>JANHMN010000003.1:150543249-150562894 GCA_030674055.1 Rhabdomys pumilio
AGAGAGAGAGAGAGAGAGAGAGAGAGAGAGAGAGAGAGAGAGAGAGACTAGCTTATGGAAGAAGCCATGTTGCATAGACAGAAACCCTTCCAACCCTTCCCCACCTGGGTTACATACCAGAGTATGAAATAGAAAAGTCCCCAGATCGAGGGCAGATGCCATAGAAATGGCCTACAGAGCACAAGAACTCATGAGGCCCTGGGCTCTTGAGCATCTGTCTTCCCAGCTTCCAGCCTCAAGACAACCGTTTGTTTCCCTTTCTTAATGAGCCATTGTCTTTGTCTCTGTTCCAATTCATTGTTCTGAGACCCAGAACTGGATCAGTGGATGGGATTTGGACTCTGATCCACGTCTGATAACCAGGACACCCTGCTTATTTTAGCCTTCCCTGGAACACAGGCCATCAGCACTGCAGCTGTTTCCTTAGCCCCTCCCACAGCTGCCTCATAGTAATAATAAGGGGCTTCCTAAGGGCAGGGACCTTGAGTCTGGTCCCTAATCCAGCAGTGCGCTATTGACACGCATAGCAATATATATTTTGGCCTTTAGCTTTTGACTTTTTTTTTTCAGTGCTACAAATACAACTCAGAGCTTTGAACATGTTAGGAAAACATTCTACCACCAAGTTATAGTCCTAACCCCAGTGAACATATTTTTAATAAATGACACCTACAAAAAAGCTCTTTATCTATTTATTTGTGGAAAGGTTTAATTTTTTTTTTAAGTTCATTTAACACTCCTAACTCCTGGCTGGGCGATTTGAAGTTTTTCTAAATATTTAAAAGTTGTTTTTACTTGCTTGCTTTTGGCTTTGGACTTTCTGCTTTTTTTGTTTATGTTGGTAGAGGTGACAGGATGTTCTATTTGGGAATAAGAGATTGAATGTTTGCTTGCTTGCTTGCTGCAGGTAAAGTCTTGTTATGTAGCCCAGGCTGTCTCAGACTTTTCAGGCTTCCTGACTCAGGATGCTGGGATCCCTGGATTCCACCACTACACCTAGTTTGAGTTGAAAAAATCATGACAAGTTATTCCCTTTTATATTTTAATTTCAAAATGATCTTCCCAATACTCTCTGTGTAGGAAGACTAAATTATTTGCACTAAGATTTATTTAGAGAGAAATAATGGTATATTAATTCTTCCATTTTATTGAAGACTTAATAATCTGATTAAAGATCTAATATTTCACCAAAGAAACATTGCATTCCTGCTAGTCAATTATCTTTGTCAATGCACCAATGATTAAGCCAAAAGAGAAAGTATAAAGTATAACTAATAACAATTAAAACATAATTGTATCTCAAATGAGATGAAAGAAACAGAGCAAAAGAAAATTATCATCTATCAAAAACAACTTTAAAATATTCAACTTTAATCATACTAGTTTTTTCAAAGCACCAGAAAAATGTTTTTACTTAATCTATGTACAAGATTTCTTTTTCTGCTCATTACATCTAAGGTAATTTCTTGTTTTGTTTTAACCAATACTTCCCAGGTAGAGTTTAGCAGGAGAGGAAAATTTTAAAGTATAAGAACCTCCAAATGTGGAAAAATTCTCAGAATATTAATGTGTTTTGTTCTAAACATTTGCTATAAAACTAAATGCATGTACTATGGAATCCTTCTCCAGAACGGTAGCTGTCTGGGATTTCAAGTCCATCATGTCTTCTTTCTCTTGTGTACGTGTCTCCATGGCAACTGGAAAGGCACCAAGTTTGGATCTGATCTTGCTTAAAAAGATGATCAGGTGTGGGGAGATGGGGGATGGGGGATAGGGATGGGGATGGGAGAGGGCTGAGAGTGAGAATGGAAATCAGTAGGGGGCATCTCTGAGACTAGCTGAAGACCTGGGACAGGAGAGGCTCTAGGGAACCTATGCCTATGAGAGTGACCTGAAGCAGAAATTCCTACCAAAAGTGGCCACCTCCTGTAGCTAGGCAGAACTTTCAGTGAAGGGAAGGGGACATCAACCTATCCACAAAACCTTCAACCCAAAATGTGTCCTATCTACAAGATACACAGGGATAAAGATGGAGGAGAGGTAGAGGGAACGAACAACCAATGACTGCCCCAACTTGAGACCCATCCCATTTGAGACTCATATACTCTGCTATGCTTGCAGACAGAAACCTAGCATGACTGTCTCCTGAGAGGCTCCTTCCAGCAGCTGAGGAAGCAGGTGCAGAGACCCACAGCCGAACATCAGGCGGAGCTCAGGGAGTCTTGTGAAAGAATGGGAGATAGAATTGAGCAAGCAGAATGGGTTGAGGACACCACAAGAAGACCTATACAGTCAACCAACCTGGGTCCATGGGGGCTCACAGAGACTGAACCACCAACCAAAGAGCATTCAGGAGCTGGACCTAGGCCCCCTACACATTTGTAGTAGAAGCACAGGTTAGTCTTTATGTGGGTCCCCTAACAATTGGAACAAGGGCTCTCTCTGACTTTGCTGCCTGCCATTTGGATCCCCTTCCCCAAACGGTAATGCCTGCTTGGACCTCAGTGTGAAAGGAAGTGTATAGGCTTACTGTGACTGGATGTCCCATGGTGGAGTGGTACCCAAAGGTGGCTTCTCCTTCTCTTATGGGTAGGAGTAATGGGGGAGAGATTTGTTAGAGTGGGACTGAGAAGAGAGGAGGGAAGGGGGCTGTGATCAAGATGCAAAGTGAATGAATGAATGAATAAATGAATGAATGAATGAAAGAAAAAACAAACCGACAAACAAGATGATGCCAAACAGACATTTGGCCCAGGGACATTTAACTGACTTAGCATCTTTAAATTTGGAGCTGAAAGTACCTTAAAGCTAGACTTTTCTTTTTGAGATGGAGATGTAACTCATCAATTTCTACTGCAGGAGACTGTATCCCCCAGTGTTCCACGAGAAGATGAGTAACAGCCATCAAGAGAAATGACCTACCCTTAGAGGCATCGCAGGTGTGGCTGCTGTGTCACATGTGCCAGTAGGTGGCAGGGAGGAGGGGACGACCATGCCCAAGATGACCCTGCCCAGCACCATAATGCACTCTGGAAACCACTTCTGAGATGACCCCAGACACTCAGAGACCCGGGCACCCTAAGAGGAGCAAGCAAGTAAGTGGTGGAGAAATGGAAGAGAAAGAGAAACAGAGTGATGTGGGCACAAAGAAGAGGAGAACTAGTTTGGAGGGAAGTGAGGGGCACCCTGATGTGAGTAGCTGGTGATGCCACCTGGGACCAAGGTGGGGTTCTGGCCTGCATCTACATCTGGATCTGTGGCCCTGCAGCAGCAGGGGTCTGTGACCACCAAAGACCAAGCCTCAGAAATGTTGATGTCTGAGGGCAGTGCAGAACTGGCCCCACCTCTCATCTGGGCATCATGGGAGAGCTGGTTCTAGGGCCATGAGAGCAGAAGAGCTGACCCAGGCCCTAGCCAGCTGCAACACTCAAAAGAGCAGCTCCCCCACCCACATCCACACATCGTGTGAGTTTCAGGTGAGCTAGGCAGAGGATAAAAAACTGGGGAAGCTGATTCTCCCACTCCCATGGTCTCCCGTGCAGTGGCATAGACTAGGGAGAGATACCCTCCCTCCTGCCTCACCCCTCACTAACTGTGGCTGGCAGGAGATCTGGCCCTGGGGTCATAAGAGCAGGAGAGCTGACAATGCAGAAGAACTCAGGAAAGCAGACCCTGTACCTCACCTGGGCAGCACAGTAGAGCTAACCCTGGATGTGGCCGTGTCCCTCACCTGCTGCATCACTTGGGACTACATGCCCTGCACCTTGCTTGGGCAGCAGGTAGTGCTAGCCCTGATTGCAGAAGTTGCATGTGAGCCAGCCCAGAGTGCATGAGAGTGGAATATCATGTGGTCTGACCAGCTCAAGTCTCAGATCCAGGTTCAGGGCTTTGAATTGGCCCATCCCATCATCTATCCCATGCTAGAATGCATGAAGGGTATGGCCCTACAGATCCAAAACCATAGGATCTCCATGGCACAGGGCAAAACGGGTTAGCTGAGAATAGTCCCAGTGAGGTTCCAGGACTGATAGGACTGAAGCCAGAGGTCAAGTACCAGACCAAGGAGTCACTGCAATGAACATCTATAAACATGAAAGTGTGGACAAAGGGGTATACCATGGGACACACTGTGACAATGCACTGTAGTTTCCACAAGGAGATTTTTTTTTCTCTGTTGGGGGGGGGTGTTCCCAGGGTGAAGGGTAGATATGAGGGGAGGGGGAAGCCAGTGGGATTGGGGTGCATGATGTGAAATTCACAGAGAACCAATAAAAAGTTTTTAAAAAGTAGAGAAATGTGTTAGGAACTAGTGCCCTTATATCAGAATCTTTGATATAAGCAACTCAAGGAAGGGGGAATATATGTTCTGCTCACAGTTCAACAGGCTCCAGTCTGTGGTTGCTTTACCCACTTGCTCAGGCAAGACACTATGGCAGGAAGAGCCCATGTATGAAGGGGCTTTTCCACCTAATTGCCAACAGGAAACAGAGGGAGACAGGAGGGGACAGAGACAAGATATCCCCCAAGGGCCAGCCACCAGGGACCCACTTCCTCCAGGTAAGTCTCACCTGGAATGCCAGAAACCTCCTCCAAATAGCACCAGCTGCTGAGGAACCAGGGTTCAAACTGAGATGCTGAAGGCTCGGCAGACAATTTCACACTGAAACCATAGCGATCTTTCCCACAAAACGGTTGTTTTTACAAATGCCAGAGAAACAAAACAGACTTTGACGCAGGTGGTACCTTCAAAGCCATTAGCCTTTCAAGAAAAGGATTTGATTGGAATTCTATCACAGAGAGGATGGGATATAGGAGTCAAGATGAAGAAGGCAAAGCCTCCTGAATTTTATTTAAAAAAGAAAAAAAAAAAAAAAGGAATTGCTTTGCTCCCCAAACTACTTCATTCAAGAAGCAAATGGAGGCAGCATGAGTCTATTGAGGAATGAAAGCGTAGACTAGATTTAAAATAGCTGTGGCGTAGGAGCTACTGTGGCGGCACAGACGAGAATGGAAGGGGGGCTGAGCGGAGTGAATGTGCATCATGATTCTTCTCCAGCAAAAACCAGCAATTAAAACGATATTTTTAAAGCTTCGCAATAAGCCATTTGGAGTGAGTCGGATTCTGAAAAAGATAAAGTATCATGCCTGCGTTCTGATCCCTTAGAGAATGTGTGCTTTACAGCGAAAGCTCTAGAAAAAAGACTTTGACTCTGTTCTTACTACAAAAACAATGCACATCCTTTACGGAAGACTTAGAAATAGCAAGGGAAAAGAAAGAGGAGGCCAAACTACCTGGAATACGTATTTTGTTGTCGTAGGTACCAAATATCCTTCTGACAAAGTCTCATGTATATTTTAAATAAAAAGGCTGTAAAGCATGTTTGTTCCGTTTGCCTAATTAGTAGAAGTGAGTTGTACAATGTAATGGGGTTTGATCGTGACATTTTCATCCCGGTGTGTTATGGGCTTTGGTCACACTGCACCCCCATCTCGTTCTCTGGACATTCCTTCCCTTCCCACAGATCTCCTTCCTGTTTCCAACTATCTTCCCGTTCTGCTTTCAATTCTTTATTATTAAGGACATTGCACAAATGTGAGATGGTGTAAACTTTCTTTTTTGAGTCTGGCTTATTTCATATGGCGCTTGTCTCCAGCTCCACTCAAACATTTTAATATTAAAACTTTTTTTTTTTTTTTTTTTTTTTTTTTTGGTTTTTTGAGACAGGGTTTCTCTGTGTAGTCCTGGCTGTCCTGGAACTCACTCTGTAGACCAGGCTGGCCTCGACCTCAGAAATCCACCTGCATCTGCCTCCCAAGTTCTGGGATTAAAGGCGTGCGCCAAAACTGTGTACTGCCAGGCACTAGTCTTCACACATTGCTGAGTTCCCTTTAAAATAACTTCTACTCTGATGAATCGGAGGCCTCTACATCTGCCTTGCAACGAGTTAGTTATTTTCCAAGAAATACAACAAGCGATAGAGCGTTGCTGATTGATTTCTGAGAAAATAAATTAAAAACTGTAGTCCTGAGTGAGATACTTAAAAGCCACCATTACTGAGAAATAAAAACTTATTTCTTTAAGCTGGAAGTGTTCAGGTAGAGTGATCTTATACTTTTTATCTTCCAAAGAAGAACACAACAGAACTGAGTAAGAGCCAACAGGAAGGAGCTATCCTGGGCAAATGTAATAGCTTGGATGTGAAAGGTCTCCCACAGACTCGTGGTTTTGGGCAGGTGGTCCCCAGATGCTGGAGAAGTTGTAGGAAGTTGTGGGAACTTTAGGTGAGGTAAAGCTGGAGGAAGTAGCTCATTGTGTGTGTTTGGGGGGGGTGGGGAGCAGGGGGATGGCCTTCATCAAATGTATACAAACTGTGCCTCAAACTCAAGTCTGCAGCTGCCATGGCAAACATTCTAAACCATTCTGACCAAAATCTTTCTTTCCTTAATTTCCATCTGTCACATGTTTTGCGACCATGATGAGAAAAGCTAGCCCGATAGAGTATATTAAGTGCATTTAGATGGAATCTGAGCTGTCAGTGAGTTCACCATGTTGAGGGATAGCGTAGCCCACCAGTGGCTATGGAATAAGTCTAATTCAGAGGCTGGAAAGAATGAGCCAATAGGTATCTTGAATAACCAGAAAAAGTCAAGTTGGGAATAAATCTGCAAGCAGATATACCAAGTGTTCAAAAAAGAATAAATTCACCACCAGCAGGAGGCAGAGTACCAGGATCAGAATAAGAATCTGGACAAGGATGCCTACACAGTTCTGGAAGGCAAACTCACCCCCACTACTGACCGTCACATAACCCTGCTCCCATGATCCACACAAATGGATCTGGAGGAAGGAGAATGTAGAGGAAGAAGGACCTAGAAAGAGTACAACTGTTCTGAATGCAACTATTTTAATCTAAAACAAGCCATTTAAAGTTAGGAAGGTAGAACTGGTGTGTTCAAATTCTTCTGACGTAGCCAACAGTTAAAAATTTATGGGGATCAGTTGTCGAACATAAATCTTATTATATGCATTTGGATCACATGCAAATTTTTACTTTCTTTTTTGAAACACATTCATCTCTATATGTAGCCCAGAGAGACCGTGAACTCACAGCAATCTCCCCGTCTCAGAATGCCAGGTGCCAGGATTGCAGGCGTGCACCACTATACCCACCAGTATGCAAATGCTGAATTTTGCTACCCACTAGATGGTGAATATATTTTCATGTCCCCAGTCTACTTTACATTGTAATAAATGCACATGTGATATTATAATTTGAACATTTAGAAGGAATAAAAATAGCTCTTTACAGTATAAGTACCTGCCCCTACCTTAACTCAAAATCCCCTTGGGATCCACCAATCACTGGTGGTGTGTCATGTATGTAAACATTTGTACAAGTGCAGCCCTGTTTTTCAAGTCTTCTCCAATGTATTACTTGCTGTTCTATGTGTTCAAAGACCTGACAAAAGGCAACTTACAGCAGGAAGCATTTATTTTGGCATTTACCATGAAAAGACACAGTCCATCATGGCAGGGAAGGGTTGGTCACAAGTGCTGGGACACCTAGTCATGGTGCAGCAATCAAAAGACAGAGGAGGGGATGCCAGGGTGTCACTCAGTTCATTTGTATTCAGTGCCATGTCCGGCCTGTGGAATGGTATGGCTCAGAGTCAGGGCATGTCTTCCCCACTTAGTTAAACCTCTCTGGAAAACTTACAGACAAGCCTAGTCTGTGGCATTCTTCGTAGCTCATTCTAGATTAAATCATAATTATATGGTTAATCACACTATGAGTTCTTCTAAATTCACTTACACAGAAAGCAACCAATATGTTTCAATCTTATCCTGTTGAACTAGATTAGCTATGAAAATCAACACTAGTTTTACTAAGGATTTATGTTATAGTATAGCTCTTAGCTTAGGATCTTAGGAAAATATGTGATTCAGGAGTCTAAAGTTCCAACAATAATCAGGACATATTTACTGAAAATTTGACTTTCATTCTTTATTTCAGAAAGAATGATAATCTGGAGATTTTTTTTTAAATCGAAGTTTTGGAAGAGGTATGCATGAAAAGCTACAGCAATGAGATATGGCTTGTGTTAGTTACTCTTCTATTACTGTGAAGAAACACCATGACCAAGGCAACTTAGAAAAGCAAGCATTTAAATAGGGGCCTGCTTACACTTTCAGAAGGCGAGGAGTTCATGACCATTATGGCAGAAAACATGGCACCAGGCAGCAGGCAGGCCTGGGACTGAAGCAGTAGCTAAGAATTTACATCTTATCCATAAGCATGCAGCAAGGAAAACAGATTGGGCCTTGTGTAGGCATTTGAAAACTTAAAACCTACCCCCCCAGTGACACCCCTTTTTCAACAAAGCCATACCTTCAAGTCCTTTCCAAACAGTTCTGGGAACTAAACATTCAAATATATAAGCCTAAAGGGGTCATTCATAGTCACAACAGAGCTCTAGCACTCTGTGTCTTTTTGGTTTCCATCTGTCTCATCTCTACTTGCTCCTTCTGTAACAGGTCCCCAGACCTTAGCACAACTGATGCCATGATAGAAGTTCAAGTCAGGCCTTGGTAGCGTATAGGAAGCAATGCCTTCCAAAATGAGAACCTAATCCATCCAAGTCCACTGTTCTGAGAAAGTTTCCAATGTACTAACCTTGCTTTTAGGTTTATGTAGTTTCACTTCTGGCCAACTCTTCTTGCTAACTGAGATGCGTCAACCTAGGATGTGGTTTTTGTACTTAAAAGATCACCATACAAAAGGGTCTAGACTGCCCTCTGGGTTCCAAACACCCAGTATAGTAACTGGCTGGCTAATAAAGACTTTCTATCGGCTTAAACCCACATCTGATTAGTCTTCTCCAATGAATGCCTCATAACACTTGTTCATTTATGTGATAAACATTTACTCATCTCTCACTGAGCTCTTATCCTGTATCCCAGGGCCTGTTCTTCTCACTCTATAACAGTGACAAAAATAAAAAATTAAAATTAAAAAATTAAAAAACCATTTTAATGCTTCCTGTCTTGAATTCAAACCATATGTATGCTTCCTGTACAGAGAGCAAATAACTGAGTCTTTTCCAAGTGTGCAGTAAAAAGTTAATAAGATTTCTCTTGAGTTGCTATGTTAAAGTTGAAGGCATGAAAAAAGAGGAATCACTCATGAATTTCAGTGACAAACAAGCTGGAGCACATGGTTAGGAAGGGCTTTTTCTCTCTGTCTTTTTACCCTAGGGTGTAATGGAGATGCCATGGGGCGGGGGTCGTGGAGTGGGGGTAGGGGGAGGGGAGACTGCTGGCCAATAGAGCTTTCCATAACTATAGCTTGGCCCTCAGAGATGTGGAGAGTCTAAATATGTAGGTCAGCACCCACAAAAGTCATTATTAAACACAATAAGAGTGACAGATCAAATTATCCAGACGCTCTGTTTTCTACTTAAGGACATAGAGATAGGCCTGTGCTGTGGACTGGCTCTCCACCTTCAGAGGAAGGCCCTAAATACACACATACACACACTCCCTGCTTGGGTAACACAGCCATGCAAAGATCTGAGAGTCCCACAGAAAGATTAATTTCCCCTTCACCTCTAGTTTACTATCCATGTCCAAATTAGCTTTTGTAAAACATGTTTAAAACAATTTAAATCCACACGGATTACATTTAACTTCCTCCTTCCCTTTCTGTTTTTGTTTTCTTATTCATATGAGGTAAGAGGGTAGTACAGGGAAAGTGTAACACTCAAGGTCTTTACTCTGTGGCTGAGGCAAGAAAGAAAAACAATTAAAATTACAAATTTGTAAAATTAATCTGAGTCCTTAAAACTAGATATTGCCATGGAGACGAGAACAGGATCTGTCTCCATGGAGATCTGGGTGAATTTTTTTCTTTGAATTATTATAATTGTTACCAGGTGTCAATTTGACCAAGGAACAGATGAAAATGAATGAACAAATGAATGAACAAACAAATGAGTGAATGAGCAAACTCTTCTCACATGAGAGAATTTATTAAAGTAAGTGTAATTTGTTTTGTTTCTGATTATTCCAATGCGTGGATAGATATCCCAGAAAAATAATTTTCTCCCACTCAACTCAGAATTTCTAATGGAAATGGCTTATCATATAGTTCCATAAATGCTACAGAAAGGAATAGGCAAAGATGAATTTTGGGAAAGGTATTTCTAACTCAAAAGCAGCAGGCTGTGACAAGGATGATAGGCTCTGTCTCATTAACATTCTAGCTGCAAGGACGATGTGGGTCTCAGGTGGATTAAAAATGGACCAGAGATATCTCTTAAACTCCACCCTTTATCATGTCTACCTTGCAAAGCTGGTTTGGATATGTGCAGTGAGGTCAAACAGACTTCTGTTATATGCCAGATTGAGAGAAGCAGGGGGAAAATCCACGTTTAAACAACAATGAAGAGTAAATCAGAATTTCTCCTAGTTACACACTGCATTTGTACCTGCAAATATATAAGGTCCCTGTGTAAGGCCCGCCAGAAAGGGAGGGACTCCCTCCCTCTTCTCGGGAATTCACGGCCACCCCAGTAACTCACAAGACACCGAACTTGATGCAACAGCAAGAGGTATATTTGATTTCAACGTGTTGAAGTCGCGCACTTCTAGCCTGTCCTACGCAGAGGCAAGCAAATGAAGTATGGCCCCCACTTGGAGAAGAGGTAGAGTTTTTAAAGGGAAAAACCGCAACCCAGGGGAGATGGGGGGGGGAGGGGAATCATGATTAAATATCTATAGAAAGTACCTGTCCAGTGTTCCGCTTCCGTGACAGGTTCAAGAAACGGTCAGAGGGAAATATCTCATACAAGCCTTTCTTATCTTAAGAATCAAACCCTATTTAATTTATCTTGTGGTCAGTTCAGTTCCTGGTATCCACGGTGCATGGGCACACTGACCTGAACTCCCAGCTCTGCACTCCTATCTTATCTATTTTGTCTTGTGGATAGCTAGTTTCCTAGGACCCAGAGCACAGAACAAGCTGATCTGCACTCTTGACTCCATCTGTGGAAGGTTTAAAATTTTTTTTTAACTCTTTCACCTGATAAAATACTCAGTTGAAGCAGTCACCAAAATGGTAAGCCAAGACCTTAATAGATATAATTCAAGAAATGTTTAAATGAGTCACAAAACAAGGCAATCAAAAGCTCATGATCATGGGTTTGCTGACGACCCCTGATGACTTCCTATGTGCACACTCTCAACTTTACACTGTCTTGTTAGCATAGATATCAACGACTGGTTGGTTTGGTGAAAAGAGAGCAGGGTGTCACCAGCTTCAGAGGATGCTGCTATTTCTAAAGCTTTACAGTAGATCCCCATTAGCGCCTTTCTATAGAGGTGCTGCAAACACTCAAGAAACATTCTCTCCCAGAGGAAACAGACTTAGGTCTCTGTGACCTCCGAGCCACATTTTCATGAATCAATCAGCATACAACCTTGTCTTAGTGCTCCTCTTTCGTTTCTTGTGAAGTTAAGGGATGGAAGCCAGGGCCTCCCATTTACCAGACAAGCATTCTACTACCAGATCACACCCCCAGCCCATGCGTGTACCTGCTTATGTGTGTGTTTCATTAATACTGAACTTATCACTGACAACACTTGACCTCACACCTGAACAAAATTTGTCTAACGTACATTTTTTTTTCATAAGATACATCCACATAACTCTCTCATGCTTAGAGTCATCACGCAATACTACATCATGGTGCCTGTGGGCATGCTAATAATAACATCGTCAACAAAAACCACAGAAATGCAAGAGAGCAAGTAGCATGAAACATACTACAGAAATGACATCTGTAAGAGGAAAAAAGAAGAAGGCAGACTTTTGCCCGATTTGACCTTAATTGAGAGCATGCACATGGGGGTAGGCCTTGAACCTTTTTGCCTCTCTACACACATGATTGTGACGGGAAAAATTTGTCTCAAGTACTTATTGTGATTTGCAGGTAATCATCACCATGTAGGTGAATTTACACAAGAAATCCCTAAAAAGTGCCAACTGTATTTCCTGCATAAAGGGACTCTTTTAATCCTTGTGTTGTTACTATTCAGTTCCCTTGCCTATCTTTGGAGTTCCTATTCCTTTTAAGATCCTATTCAAACACACACACGGGCACACACACACACACACACACACACACACACACACACAGCCACTTCATAGGATCAGGCTGTATGCAAGCATGTAAGGACATTTTCTTAATTAGTGGTTGATATATGAGGACTCAGTTCATCGTGGTTGGAGTCATCCCTGGGCTGGTGGTCCTGGGTTCTATAGGAAAGCAAGCTGAGAAAGCCAGTAAGGAGCATCCCTCCATGGCCTCTGCATCAGCTCCTGCCTCCGGGTTCCTGTCCTGTTTGAGTTCCTGTCCCGACTTCCTAAAGTGATAGATAAATGGAATGTGAGTCTAATAAACCCTTTTCATCCCAATTTGGTTTGATCATGATTTCTCATCTCAGCAATGGAAACTCTAACTAGAACAAGCTGCTTTATAAAAAAAAAATCAATGATTTTACTATTTCTGTGTCCCTAATATGTTCCAAAGTGGATGGCATATAAATACTTGTTGGGTTGAACTTGTAAACAGAAGAAAAGCACTATACATGTTTGGGAATAGCTGAAATGGTTTACAATCCTCCCTACCCCTCTTTCTTACCAGACCCCATGCTATTCAAATTTCTGCTGTTACTGATATCCATGCTGCTTACAAGTTAACTTCAAAGTGACAGCAATGCAGAAGGGAACAGAAGTACTGTTCCTTTAAAAACCCTTTCTCATTAATAACTTACAGAGGTGGTTTCTATTATGACCCAAATCCTTACGGCATAACAGATCCACAGAAGACCTAAGTGTCTTTGCATAGGAACCATTACATAAGATCTATATGTATAAAGCCAAAACAGGTTGCTCAGGGCTCCACCCCTGCCCAAGCAAGTAAACCATCAACGTCAAGAAGTCTGTTTCCATCATAATTTTTATTGTTGAAAAAGAGTCTATTTCCTTCTGTTGCTTTGGATTTTGTGACTCTACAAGCTCTCAAGCTGAGTTTAGCATAGGCAGAGAATACTCTTTGGGATGAGAAGTGAAGGCAGAAGGAGTAGGCTTTGGGAATGTAACTAACGGACAAGCTTTTAAAAGTCTGCAGAACAACAATGGGAGGCATCACAAACAGTCCAGGAATAGTTGTGTGCAAGCAGGCCTAAAGTCAAACTCCTTCATCTCTCTTCAAAGGCAACGGCAAATAAAGTAGACAAGTCTTGTGGCTTCATTTCTGTCTTCCCACTTCCCCCCAATGTTACACATATTTTGTAAGTAATTATTGTAATAAATTTTATTTTATTATTGCACACACACCCTTAAAGGTATCTAGTTTTCTCTAGTGTTGACATCACAACTATTGACCACTTGAACACAAGAGAGAGACAGAGACAGAGAGACAGAAACAGAGAGAGGGAGGGAGAGAAAGAGAAATAGAGACAGAGAGACAGAAACAGAGAGAGGGAGAGAGGGAAAGAAAGAGAAATAGAGACAGTCAGAGAGACAGAAACAGAGAGAGGGAGGGAGAGAGACAGAGACAGAGAGACAGAAACAGAGAGGGGAGGAGAGAGAGAGAGAGACAGAGACAGAGACAGAAAAGTGAATTCTAAGCACAATTCCCAAAACACAAGAGTAGGCTCAATGCTTCCTGGGGTCTTGAGAGCCCCGTCTTTAGAAGACGATGGGCTTAGAACGAAGTCCTCCAGGTCTTTCAATGTTCCAAGAGAATACACAACCCTGGATCTTTGTGTGAATTTTAAGTAATTAAAAAGATTAAATAGAACAGAGTACATGTCAAGCAAGTGCATTGGCCTTACCCAAAGAGTGGCTAAACTTTGCTGCCTCTAGCTAGAAGGGTCTTCATGAATGATAGCCTGCGGGCTGCTGAGGAAGTACTTTCAAGTGTGTCCCCCTCCCCAAACATTGGCAGCCCTTGTCCTCTGCATGAACCTTTGCCTCTTGCCAGTGAGCAGAACTTTCTAATAGGGCTTCCTTTTACAAGTATGCGTTGCCTCGGAGAGGTGATTTTCAACCTATTAAGTGACTCCCACTCCTTCCCCCTGTGTAGATGAGCTTAAGTTTCCTTTGTTAAAGCCCTGTCTGGTCCAGGTCTTGGTGTGTCCTGGGGAACAGTCCTGGAAAGCTCTCTAAGCTCACTCTGATTTGGCCACTGCTCTGTGGAAGATCGCGCCCCCCCCTTCTCTTGTTCTATCTCTTTGCCCTTCTTTTCTTTGATTTTCCTATGCTTTCCCATTCTTATTTTCCCACTCTTTTTTCCCCCACTATTGTTTATTCTGTCACTCTTTTCCTGTGTCCTACAGGATCCTTCTCCCCTCCTCCTGCCCTAGGACCCAAGAACTACGAATATTTGGCTCACCAGGAATACACCAACACTGGTTCCGAGTATTTCTTGTGATGAGAGCGGAGAGTCAGAGACCCTTTGCGCTCCAGCAAATCCGTGGGTCCAATCTCATACCACCGCTCTTTATGCTCGAAACACTCTTGACAGGAGTTATCAAAGGTACCCATGCCTGCGCTGCAGTTGAGAATAGACCAGACTGGACTTCCTTCAGCACTAGGCCAGCTCGACGTTACACGGACCAAGATTCTGCGTCTCTTGTCTCCTAAGCAACCTAGGAGGGGTCAATAGAGGGGGCGGGGTCAGTGGAAGGTCGGGTTTCTCCAGCCTTAATATCCTGATTGCCAGCCTTTTGAGAACTGGTTAAACTACATTTCCCAGAATACAGTGAAAGAGACAGGATTCGCAGATTTTTGAAAGAGGACCACGTGCTAGGATTTGTAGTTACCTGTGGTCACCAGCCTAACCTAAGCAAGGGAAAAAATAAAGGTAGGTGGTGCAGAGAAGAAAGGAGAAATAGCACAGCTCCAAGCCTGTAGATTGGAACTGAACCTGTAGCAGTTGTTTCTACAGCCCATCTTCTGTTACCACCACACCTCCACCCACAGTTAAGTTTGACTAAAAGAGCAAAAAAAAAACCCAGCCCTAAAATATGACCTCTCTGTGCAGTTCTATTGCCCATCAAACAGTAGAGCCATTAAGTAAATGAGCTGAAGAGCTGGAGCCATCAAAGGTTCTGTTCCAGTCCCAGATGCTTCTCTTGATTTTGTTTAAGCACTGCCTTCTTCCGCTGACAAACAGGGTAGGAACTGTGCAGGGTCGGGGAGGGTGCTGGTATCTGGAGTGGTCTTAGTCTCTTCGGATTCTGGAGGCCAAACTACCTCTCAGCAGTTTCGGACTGGTAATCGACTCCCAGAGAACCTCCAAAATCTTTTCATTACAACATCTGATGCTTTGTAACATTAATTTTTGTCATTATTATGGTGCTTGTACCCAATACATGGTCTCCCTAGTGCCATATGCACAAATGAATATGTTATTGGCTACCCTTTATTCAGACTTTTACTGATGCCAGAAGGTACTGTTTGTTGAGTCATGACAGACATTCCTGGCACTCAGGAGGCTGAGGTGGGAAGACTGGGATTCATCTAATGACTATTTTTTAAAGAAGACTTAAAGCTCGTATCAACGCATTAGAACAGAAAAACTTATTTGGTTCCTGATTCAAATATACGATCTGGAAAAAAATTAAAATGAGTAATTTTTTTTTTTGAACCACACAAAAATTCATACTGAGGAAAATGTAAAAAACCAATTCACATTACAAATGGATTCACTTATCAAAGATTATTGTGTTGATGTTCTATATTGAAGTACTTCTGGATCTTATTTCACAAATTTGATTACACACATCTTCCAAGTGCTTTTTCATGGCCTTTGGTTATGATGTGGGGACCTGGGGTAGACTAAGATGCAGTCCTTACTACCCAGAATCAAATAGATAGTCTCCACTTATCAGCTAAGTGTCAGCAGAGTGCCAACTGCTGCTATTTTAGCCTTTCCCTTTTGATAAAAGGAGACACAGAAGTGAGCTGTAATGGGGTTTATGAAAGTCACATATTCAAGTCTATCCAATCAAAGCAGAGAATAATACTGCTGCAGGAAAAAGAAATACAAAACAAAACCATAACCACATTCTCTTTAAGTGTTTGCCAGTGCTCTGTTGCTGTGAAGAGACACCATGATCAAAGCAACTCTTATAAAAGAAAGCATTTGTGATGGTTTGTATATACTCTGCTCAGGGAGTGGCATGATTAGAAGGTATGGCCCTGTTAGAGTAGGTGTGGCTTTGTGGGAATAGGTGTGTCACTGTGAGTGTGGGCTTTAAGACTCTCATTCTAGCTGGCTAGAAGTCAGCATTCTGCTAGCAGCCTTCAGATGAAGATGTAGAACTCTCAGCTCTTCTTGCCCCATGCCTGCCTGGATGCTGCCATGTTCCTGCCTTGATGATAATGGACTGAACCTCTGAACCTGTAAGCCAGTCCCAATTAAATGTTGTCCTTATACAGTTCCTTGGTCATGGTGTCTGTTCACAGCAGTAAAACCCTAACTAAGACAGCATTTAATTAAAGGTTTGCTTACAGTTTCAGAGGTTAGTTCATTAATGATAATGGGGGGGGGGTTGCAGAGGGGATGCAGGTAGACATGGTGTTTGAGGAGGAGCTGAGAGTTCTACATCCTAACCCCTAAGCAGAGAGAGAAAGAGAGAAGAGTGAATTGGGGCCTAGCATGGGTTTTTGAGACCTCAAAGCCTATCCCCTGTGACACACTTCCTCCAATAAGGCCACAACTACTCCAAGGCTATACCTCCTATCTTTCTCAAATAGTACTACTCCCTGCTGAATAAGCATCAAATATATGAGCTCATGGGGGCCCTTCTTATGAAAACTTCCACATTATACTCCCTGGTCCCCATAGGGTCATGATCATCTCACAATTAAAAATGCATTCAGTGCAACTTTAAATGTTCCCATAATGCCTCACAGTCTTACCACTGTTTAAAAGTTCAAAGTCTCTCCTGAAACTCATGGCAGTCTCTTTAACTGCAACCTATTGTAAAATCAATATAAAAAAGTAGTTCACATACTTCCAACATGTTACGCCACATAATGTATTGCCATTCTAAAAGGGAGAAAAGGGAGAAAAGGGAGCACAGTGAGGAAATACTAAACCAAAGCAAGACTGAAAACCAGCTGGGCAAACTCCAAACACAGCATCTCCATGTCTGATGTCAAAGAACTCTTCATATCTCCAATCCCTCTCAGCTTTGTTGGCTGCAACACACTTCTGTTTCTCGAGCTGGTTCCACACCTGGTTTGTAGCCCTCCTCAGCAGATGTCCCATGACTCTGGCATCTCCAACATCCTGAGGTCTCAACACAATCCAGGCTTTCACTTTCATAGCATCACCCAGTGACCTCTCTGGGCCCCTAGGCAAGGGTATCCTTAACACTGTCCTGGCCTTCTTAGTCAAGGAGGGAGATTCCATAACCCTTCTCTTATATTCTTGACTCTAAAGCCAGAATCACTTGGCTGAAGCTGCCAAGTTCTGGTGCCTAATGGGGTTAGAACTTGGACCCATCTTTCAAATACATTTGCATCAACCATCTGTTGTTGACGGTTTCCTTTACCATCATGCTTACCATCATGGTGGTAGTGTGTGTGTTGGGGCACAATGGTACCCAGGCAGACATGGTATCATAGAAGTAGTTGAGAGTTCTACAATCTAATGCTACAGGCAGAGAGAGGTAGAGGGAGTAAGACAGGCCTGGCATGAGCTTTTGACACCTCAAAGCCTATGCCCTGTGGTATACTTCCCCTGACAAGTCCACTCTACTCCAACAAGGCCACGCCCTCTTTTCCTTCTCAAAGAGTGCCACTCCCTCGTGACGAATATTCAAACAAATGAGCCTATGAGGGTAGTTCTTATTCAAAGCACCATACTTCATTGCTATCATAGTTTTGTGTTTATTTCACTTGTGCTTCAAATGATGGTGACCTTACCTCCAATGCAACCAGTATGATAAGTTTCTGTAGACTATTTGACTCCAAGAAGGAAGATACCAGAGCCAAGTTCTCTCTTCAGTGAATGGCAGTAGAGATTTGAAAAGTATTGGTGAGGAAAGCCTGGTGGATCCTGGTGGAGATTTGAAAGGTTTTTCAACATAGAAGGGTTAAGCAAAACAAATAGTTTTTATTTAAGAGTTCTTTAAGCCAAGCTGACTGACTATTTGGGTTGGGGAATATGCTTTTTATTATATAATCTTTTTTTAAAATAAAGATTTAGTTCATTTTTTAACTATATGTGTGTGCCTTTGGGGAGATATGCATACATGAGCTCAGGTGCAAAAGGAGCCAGAGCCAACAGATCCACAGGAACTAGAATTACTGCAAATAGGACACACTCTTGCCCTCTGAGCCATCTTTCCAGCACTATATTTTTTCATGTTTATATCAGCTTTCCTAAGCTGTATTATCCTTAGTGTCTACTGAATGTTTTCCTGCATCTTGTGCTGGGAAACATCTTGTGTGTCCTCATGTGCAGCTACGTCACGCCCTTTATATTTACCAGCATGTTGTGTAAAAGTTTTGGTTTCTTTATTTTTTTTAATCAACAAAATAAAACAGAGCAGTACTTTGTGCGTCTTTGTGATGGAAAGCAAAGCAATATCTTACAGGCATTCACCCCTCAATTCCAACCACTGATATTATATTGCAACTGAGCTCTGCCTTTATTATGGGGAAAATAGGTTGATCATATCAAATAGTTCTATAAACACATCATTTTCAAGCTAAATGTCTTTTCAATGAATTTTATCATGATTTTCCTCTCCCCTTTTCCTAGAATGTCTTACAAGATACTCAAAACAAAAGATGCAATAATGCCAGTTCTGTAAAGCATCTCTTCTCATGCAGAATCACAAAAGGGCATCATTGAGAGGAATCCCACTAGGAGACTTTTAATCAGATTTAATACAAAAACAGTCTTAATTAGAAAAGTGTTCTGGAGTTTTGGAGGTGTTATGAGTGATGGTGGGTTGGTTTTGAACTCATACAGAATTCCTCCAGACTCTAAATAAACTTGATGGCTTTTACAAATGTGAAATCACATTTAGATAGTTAGCACACATGAGCTTCTCCAGACTACCTCAAACATCACCAAGACAATAATGCAGACAGCATAAAGGAACATCTTTTTACATTAGTTCCTCTTTTGCCTTCTGTTCATGCTGAAGATCAAATTCAGGGCCTCTCAGACAAGCTCTACCACTGAGCTACAACCCAGACTGACACAACCCATTTCTTAGTTTTATCAAACCCCTGAAAAGTCTACCAGGAAGACTTGATTAGGACAACAAACTTAAACCAAGTAAAAACCAATTAGATGTGTCTTGGTTTCCTTTCCTATTGTTATGATAAAACGCCCGGACAGAAGCAAACTAATTTTCTTTTCCTCACAGCTGCAGATTGCAGTCATCATAACAGAGAAGTCACAGCAACAGAAACTAGAGGAAGCTCACATCACATCCATAATCCCAGAGAGTAAAGAATGCATGTGTGAGGTTTATGCTCCGAGTTTTATATAGTCCAGAAACACAGACACACAGACACACAGACACACAGACACACAGACACACAGACAC
>JANHMN010000003.1:150568062-150585694 GCA_030674055.1 Rhabdomys pumilio
GAGAGAGAGAGAGAGAGAGAGAGAGAGAGAGAGAGAGAGAATGATCCCACTCACAGTTAAAACTGGTCTTTTCACATCAATTAATGATTTACCTGGGGGAAAAAATGTCCACCTTCTCAGCTCCTCTTTTCCCAACCTAGCTAATAGCTGGGTGCCTGTGCTCTATTCCTAGGAGAGTCCTATGTCAAGACCTTCCAAATCAACAGCAGCATGCACTCACCCAGTTATTAAAATTGCTGTTCTTTACCAAGTCTTTTTTCTTTGTTTCTTCCTCCCTTTCTCCCTCCCATCCTTCCTTCTTCCTTCCTATCTTTCTTTTTCTTTTAAAATTGCCTACATCTTTTTTTACTTATTACTGATTTATTTTTATTTTATGTGCATTGGTGTTTTGCTTATATGGGTTCCTTGTGTGAGAGAACTGGATCCCCTCGTTCCGGAGCTATCGATAGTTGAGAGCTGCCACGTGGGTACTAGGGAATGATGAACCAAGTCCTCTGGAAGAACAGTCAGTGCTCTTAACTGCTCAGCCATCTCTCCAGCCCCTACCGAAGCTTGCTCTATTTAACTAAGAGGCAAAAATTTATTTGTATTATCTTTATGCCATTTCGTTTAAATAGATTTTAAACTGTACTTACATTGTACCATACTTATAATTGAAGAACTAAGCATTAATCAAGGGTAGCATAGATATTGTTCTCCACAAACAGGACCTCCCTTCACGGATCACATACTACCGTGTGGGGACTTTGTCAGACATAAAAACATTGGAGCCCACATGTTATATCATGATATAATATATCATGATATATTCTTATTCGTTCTGAGCCTCTCCATCATTAGCCTCCCTCTTCTTTCCACTCTCTCTCATCCTTTCATGACCCTTTCTCCTTTTTGTTTCTTGCTTTTCAATGTCCTGTTGCTTGTTTTCATCATCCCTTGTTTTATAAAATTCATTTATTGCCCTCTCTGCTGTCTTCCTGCTTTCTTATCCTGTCCTTATAATCATAGAGGGAGAATGAATTTGGGAGTTCAAATCATTTCTTATCGTGAAGAGGAGAAGAAGGGAGGAAGAGGAGGAGAAGGAAGAGGGAGAGGAGGAGGAGGAGAAGGAAACTGGCACAGTTTAAAGTTATATAAAAGTGTGAAAGAAACAGAGCTGACCTATCAACACAGTCCTATAAGCTGGAGCCGAATTTTATGATCCAGGAACTACTGAAAAAAATCAACTCTGACAAAGGCATCAATCTTAGTTCTTTTCCTCTAACTTCTAGAAAATTAGCAACGGTTCAACTCCAACTACCTGTTTTAGAATGATTTTAAACCTGAGTGTGATCCCTCTGTGCTTGTAGTTTGGACTGTGAGCCAGTTCCGCCTCTACTTGCCCTCAGGCTGGGGTCATTAACTAGTATTGATTAAGTGTTGAAAAGCAACAGGCATTTTTTTTTTTTCAGAAACTTTCACTAGCAACATGGGATTGATTTATTAAATATTCAACATCTAGTATTCTATAATTTATCATTTCCCTTATTTTAATATCTAATTTAGCCAATAAGTAAAATTCCTTGGCAGAAATGTCCCTAACTGCCATGATAAAAATTTAATCTTTTAGAATAGTAATGACATGCTTTAATATAAGTGTAGATTAGAGCCTTCCTTAATATTGTACAAATGGTATAACCTTAATTATTTAAGATTTAAATATCCGCTGTCACCAGCAAACTAAGGAGCCTTTCATTCCCCACCCCACCCCAACCCCCGTCAGTGTGGCTTTGATTTCTGGAAGTTTCTGCACTTGCCAGTAGCAAGGAGGAGACGATTTAACTACCAGGAAGTTCAGGTCAACATTGATGAAGCTTTTTTGTTCTTTAGGCTTTTCAATCTGGATAAAGGAGTCTCATCCAGCATCAGAGAAGCACCTCAAAAGAAGACAAAGGGCTGCCTCCATGTTGCTCATGGGGTTGTAGGGCTCAGGTATGAAGCTGGAAAGCTTTCTGATTTTTTTTTTTTTTTTTGTATCAAGAAAAAAAATTTTTTTTTCCTAGAGGGCTGACATTTTTTTTTTTAAAGATGTTGGTTCTAACAACTTTTTCCCCCTTTTATGTAGTTGGTTATAATATTTACATTTCAAGTTTTATCCTCTTATCCCATTTCCCCCACCACCCAGGAACCCCTTATCCCATCCTCCCTCCTTATATCCCTTCTATGAGGCTGTGCCCGCACCTACCCCCCACCCCCATTACTCCCTCCTCACCCTCACATCCCCCCCCATTTTGTGTTCATTTTTCATGGGACCAAGTATATACTCTCCCACCTATGCCTAACAAGGCTGTCCTCCCCTACGTATACCGCTAGAGTCGTAGGTCCCTCCTTATGTGCTCCCAGGCTGGTGGTTTAGACTCTGGGGGCCTCTGGTTGTTTGGTATTGTTGCTTTCCTCTTGGGGTCACAAACCCTTCCTGCTCCTTCAGTCTTCTAAGTTCTCCATTGGGAAACCTTTGATCTTATCAGTGGTTAGCTGTGAGCATCATCCTCTGAATGTGTCAGTCTCTGGCAGATCTCTAAGGAGACAGCTATATCATATTCTTAACAGCATGCATTTCCAGCCATCCACATCAATGTCTAGCTTAGGTGACAGTACATGGGGTGGATGCCCAGGTGGAATGGTGTCCTGATGGCTCCTCCTTCAGTTTCTGTCCCATGTTTTGTTTCCATAATTGTTCCCTTGAGTATTTTTGTTACTGGTTCTAAGTAGAACTGAGGCATCCCCTCTCGGTCTTTCTTCTTCATGAGCTTCACATGGTCTGTGGGTTGAATCTTCGCTATTCTAAGTTTTTGGGCTAACATCCGCTTAACAGTGAGTAAATACCATGTGTGTTCTTTTGTGATCTTGATTGAGAAAGAAAAACCCAAGGGGGCTAAGGAATCTTTCTGAAATTGCTTTAATGTTAAGTCTAGGAATTTTCCAAGAAATGTCAGTGATTTCTAGATAAAGTTCCTTTATGGCAGTGACTGAGCAGGCACATTCTTGATAACAAATGACACAGAGCTGAGTCATTCAAATTCCTTAGGTCAAACAGGTATCCTTGAACTCTTTTAAGTCGTTATGCAACTCCAAATTCCAGAGATACCACTGGTGTAAGCACATGAGACTCCCAGGCCTTATGTCTTCAGGACATTTCTCTATTTAAGCCTCTGACTATTGAAGCAGAGAAGATCCTAAAAATCTACAGAGCCATTTCTAGATTTCCTGCCCCAATTCAAGGGAATAGGAAGCAGACGCTCTGTTGACCCTGTCGTTAGATCAACACACACACATACACACACACACACACACACACACACACACACACACACTTTTCTCTTTTCTGATTAAAAGAACCAGCTACTTGACTTTTGGGTTAATCCAAAAAGATTACACAGATTCTTATCATGAGGACAGTTTCACTGGCTGTGGTGGAAGAAAACGTTGGAGGAGTTTGAGGTGCAGTCACCAGCACAGAAGATAAAAAGGTTATTCAAAGTCTGAAGGAAGGATCTAGAAGGCTAAGGTGGAGCACAGCTGACCACTAGCAGAAGAATGCAGGTGTCAGTCCTACAACCTCAAAGAACTGAATTCTACCACTATATGTGAATTCTCTCCCCAAAGCATCCAGGTGATTAGAAGGTGATTCAGCTGACACCTTGATTTGAGATTTATAAGACCTTAATAATTTATCCAAGCCCGGCCAGACTTCTGTCTTATAAAAGTTTAAGTTAATACATGTTCATGTGAAGCTCACTGCATCTGTAGTAAGGTGTTTTGCAGCAATTGAATTAAAAGAAGTGGCATTATAGAAAGTATCATTTAAGAAAAGCAATCCCTGGAGATGTAGTGTACGAGCCATGCCTCGTGGGCAGAAACCACACTGGAAAGAGATGAGGATGGAGTATGTTACTAGGCAACCTTCTTGTAACTGACACAGTAGAGGGGGGCTAGAAGAATCTGCTACTATCCTCTCTCTAACAGTGTGAATGAGTTTCTTTATCTTCTTTGCTGGGAGATTATTTTTTTTATTTTAAATTATATCTTTTGTTCCATTTTAATTCTTTTGACCCTGAGTTCTCTTGTTTTACAATAATATTGTAATATCTACTCTGAATTGGGGAGCATCTTTCGCTCTTAGCTTGTTTGCTTTTTGAGCCCTGCAGCCAGGCTGGTCTCTAATTCTCATTCCTCCTGCCTCAGTCTCCCTAGTGCTAAGATTGCAGGCACACATCCCCATCCCATGCTCTGGCTTACCTTTTTCACAGCTTTCTACATTCATTTAGAATGAGATAAATTCACAAGAAGAATCCAGTGAACACTTTCTTTTTATAAAAAATCACTTAAACTGTTCATTTTGATTATTAAAATTCATGTTCTATATAATGAAATCATTTTTCTCCTCCTATAATGTTTTCCTGATGTGTTCTCCTTTCAGCCTAGTCTATGGGATATGCCCATTCCCCATCAATAAAAATATGCTTTTGTTTCCTTAGTAGCTCTTGTGACGTCCTTTGAGCATTCTCTTTAGCATTGCAGTTCTCTATTTATCCCGATCAAGAGTGAAATGTTATCCTTGACATGATGGAAAATGACAGGGCTGAGATGAAGCCACGGCACCAATAGACACTTATCTGATTAGACTGAGCTAAAACTAGTTTGTCTTCAATCCCATTTGAAATTACTTGAGATGCGAAATTAATATAATATCTCAGGCATCTCAGAGATGCCTTTTCAAAATGGCCTCAGATAATGCAGAAGTTTTTCTACCTGAATGGAAAGACAAGACTGAGAAAGTTTCCTTCCTTATTGATTATTCGAGAGAAAGTTGCTGAGAGCCATCAAAGTGGGATGATTTCAAACTATGTATAAAAATCAATTTGTTATTGACAGTCATCTCTCTTCCTGTTCTAACCAACCCCAAAGGAGAGTGAATGGTTCATTTTCCTTCAAGGGACTTCAGCATCTTTCAAACCTCTGAGCTCTGCACGTGGTGTCCTGTCCAAGGGCAGTTTGGCAGTAGGAAAATATCGACAAGCCCTTCAGCAGGTTGCTCAACTCATCACTGCAGCAGCATTGACAGCCTTATTTGGATGATACAATCCTAAACCAAAGCACAGTGAGAGCATTTTCAAAGATTAATGTATAGAGATAAACTTAACTCTCATGAAGGTAGCTTGGGAGAAATAACAGCGGCCAATTGTTTGCTTTGTGTTTCTGGCTCATTCTATTTCTCCAGTTGCAGAAATCTTTACAGCAGACCTAAAGTTTTAGTCATGTGACTTCTGAGGGGCTTTGAAGAAACACTTATTCTGTTTCTACAGGGCTAAGTTAAAAAACACATTTGGGCTAGGATGCAGCAGTCTGGAAGACTAAAGGCAACAAACGGGATTGCCCAGGTCTGGGTTTACAATACCCTTGCAACCGTATTGCTGTATTGAGACACAGGAATGCAAATGAACAATGGCCAGACCATGTATAACCGTAGAACTCTGGCCTACAATCTGTAACAACATGCTCACAGAATCTACCAGCCTGGATAAAGCGACCTGTTACAAATCAGCTTTGTAGGAGGCTGCATACTACCTCTAGTGGCAATCCCCCTGTCGTGGGAAGGACATTACTGATGTAGTCTCTTCAGGGTACATGGATGACTTGAACAGGAAGCCTCATAGAGAAAACTCTGGTGACAATGAAGAAAATAAGCATGATCTCTTAAATGTTCCATTGAGAAAAACTCTGTATAGTGACAGATGCCCGTGGAAGAGGTGATCCAGCGCTCTGTACCCTTTTTGGGGTATCACAATTCTACCTAGACCTTTTCCTTGCTATAATGACAATATGGATTAAGAGTTTCTCCAAAGGTCCATGTGCCACCAGTGTAGTATTGTTGGTAGATAATCGAATCTTTAAGAGATGGAACCAAATCCAAGATAAATAAGAGATTTACAACTAGCAGAAGCTTTAATGCTGGCCTCATAGGGTAAATTAATTCCTGTAAAAATGAGGTATGTAATGGAACAAGCCAGGCCCCAAATTCACTCTGGCTTCCTAGCTTACCATGTGACTTTCCTTTTCATACATATCTACAATATTGTCATTTAACCTGAAGATCCATCTTTGCCAGAGCTGAGCAGGGATGTAGGCACTGTGTAGAGCCTCCAGAATTGTGAACTAAACAAATATATTTGTAAAGTACAGCATTTCTGGCATTTTATTATAGCAACAGAAATCAGACTGATGACATTTCTAAACTCAATATTATATACTTTGTGTTATCTTCAAAGGTGAAACCAACAGAAACAGAGGTGAAGCGTGGTCACCAGGAACATACAGTATGAGTAGAGTTGGGAAACTGTTCCTCAAGTGATATAACATTTCAGGTAAGAGGAATAAACCAGCATGCTTACAACTCACTAGCTACAATTAATATTATAATCTGTGATAAAAGCTGGATGTTTCCCACATTAGAACTTTTGGGTTTAATGTGTCTTGGAGTTTAAACATGCTTCCTGGACCATGCAGCCCCTCACTTTCTATGTGGGCATTTCTCATCTATTACATTGTATCCCCAGAAGCTCATTCTTGGCTGGCCTATCTCATATAGTTCCCTATGCACCAAGCACTTAACTCCATCACACAACCCTATGTTTCCTCCGTTAGAAAGATAAGTTTGTTTTTTTATCATTGCCTACATTTTTATCATCTATAAAATATAATTACTTAAGGCTTACTTTTCACTGACACACTGCATCTCCAGCTCCTCTTAGAACATCTAGCACAATAATATTCTGTGAGTCTGTTAGCTTGCCTGTTCTGGGTGTGGTCAGTGCTTTGAGAAAACTCGTGGATGTCAGCATAATGCTATTGTGCATCGTGCTTAACCTTGTATTAGTCAAATGCTGATTTCTGTGCCCCCATATCTGGCTATAATTGTATTCTGAGAATCTCCTATCTCAATGCTGTGTAAACATTGCTCCCCAGTTATTCCTGGTCAGTAAAGAAGCTGATGAGCCAGTCACTGAGCAGGAGATAATTGGGGAGCAATGTTTACACAACACTGTGACAGGAATCAGAATAAGGATTACAACCAGATACGAGGGCACAGAGATCAGCGTTTGAGTAATACCAGAGTAATACAAAGGATAGTCTTTATGCAGTACACAATAACATTATGCCTGGCAGATGTGAACTTTTAAAGGAAGATTCACAGAACATTAATTATTTGACAGACTCAAATCTTCATTATCAAGAGAAGCAAGAAGACCACAAATCAACAAGAAGCTTCTTAAATTCTATGAACACTCAAGAGCCTTCTCTTTTGGTGTGGTGTTGTAAGTCTATGTCCCAGATCACTTGCCAAGTCACCACCATATCTTTCTTTAAAGGAAACAAGATGCATGGCTCTAGCTTGTTGATGTTTGATTTGCTTAATTGTGCATTTTAATTAAGTCATTAATTTGAGAGAAGATTGATACCACTGGTAATGTATCAATGTTTTAACCCAGTTGGACTATATTCTGCAATTTCTCCTTGATCTGTTTCCCAGTGATATTTTCCTTCTTATTGTCAATTAATCATTTTCATTGTAATAACTAAATAGTTCTTTTTCCTATTTAAAAATATCTTTCTTCAAACAATAGTACTAATTGGCTTTTTTTACTGGATGGTTGACCATTTGTTTATTAATATATGTACTATTCATAGACTAAAAATTCTGATTGTATGTCACATGTATTTCCAAGTCTTTCCCTTATTTTATCTGTTAGTATTTTGGATTTTATTAATATTAAAGGTAGATAAATAGATAGATCTATCAATATTTTTATGTATTATATTTTGATGAGATGTTTAGGATGACTCATCCACTGAGATTAATTATAAATATCCACTAATTTCTCCAAAGAATCCCAAACCTAATTTTAGGTGGATATAGGATTTCTGTATGTGTACATTTTAACATTTAGCTAATGAAAACTTTACAAATGCTAAATAGAAATGTACTTGATTCACATTAGAATCAGCATGAGCAATGATGACTTCCTACAGTGCTTTGCCATGTCAGTAAGGTCTCCTTCATACTGGTTCACTCCAGCTAAATATTGCCCTCATCACTCACAGCTACCACAGTCACAGAAGTAGCTATCAAATGTAGATGTCCATTACCCCATAAGAAGTCCAAGAAGACCAATAAGTCAGGCGGAGCAAACATCATGGGGAAAGTTGCATGGAGAGCTGCCAAGGACATGCCTGCTTCATTTCATTGACTTTCTGTTGCCCTGGACCAGGTCAGAGTGACCCTAGCTTTAAGCAGCAGCAGTCTCAGGAAACACAGATACTATCAGAAAATTAACAACCTTAGAAGGACTGAAGAGAAAAAAAAAGTATTCATTGTTCCTTCTCAAAATTTGCACCAGTGGGGAAGTTGTCTTTTAGGGTTCTCATAACAATTAAAATAGAAACACCTACTTAACTGTCATAATGGTAACTGATGAACAGAATTGGAGGGGAACAGTATTCAATGTGATTTATATCTAAGTTCATCTGAAATATATGTTTCCCCCTCTCCCCCAAAGACTGGTACTCTTTTTCTAAATGTGGCACTTTTTTGAATTTGAATGAGAATGCCCCACTATGTTTGAATACTCGGTCCCCAGCTGGTGGAACTGTTTGTGAAGGATCAGGAGGTGTGGCCTTGCTGGAGGAGGGGTGTCACTTGGGGTGGGCTTTGGAGTTTCAATTATACTGGTCGTTCCCAGTATCTCTTTCTGTCTCAAGCTTGAGGATCAAGATGTAATCTCTCAGCTATGGGTCCAACACCATGCCTGTCTGTTTGCTGCCGTGCTCCCCACCGTAATGGCCATGAATTCTATTACCTTCTAAAACTATGAGCCCCAATTAAAATGTTTTCCTTTATAAGTTGCTTTGGTCATAGTGTTTTGCCACAGCAATAGAAAAGCAACTAAAACACAATATATTAAAAAACTATCTTTGGGGCTGGAGAGGTGGCTCAGTGGTTAAGTTGACTGACTGCTCTTCCAGATGATCTGAGTTCAACTTCCAGCTCTTACATGGCAGCTCATAACTGTCTGCAACTCCCAGATCTGACACCCTCACATGGACATACACATCCAGAAAAAACACCAATGCACATGAAATAAAAATAAATTATATAAAAGGGAAAAGATTATCTTTGATTAAAATCTAAACTTTGTAACTATAAAATAAAAAAGAATTAACTGATCTCAATTTTCCAAAAAATGAATCGATGAAAACAAATTTAATATTCTTACATAGTATTTATTTTTTAAAAAATTGATTTAGAAATTGATTTAGAGTTAAGGATGTAGGTGTTTGAGGTTGCTTTGTTTTGAACAAACAATGCAATAAAATGCTTGGGTTTGGATTTTCTGGGTGTTCTGTGAGAAAAGGCAAAGGGGAAGTCTCCTGAGGATTTAAAGGTAAGAAAGTAAAAAGTGAAACTTTAGAAAATCAACACCAGCTTGACCAAGGACACTGAGCTGGAAAAGGACAGAATTGGGACCAGATATAAGGCTTTGGGATCCTAATTTTGATTCGTCTTTTGTTCATTTTGTATTCTATCAAGTTATCAGTTTCCAGGGTTTTGATACCTACGATAAGTAATCAGGAAGCCGCAAATGTCCGCAATGGTTTGGTAACGAGGAAACATACAGAAGGTAAGACTGGAACGAGGAAAACCACAGGCATGTCGTAATTCTTCTACTTCATCTGGCTTTCAGACAAAAAAAGAGAAGACAGGCTACAAAACAAAACTGGTGTGTGACACCCAGATCCTAGAAGAAGCTATCCTAGATTGCAAACAAAAACAAAAGCCAGTCATTTGCTCCCTGGGAGGCATGCAGAAGGTTTCAGAGCCCAGTGGAAAACAGTAGGCTCTGTTAAAAATTCAAGTCCCATCTCCGGACAATTTATTGTTCCGAGAGCGGGGATAAGGTGCTTCCTAAACCTCTATTCCCTCCTCAGAAAATAGAAAAAATAAAGGAAACAAGGCAACCACCATTCAGCGCTGCTGAGGCTGAACATCAATGGTGTGGGGAGTATTTGGTGCCGTGCTGGACACATGCTAAGCAGAGCTATCTCTTGCTGTGGTTTTCATCACAGTAGAAGCAGGAGTGAGTCAGTTCCACGAGGTGCTTCTATATCCTTCCATTCCAGAGACTGGGCGTCTCTTCCTTATGTGTCCTTGCTCTTGGATCAGAGTAAACCCTGATGTTTGTCTCTGATAATCACAGAACTTAGAGACAAAGGAAGTCAGACTTCAACTTGCTGTGTAATTTCCAATCAGTATCTTAATCTCTTTAGACCCATTCCTTATCCCTGAATTGAATGTACCAATATTCAGGATTGTTTTGTGAGCTAAATAAAATAGGAGGGTATGAGACAGTAATTTGATGGGAACACACACACACACACACACACACACACACACACACACACACTCACACACACTCACACCTCCTTCTATAAACTCTAAAACGCTACAGGACAAATGTAATTACTTATGATTACAAATGTAACTACAAACGTGTGGCCATATTGTTATTTCAACAGCCACTGCTGCCCCATCCCTGTTTTTCAAGGCTCACTTTCCATATATTCATTGCTCACCCCAGGGCAGCTATATTACTGCTTCCTTATTTTGACTGACATGAGTAACAGAAGAGAAACCTTCCTTTGTTCATTGTATTTAATTACTCAGGGTTCTGAACCATAGTGACTCCAGGTCTATGTGCTACTCAGAGCATTTCAGAGGCTGAGCAGGGAACAAGTCCAAAATCTGTGACCTCTATGAGGCTATATAAACCATTCCATATTGCCTTCTTCATAGTCATAGCAAAGGCACCTACATTAATAAGTGACTCTGGAAACTAGCTCAGATTGCATTATGAAAAGCCCCTTGGTCAAGAACAGATTTGTATTCAAGTCAGTGATAGATAGCAACTGGAAGTTTTTAAGTCTAAGATGGATACAGTCATTTTTCTATACTGGAAAAGTCATCTTGGAAGTTGTATAGATGTTAAGAGGAATCTAAACCTGGAGGGACAATTACATAATCAAGATTATCAAGAAAAGAAAGATTAGAATTATACCTATTAAAGATGGCAAGCATCAAAAAGTCTGTTAAATATGATTAACATTTGTGTTTGATTATGTAATTAACATGTACAATTAATGAAAAATGAAAAGACACAGAGAAAAACAAAGTAGGAGAGTGAATTGTCCACATCCTACCTCTAAGAAAGAGACATGATTTACATTTTGGTACGTATCCGTATGTATCCTTTCATCCGTTTAGTCTAATGTGATGTGTGTGTGTGTTATATGTATATATACATGTATATGTACATATATATGTACATATATATATATGGAGAGAGAGAAGAGAGATGTGGGTGGGTTAGCAAACTAAGACATGAAAATAAATAAAAGGTTTTAAAAACTTGTGGAAGGAAGAGTGGAAGAGTGAGGGTCAGAACTAGACCTATAAGAAAGAGCTTTCATAGGGTTTACACTAGTAACTTTTCATGTTACTGGGATAAAAAATTGTCCTGACAAAAGCCACTTCAAGGGGAAAAGTTTACTTTAATTTACAGTACAAGGATGTACTTAGTCAAGGAGGGTGTTGCAGGGGGGTGTTGATTACATTGTGAACCCCAAGATTGTGTTATATACTGGAGAAATCTCTTTCTAGTTGTGATGTGGCTCAGTCCTAACACACACCTTCAATCCAAGAGCTTTCTGTTGTAAACAGGGTAAAATAAAGTCAACCATAGGTTAAAAGACAGAACAAGCAACTAGTAGACAGAGAATGCACATAAGGAAAAACCATAGGGAGTAAGAGGGAGTCAGGCTGACAGACAGATAAGCACACACAAGAAGTAGAATGGAGGGACTTTTCATTCAGTTTGAGGGATTTTTGAGACAGTGTGGAGCAGGAGAACTTCCTTGACCTTTTGAGGCATCCATTGGCTGTGGAAACAGGTCAGCAGGGTGCTTTCTCTGCCTCTCTGAGCTAGCAGGCTTTCACCCCAGTATCTGGCTCCCGAGTCTTCATTAACAAAATCAAATGTTTGAGATTTTGTTTATAAACAACAGGGGAGGAAATTCTGGTAGCAGAATCTTGGGACAGCTGGTCTTATGGCATCCATAGCTAGGAAGCAAAGAACAGTGAAAGCTGACCCTCACATTCCCCTTTTTATAGAGTTCAAGATCAGAGAACAACACTACCCTCCTGTAGGGTGGAGCTTCCCTAGCTTCTCTTTCAGATAGTCCAATCAACAAAATCCTTCATGGTCTAAAGAATCAAAGTAATATACCACAGATGTGTCATTCTAGCAGGTAATTGGAGATCTCATTGAGCATTAAGCATCACTGGATTAGAAACTACAGTCCAAAGTTGGTAAGTCAAACCCTTCAGAAGAACCAGAGGGTAGCTATGAGGAGTGACCTAGGGCTGGGAACAGAGTATGCAGTGGTAGACTTTGCATTTGAAAAAAAAAAGAATATGTTGAGGAGCTGAAGAGAAGGCTGACTGGTTAGGAGCATTTGCTGCTCTCTCAGAGGACTGGAGTTTGGTTCCCAGCACTGGCACGTAGCCACAATTTCCAGTAACTCCAGCTCCTGGGGATATGACACCCTCATGTGGCCTCCAAAGGAGCCACACCTACATGGCCTCGAAAGGCCATGTACAAACAATAACAAGTTTTTTAAAAAATAGCTTGAGCTACATGTCACACATTATAGGACATATGTTCTTCAAAATAGACAGATCAACCATTCAGCTACAGTTATCCATCACAGTGAATTTAGAATATTTACTTCATAAAAAAAAAAAAACAAAAAACAAAAAACAAAAAAACAACCTTCCTTAGCCTTTGTCCTCCAACTTCCCATATATCCCCAACTCTAAGTAACTTCTATTTAACTTTTTGTTTAAATATATTTATATATTCTGGCCCCTTGACATAGAAAGAATCACCATATATAAGTCTTTATAACTATCCTTTTTACTTAGTAAGATATTTTCAAAGTTTATCCGCATGGTAACGTAATACTTTTAATTTAAATTTTTCTATGCCAATGTGCTTGATTTTGTATGTGACATTGCTATTTATTACTTTTGACATATGAAAAAAAAAAGTCTGCTGCTCCCCACTCCAGAGACAGCCACACCTCCTCATGCAGTGCCAACATCATCCCTGAGACAGGATGCTGAAGGTTGGAGTGGATGGTTTCAGTCATACTGTGAACCTAATTACCAAGACTGCCTTAGCTCTGGAAAAGCAGAAATCGTTACCTTCAGTGACTCCTTCATTGACTTCAACTACATGGTCTATATGTACCAGTAATCCCGTGGATAACTCTACCCATGTTAAGTTCCATGGCAGTCAAGGATGAGAATGGGGAATTAGCCATCAATAGGAGCAAGATCCCACCAATCTCAAATGGGGTGATGCTGATGCCAAGTATACTGTGGAGTCTACTGGTATCTTTGCCACCATGGAGAAATCTGGGGCCCACTTGAAGGGTGGGGTCAAAGGGTCACCATCTCTGCTCCTTTTGCAGATACCCCCATGCTCGTGGTGAGTGTGAATCACAGGATCTGTGACAACTTGCTCAAGATTGTCAGCAATGTACCAGCAATTGGTTAGTGTTCCTGGCCAAGGTCACCCATGACAACTTTAGCATCGTGGAAGGACTCATCACTATAGTCCATGCCATCACTGATTGCCAGAAGACTGTAGATGGCTCCTCTGGAATGTTATGGCCTGATAACTGAGGGGCCGTCCAGGACTTCATCACTAGTGCTACCAAGGCTGTAGACAAGGTCGTCCCAGAACTGAATGGGAAGCTCACTGGTATGGCCTTCTGTGTGTCAACTCCAAGTGTGTTATAGTGGATCCGACGTGCTGCCTGGAGAAAGCTGCCAAGTATGATGATGTTAAGGAGGTGGTGAAGCGGTTATCGGAGAACCCACTAAAGGGTATTCTGGGCTACAGTGAAGACCAGGTTGTCTCCTGTGACTCTTCCAGGTCTGCTGTTAGTGTTGGCATTACTTTTAATGACAACTTTGTAAATACGATTTTCTGGTATGACAACAGATACAGCTCAGCTATAGCAACCTGGTGGTGGGCCTCATGGCCTACATGAATTCCAAGGAGTACGGATTCCTGTGCCACACACCCCAGGAACAACATGAGAGGAAGAGAGAGAGACCCTCAGCTGCTGAAGTGTTTTCTATTCCAGCTCAGCCTCCAACACAAAGTAAACATCTTTCCTCACAGTTTCCATTCCAGATCCTCAGAAGAAAGAAAGTGGCTTATCAAACACTACTTTCTTGATTGCCATCAATAAAGTTCTGTGTACTCTTCCAAAATATATAAAAAATGAAGTCAAATCTATTTTACTTATATTGATATATATCAACAGGATAACACTTTTTGTAACTTCTACTTTAAAGTGTGTAACAATTAGCCTGTATTAAGACAGGCATTGTTGGAAGCATTTCTAGTATTATTTTAGCTAATAAGTACTATAAATTTTTGAAATATTGCACTCGTTATATACAAGAAAAAAAAATGGAAGCAGTTTTTAGAAGAGATCACAGAATTGTAGAGCCTTTATCCAAAGCCAAAGCATCTGCTGCTAAAGTCTTAATTCTTTAGAACAGCAAACACAGACTCCTTTACCCTAGGGATACAAACCTCAATCAGCAACTCAGCAACACAGAGCACCTCATCTTTGCATAGTGTGAATAATTTAAAAAATAAAGACTGCCAGAGAGAGAGAGAGAGAGAGAGAGAGAGAGAGAGAGAGAGAGATTACTCCTGATTTCAGCCTACAAAAGAACTCATTACAAGTTGTCCTAGTTTTCCTCTGAGACTCAGTTCAATATGATGACTGAGTGACATGCCATCTGGCTTTGCCTAAGGCTGTGACCTAACACAAGATACCCTTACATTATTTCAGCTGCTCCTTTGCAAACTGCAACACATTAGAAAATCAAGTCACCTTTCCTGGTCACAGAGAGTCATCCTTGGGCACTCTATCTACCTCTTCAGCAGACAGGAATATTTACAGATATGGAAAGCTCTCCCAGTTACACAGTTTGGAGCCAATTAAGTCAAAATATTTAACTGTTCTGTATTTGCTATTAATACATGTTGTTTCTGTTAAGACTTTCTTTTCTGAAGGACTAGTTCAGACTGAAGAATCGGCCACTGTTCATATGTGACTCCATATGGCAAAAAGAATCATGTTCAGGGGTAAAATGAAGCCATCTGTGGGGATTCCTGTTTTCTTCTTGCAAATTGTGGTGTTTTCTTCCTTTTCATTTTTCTGCTTTGGATTGAACCTAGGACCTTGTGTGTTGCAGGAAAGCACGGAGCTAGATCTTTCATCCTAAGCTATTTTTTTTTAATGGTAAAGAATTGAAACATGTAAGCATATTTCCTCTTCCCTACATGTGTTCATCATAATAAATTATGTGTAACCTACAAATGTTGTTCATTTATAGGTACTCTTTTTACTGTTTCATAGGTTTTCATGACCACACAGCAATTCTCCTTCAAAAGCAACATGAAGTGATAATAAATAGCAATTTTAGCAATTATGTATCTATTTCTTTTCATGGAAAAGCTGAGAATCTCTTTGTAGGCTTCAACGTTATTTTTTTCTTCCAATTGATTTCTATTAAGACCTGGAAATGAACAGTGAAAAGCTAAATTATTAATTCCTGGTTCATTACCAGTGTGGTGAAATTGTCACTGCTGAGAAATGCTCAAAGGGCATAATTTATATATAAACTGACACTTGGAGAACAAAGGCAAAGTAGACAATCCCTCGGATCACACACGAAGGAAGGGGGGGGGGAGATGGCTCAGTCAGTAACCTGCTCGATGTACAAGCAAGAATACCCCGACCTTGGGCCCATAACACCCATGGGAAAGGGCAGAAGTGTCAGTGTGTGTTCCTAATCCTACTGTTGGAGAACCAGGAAAATAAGGATCCTTTGACCTTGCTGCTGGTCAGCCAGTCTAGCCAATTATTAAGCTTCAGGTTCAGTGAGACACCCACTCAAAAAGTCAGGTGGAGGGTTTGGAGAGATGGCTAACTGCTTAGAGTGTGGAATGCTTCTCAGCCGTTCGAGTTTCCTCAATTGAGAATTCTGTTTAGCTTTGTACCTCATTTTTAATAGGGTTATTTGGTTCTCTGGAGTCTAACTTCTTGAGTTATTTGTATATATTGGATATTAGCCCTCTATCAAATGTAGGATTGATAAAGATCTTTTTTCAATCTGTTGGTTGTTGTTTTGTCCTATTGACAGTGTCCTTTGCCTTACAGAAGTTTTGCAATTTTATGAGGTCCAATTTGTCGATTCTTGATCTTAGAGAATAAGCCATTGGTGTTCTGTTCAGGAAAATTTCCCGTGTGCCCATGTGTTCGAGGCTTTTCCCACTTTCTATTCTATTAGATTCAGTGTATCTGGTTTTATGCTGAAGTCCTTGATCCACTTGGACTTGAGCTGTGTACAAGGAGATAAGAATGGATCGATTTGCATTCTTCTACATGTTGACCACCAGTTGAACCAGCACTGTGTGTTGAAAATGCTGTCTTTTTTCCACTGGATGATTTTAGCTTCTTTGTCAATGATCAAGTGACCATAGGTTAATTTCTGGGTCTTTAATTTTATTCTATTGATCTACTTGCCTGTCACTGTACCAATACCATGCAGTTTTTATCATTATTGCTCTATAGTACAGCTTGAGGTCAAGGATGGTGATTCCCTCAGAATCTCAAATGGCCAAGAAGCACCTAAAGAAATCTTCAACATCCTTAGTCATCAGGGAAATGCAAATCAAAACAACCCTGAGATTCCACCTCACACCAGTCAGAATGGCTAAGATCAAAAACTCTGTTTCTGATCTTTGTTCAACTTCAATGTGTTTATTTTTGTTTTATTTTATCTTATTTTATTATGTTCCCTTAGAAGCCTATTTTTTTTCTAATGAAAGACATAAAGGAAGTGGATCTGGACAGGAGGGGAGAAAGGGAGGCATTGGGAGGAATAGAGGAAGGGGAAAGAAAGTAAGAGAGAGAAAGTGAGGGAAGGAGGAAGAGAGAAAGAGAGAGAGAGGAGAGACAGAGAACATGGTTGACATAAGGATGATTAAGATTGTCTCAAAATTGATGACAGACAAAAGACCATAAAGCCAAGAAACTCAGTAAACCTAAAAAGAGTGCTCTCTCTCTCTCTCTCTCTCTCTGTGTGTGTGTGTGTGTGTGTGTGTGTGTCTGTCTCTCTCACACACATTCTCTTTCATACACACACATTTATACACCCACTCTCTCACACACATTCTCTCTCTCTCTCTCTGTCTCCCTGTCTCTCTCTCTCTCTCTCTCTCTCTCTCTCTCTCTCTCTCTCTCTGTGTGTGTGTGTGTGTGTGTGTGTGCCTGTCTCTCTCACACACATTCTCTTTCATACACACACATTTATACACCCACTCTCTCACACACATTCTCTCTCTCTCTCTGTCTCCCTGTCTCTCTCTCTCTCTCTCTCTCT
>JANHMN010000003.1:150591239-150604073 GCA_030674055.1 Rhabdomys pumilio
GTGTGTGTGTGTGTGTGTGTGTGTGTGTGTGTGTGTGTGTGTGTGTGATGGAGGGGGGTTGCATGAGTGTTGTGTATGTGCATGCATATGTGCCTGTATGTGAAGAGGTCAGAGGTCGACGTTGGGTGTCTTCCTCAATTGCTCTCCGGCTTATTTTTTGAGGCAGGGTCTCTCTCTCTCTGAATCAGCCTGATTGTCCAATAAGCTCCAGCTTTCAGGTCTGTCTCTAATGCATGCCACCTTTTCCACTCCTATGTTTACAAATGAAAGGCACAGTGCCCAGATTGTATGTGAGTGCTGGAGCTCTGACTCAAGGACTCATGCTTGTGTGGAAGATGCTCTCCTTCTATGCCATCTCCATAGGTCCCCTCTCCTGCTATTAATTTTATTTAATTCTTCACTATATCCAACTCCCAAGAATATAATTACTCCCAAGAACTGTTCATGTAGCATAATAAAGAACACAAAGGGCACAGAGAGGAAGAAAGGGTGGGAGCTAGGCAACTATGCAACTTCCTTTTTGGCAGCCAGGCATCAACTACCCTGAACCTGAAATCACTTTATGAGTGCTCTATGAGTGGACAGACTTAGTCTGGCTTCATTCAGTTCTCAAGACATGCTCAGTAAGCTCGTTTTCTCTACCTTCACAGGGTCCATCTTCACATCAGTCATGAAGCTCCTCCCCTGCGTCTCACAAACCAGGTCCTCTCTCCTTCTTCAAGTTTCAGCTTAAATAGTTATTACCAAGCAGGCTTTTCTGACAACACTGTCTAAAGCTATATATACACTTACTCACACAAGTATTGTATATAACTTGGGTTCTGCCTTTGGGTCATAGATTAGAATTTTTATTTACACACCTGGCCATTTCTTGACTGTCTCTCTCTTTTCATGAGAATGTAAGATGCACAAGAGGGGCTGACCACCTGTTTCTCTCACCATCTGATACCCAGCATCTATCATGATGCCTTAGATTTAAGAACACTCTCATTAAAACTTGTGGAATAACTAAGTAAAACTGCTTCGAGCCATGTAATCCCAGGGACCATTTTTTAGCCCTTTCTACTTATAGTCTTATGTGTCATCTTTGCCACTGTTGCTGCTGCTGCTGCTGTTACTGTTGTTGTTGTTGCTGTTGTCGTCATCCGTTTCATTCTGAGGACTTGGAAGATGGGACCACAGAAACAATCGCGCTTACAATCAGTAGACGTCAAGTAGGAAATTAGTCTTTGGCATACCTTCCTAAATATCAGACTACACATCTCTATAATGGTTATACTGCAAGTTAAGAGAATAATTCAACATTTACACAGGGAAAATTCATCATTCTTATTGCTAACTTTGGCCTAATATTAATGTTGATGGGTCTCAGAGGTGATTTAAAACATGGAAATAGGAAACTGAGAAATAAAGCGTCTTTATTACAATATCTCCTGATTGCTTTTTGAAAGAGAAACTATACAAAGACTGTAGTGATTTGAGTAGGAAATGTCCCCCATAGTCTTGGGTATTTGGTTTCCAGTGTGTGGTGGCATTTGGGGAGGTTTAGTTGGTGCAGCCTTGGGGGCCAGCTTTGAGATGAAAAGCCTCACACCACTTCTAGGTTACATCTCAGCTTCCCATTCCTTGTTCCCACATCCTCGTTGAAGAAGGGAGTCCTCTCTGGGTAGTGGTGGCACACGCCTTTAATCTCAGCACTTGGGAGTCAGAGGCAGGCAGATTTCTGAGTTCGAGGCCAGCCTGGTCTACAGAGTGAGTTCCAGGATAGCCAGGGCTACACATTGAAACCCTGCCTTGAAAAAAAAAAAAAAAAAAAAGAAGGGAGCCCACAGCTCCTGGTCCTGGTCCTGCTGCTGTGCCCACTCCTTGTTATCTTATTCCCCCTCCCCCAGAACCCTAAACCAAAATATATTCTCTCTTCTCTAAGTTCCCTTTGATCATGTCATTTTATCACAGCAACAGAAAAAGTAACTGTCTTAGTTACTGTAGTTACTGTTTTACTGCTTCTTAGTTTTACTGCTGTGAACAGATACCATGATCAAGGAAAGTCTTATAAAGGACAGCATTTAGTTGGGGCTGGCTTACAGGTTCGGAGTCCATTATCACAAAGGTGGGAACATGGCAGCATCCAGGCAGGCACAGTGAAGGAGGAGCTGAGATCAGTTCTACATCTTCATCTGAAAGCTGCTAGCAGAATATTGACTTGCAGGCAGCTAAGATGAGGCTCTTATAGCTCACACCCACAGTGCCACACCTACTCCAACAGGACCATACATTCTGATAGTGCCACTCCCCGGGCTGAGTATATACAAACCATCACAGTAACTAAGATAGATACTGAACCTCTTCTACAATAAAATTAAACTCCTATTTTCTTTACAATTTCGGTTATGACTTACGGTATGTATTTATGTAAAATTATGTATTTATCCGTTTAAAAGACATAATACTAAGAAATATCCTATGACAATTTGGAATCTTTAATACTTGAGAAGTATGTATTTTGTTGCACCAGAAGGGGAAACTTTCTACTGTTTCCATGAGTCCTGGGTTGGCTTTTTCTCTCTAGCCGTTTTTCCCTGTTCTTTCCTAATGATTACATCAGAGGTCCCTTGGGCCTCAGTGGTAAAGAGGACAAAAGCAAAGGAAAGGGATTGTCTGGAACTATAAAATGCCAAGAAAAAGAGTCATCTCTTAGCAACAAAGCCGTTCACGTGACTAGTATCTTCATGAATTCTAATATCAGCATCAATTGGTCTTAAACCAGCATTACTCGCCCCTTGGTAGCATTTACCTGCTTATTCAGGTTAAAAGCAGTTGATACTCTATGAGTTTGCTTACACGGTAGTTTAATTCCCTTTGCACAGGGTAAGCCAATTTCATTTTGATAGTATTTTCACCTAGCTTTCCATTTACTATTGTTCCTTTTAATGCTGATTGGTGAATAATACTGCTTTCCTTATTCACAGACATAAGCAACCATCGGGCCAGTGCCCCTCCGCTTAAAGATGCTAACATGCCTATCTTAACTGTATTCTAACAATTGCTCTAATGAAATGCTAGATGTGTCAACTAAAGATAACAATAGATGGCATTAGCATTCTTGGGCAATTTTGTGGCTTTTAAAAAGTAGGCCTTATACATGAAGTCTTGTATTTGAGGAAATAAACCAATATATTCAAACAAAGGTGTCTACCAAGCCTCCCCACAATGCATATCTTTCTAAAAATGTACCTATTGCTCTTCCTTTTCTCCAAAGCAAGTAAAGTCCGTGAAGATGGGTATTTCCCCCATTGCCCTATCTTGTGTATTAATAAAACGGACAATTGATATTGTGCTTTGTTTACTGATATTTTTGTCTTCTGTTTCTTTGCTGGTAAGCTCTCAGATTTTAGAACCTGTGATAGTAAAGAGGGGATGAGGTCTGACTTATATGATACAATCACAATGACAATATTGCATATCGTAAATCAAGTATTCTAAAGTGAACAATTGTTTTTAGGTGTGAGGCAAATGTTAAGACCTCACACACTCTAGGCAGACACTGTCTCAATGAGCAATCTCTCAAGCCAACACTTTATTTATTGTATTCTTAGACAAGGACTTACTGTGTAGCCCAAGGTAGACTGGAACTTATTATGTAGTCCATTGTTGGCTTGAACTTACCATTCTCCAGTCCTTTCCCTTTACGGTGTGCAGATGTACACCATCACACCTGGGCCAACTTGCAGAGGTGATGAAATCTGCTTCCTATGTTAGTAAAAATATCTAGCAAATATTATAAGAGCACATGAACCTTGTTTAATGTTATCACAAGGAAGACTTCAAATAAAAGTAAGTGAAGTACATACACAAAGTAACAGACTAATTTAAGTAGATTAATACAGAGAGTAAAGACATGACCAGAATCCAAAGTCATCTTCTCTTCATAGGTCATTAAATCTAGTCCACTATCCAGTCTTGTGCCTTCTAGGGCCCAACATATACATTAGGATTTTTGTTTCACTGTGTTTGGAGTATCCAGTAAAGCTTAGAACATGTATGTATGCATACGGGTTTTTTTCTTTTTATGTGTGTGAGGTACATATGTGACATGCTATGTGCATGTTCACATGTACTTGTTTAAGCATGCATATGGAGGTCCCCAACTGATACTGGGAATATTCTTAAATTGCGCTTCCACTGTACTCTTTGAAGCAGGGTCTCTCACTCAAAAGTCGGAGCTTGCCAGTTTGGACAGTCTAGTTGGCCAGCTTTAAGAATCTTCTGGCCCCATCATCCAGAGCTGGATTTACAGGCAGAATACCATACCCACATGGCACTCAAATAGTTTAAAGTGTTCCAGCTCCTGGGATGTTTATTTAGAGGTCCAATTATCTCCATTAATTCTATCATAGAAAATCATTAGTAGCTTTTTTATTTATAGTCTTCTCAATTTTTCTCAAAATCTTCTCAAATTTGTACAAGTTTGTTGTAGATGTACTGTTTTGTTTTTTTCCCCAAATAATTTCATTTATTTTGGATTCAACCAGCCATGGGTGGAACTTGCAGATACAGAGGTCCAACTGCATAAATCTTTAGTTATGCTGTGAGTATTTGATGATGCAATAATATTTTCTTACAAAGCTTAACCACGATTTAGGAAGTTTATTATTATTATTATCATTGTGTATGTGGTTGTGATACATCTGTGAATTCAGGCCAGAGGACAACTTCCTGGATTTTTTTTTCCCTTCTACTGTCAGATTCAGGGACAGAACTCAGGTCTTCAGGTTTGTACCAGCAGCATTTCTACTTGCTGAGCCATCCTCCTGGCTCCACGCCATATTTCAGTCAATCTTCCATCACTGTGCATTTGAACTATTCGCTTTATATTTCATCACAACATATTTATAGGACCCTCAATATGACTCTCTTAGTCTTTCAACAAAACCCTCTTAAATGTACCCCCACACTATTCATCTGCTTCATCCTAGAGCTTGTCAAGAGTCATAAGACTTTACAGTGTCTTAATCAGTTCTGTCTTGCTTTCTACAATTTTGTAGACTTTCTCTTGTTTCTTCACCAGGACCATAACCAACCATAGTTTGCTTTGCAAAACTTTTGGTTTTTAGAGATCCAAGTTTTAAATAGATACAGACTTCAAGCTTGGGAGGGAAAAAAGGGGGGAGGGGAGGAAAAGAGGAGGAGGAGGAGGAAGAAGAGGAAGAGGAAGAGGAAGAGGAGGAAGAAGAAAAGGAGGAGGAGGAGGAAAAGGAGGAAACATCACCAGTTAGAGTCAGTCAGAATTTTGTACTCAAAAGGGACAAATAAATAAACCTGATATATAAAAATAAAAACAGCACTTTAAAATCCAAACGAAACAGAGAAATCTTATAATTTGTGGGGCAACAGCTATCAGGAGCAAATTGTCAAAGCCTCGTTTTGGTTTTGTTTTGTTTTTTCAAATTTTTCTTTTATACTCCACATTAACGCAATGATCGCCAAACGTATCAAAAATACCAAAAGTATAGTGGGTTACTTTTTTTTTTTTTTTTTTAACTTTTGCCCCTGGATCTGGAGGGTTGTTTCTCCCGTACTTTCTTTTCTTTGCCTAATGCATTACAAGGTCTAATTATAAGGGCTACTTTAAATTTCAGACACAAAGTAGCACAAGTGTGCAAAAGGAGGTCAGCAACCGGCCTCCTCCCGGGGTGGGCGGGTGGAGCGGGCACAGTGCTGCGGTCCCGAGGTCCCTGGGTAGAGGCCACCCCGGGACACGCCTGCTCGGAGAGGTGCGGGGGAACCCTCCTTCCTCCACCTTGGTGAACCAAATTTCAATCAAAGACTTAGAGCGTGAAGAGCCGGCCCAACTCAACCGCGATCAGGCCCTCCCTGACCCGGAAGTGCTCGGCGGCCTCTGCGAGAGCGCGCCTGAGCCAACGCGCGCGCGCGCGCCCCCGCGAAACTCCCGCCGGCGGCTGGATTCTCCCGGAGGCGCGCCCGATCGCGGCGGCCGCCAACATGGCCGAGACGAACGAGGAGGTGGCGGTGCTGGTGCAGAGGGTGGTGAAGGACATCACCAACGCCTTCCGAAGGAACCCGCACATGTGAGTTGCGCGCCTTGCGCTGCCGGGGTCGTTGGGGGCGGATCGGGGCCGCGCTCTGGTCCACTCGCCGGGGCCGCTCGGGGCCCACGCGCGCTTCCGACAGGCGGAGCGCGGCTGGGACTGTCGCGCCGGGCCAGCTGGCCGTTACCAGGACGCGTGGCGGGTCAGTTTTGGGGAGCGGCCTCCGAGAGCTATGTCCGAACGTGGAGTTTTCTGCCCTGCCCGGCGCGTCCCGGGAGTTGTGGCAACTCTTCTCCCGGCCGCCCTTCGCCCGGGTGCGCTTGCCCCGCTGGCCACTGCGTGGGTCTCTGTGCCTTGGAGGCGACTCTCGGTTGCATCCAGTGCGTGCTTATGGAGGGTTATCCACCCCATCAGACTCCCTGCACCCCCTTCCCCCTTTCAGGTTAACTAAAGGTGACTGGACGCTGCCTTTGACTTTTCCACTCGCTTGTCACAAAATTGCAAAGCGAGTGAAATGTAACAATTTTTGAAGGTGACCTGGGTGAATCTCTTAAAGCAGTTACAAACTGGATACTTTTTTTTTTTTTATCAGTAGCGCGTCCGAAGTTACAAATGAGCATCTTAAGGCATTCTTACCCAGCACTGTTGCCTTCTAAAAGTTCACTACTGAACTGACACATATCTCTTCTTTCTCCCTTTCCATTTCATTTGTTACTCTCTAGGAAGATACTCTCAAGATTTTTTTTTCTGGTACTCTCTCTTTAACGAATGAAAAGAAAGCTACTAGAGTTACCTACACTAGTATACAAAAGAATAAGAAAGAAGACAGAATGTAGCCCATTTCTTCTCCCCCTCCCCCGAGTAAACAAACATGGAGTCCTGTTTTGTATTATTTTCTCACTGACTATACAACTTATTTGTAATACGTAAATTTTTTCTTTAACTAAAACACATGAATTATTTTTAAGCATTCTAGCCTCCTTAGCTTTTTCCGACTAAATGAAAAGCTAAACGTACATTTTAACAAACGTGTTCTTTTCCTCCAAGGTGATCTCATAAAAGAATTTAGAAGTCCTCAGATGGCCTGCTCCCTTGTGTCAGTTAGGGACTTAAAACAGTACTTCATTCAAGACAAAAGACTACTGGCCTCTAAACATACCCTGACAGCCCCTAAGTCCTCTTCCTTTCCTCTTTGACTGCTGACTTTTTTTCAGAATGAGTGTTTGGAGTGATTTCCTGGCAGTAGCCATAGTGGCTGCTGAGCCTTTTAAGGAATGCTTTGATGTCCTGTGTGTCAGCCTTTGAGGTCCTTTTTGAGAATTCCAGCTGCAGTGCAAGTAAGAGACACATCCTTTAGAGAGAGAGAAAAAAAAAGTTGGGCAAGTGAAAGGTTCATTTTTTTTTTTTTAAATCATTGGTGTTGTTTTCTAAAACATTGTAACAAAGGTTACACATTTAATATAGTGATCACTTCAGTTTTTCATCTTTGAGGTAGACTAAAAAAATACTATATTTGGCAAAATTAAGATGAATTAGTTCGTCAGGCTGACCCAGTGGAGTGTGAAGCAGGCCTCTGTTTTTCTGGATCACTAAACATTCTTAAAAGGGCTTCAATGCCCCTCTCTTCTTCATAATTTTACTCTGTGGTCTCACTAATAAATACTCTGTCAGTGTATAATTTATGATTATTTGTAAGTATTTGGGTCATTTGAAATATGAAGGCTTGAGAGAAGTTGGACACTTGAAATAAGTTATATAAGCTGTAAATATTTAAACAGCTCAATTCATTATTGCGTTTTTGTCCGCAGCTGTATTTTAGTGCACATCTTCTATCCATCTTTTAAAATGTCTTGGATGTTGGACTTTGCAGAAGTGCCAGTAGGTCTTTGCTTAATCTAGCCTTTTTAGACTCAAGAAGGCTGTATTTCTAGTTTAAAAACAAAAACAGATATTACCTATCTTTAAAGTTATTATCTAATAACAGTATTATAAATTTTTTTCATTATTTACTTTTGTTTCCCATTTTCTCCAACATAAGATAGATTGACAATTTATTTGTTAACATCTACTCTCTTGACTATATTAACTTTGTTTCTGTAGAAATAGCTACCTGAAGCAGCCAAAGGCTCAGTAAGTGACACAGGAATGATGCTTCTGTCAGGTCTGATTGATTTCCCCCATGCTTGGTGCTGTCTTGATCTTGGAACACTAACAAGAATTCAGAGCACCAGTGTTAACCTGAGTCCCTCCACTCCTTGCCAGAACACTTTGCAAAGTGGAAAACACAGAATAAATATTATTTGCATGGGTGATTGGGAATCCTTTTGGGTTCTCTACAACTAGTGGCTTGACCCAGGAATATTTATTACCATGAGGTATAGACTGGCTTAATGTGGAAGGCAGTTTCTACTGTACAGCCTAATTAGGTCATTATATTAATATTCTCATATCTAGAAAATTGTTCTTTTTCAATTGAATATTGTCTTAGTTAGGGCTTTACTGCTATGAACAGACACTGTGACCAAGGCAACTCTTTAAGGACAATATTTAATTGGGACTGGCTTACAGGTTCAGAGGTTCAGTCCAGTATCATCAAGGTGGGAACATGGCAGCATCCAGGCAGGCATGGTACAGGAAGGGCTGAGAGTTCTACATCTTCATCTGAAGGCTGCTAGCAGAATACTGACTTCCAGGCAGCTAGGATGAGGGTCTTAAAGCCCACACCCACAGTGACACACCTACTCTAAGGCCACACCTCCTAATAGTGCCACTCCCTGGGCCGAGCATATACAAACCATCACTAATATCTACATTAATTTGAGATGCATATTCACTAAGTGAGACAAGAAGTACAACATAGAGTTTGTACTGAAGCCAAATTTCTGGTATGGTTAAATTGTACATCCACTACACTAGCCATGGGTAGCTATTGGACACTTGGAATGTTCTTAATGTGAATGAGAACTGAACTTCTGATTTTAAGCATAATCTTATGAGAAATATGTACTGTATTATTTGGTGTGGGTTTAGTGAAGACCTAAGACTTAACCTACATGAACAGTAAATTAAGCCTGCAGTGTCGTTCCTAGTAAAGATCTGTTCGTAGTGGTGTCCGTGCTGTCCAGCGGAGGAGAAGGGAGGCTGGGTGTATCCCACGGGAGGTAGCATTTAACATGAACATCAAAGTCTGGGTTGGACTTATAGTGTCAAGAAACTAGGGCCATTATATTGATCAAAAGTAGCAAGATGTGATTGAAAAGATCACCTAGAAGCAGGTCATAGAAGTTCTTGCCTCTCTGGTCTAATTGTTACATTCATGTGTATAGCAAAAAAAAGCACATTTGACAGGCCAAATGCTTGTCCGGGGATAACCTATCAGGAGCTGAGCATGTAAATTAGTGCAAAAGTGTGTAGTTAAGAAAAGGGCCCTATCCTTAATGGAACTTCAAACCAATCAACAGGTTCCTATAGATATTTTATTGTCTTCTCTTGGATCATTCTAGAAAGAATTACAACTTATAAGACAAAAATAAATATTCAATAAAGATATTTATACAATTTCCCGAATCTGGGCTGTTTTCTGTTCTGTTGTGATACTTTACAGAGTTCCTGTTGAGTATTGTCAAAAGCTTGTGCCCGATGTGATCTGACTTTCTGTAAAATACTTAAGGATGGCAAAAAGATGTATACCAAATGTTAGTAACAGTAGAAGTGGGCTTTTAGTGTGTATTTTCCCTTAAGCTCAGTGGACTTCATCTGATAAAAGGAGATGTAAGAAGAGTGAGCTTTTGTCATTTTTAAATGATTTTGGAATCCAATGGCCTGAAAAAAATTAGTCATCTAAAGGAATAGATACAGAAATCTAAATCTAAATTGAAACATTCTGTTATTTGGAAGCTTAAAGACAACATATCTTCCTAAAGAAAATGCTGTTAATTTTTTTTTTTTTTTTTTTTGGAAGTGACAAAACACCATTTTCTTAGGGTAAAATAACTTGACAAAGGATTGACATTCTTTGCTTCAGCGATCTTATTGCCTACTAAGGAAGAAACCTGACACTGACCTCATGCTGTTAAATGAATGACAACATTTATCCTTGCCTTGCAGGTCATAGTTTGCCACATTCTTCACCTTTGGGTTTCCTAACAGGGAAGATACTATTTCTGTATTTCAGATGAGCAGCCCACAGGTGTAGGACTTAACATTACACTGGTCACTAGTGGTAGAAAGTCACCTTCCTTGTTAGTAGAAATTCTTCTTACATCTCCTTTATCTATCCTGGCTGTCCTGGAACTCACTCTGTAGACCAGGCTGGCCTCGAACTCAGAAAGCCACCTGCCTCTGCCTCCCAAGTGCTGGGATTAAAGGCGTGCGCCACCACCGCCCAGCCAGATCTACCCTCTTACAGATGGGAAAAGTCTGTCAAGGCTAACGTTGCATGTTAGATGGCCCATGCTGTTCTCAGTGCAGTGTATCACAAAGAAGAGCAGAGGTTCCAAAGAACCTTTGGAAGCTGGCTGAATGTCACTGAGGAACAAGGATGACCATTCATTCAGATGCAGTTATTGAACACAGAACATAAGGCTCTGTTTTTTGAAAGTTTCCTGAAAGGGTAGCCAGTCACAGGAGTGTATATTTTAATTCTGCAGATGACTTTGTCCTATAATTTAGGACAAAATAGCACTTGGATATTTTATATCTAGTACAACTATAGTGAGTGTACTAGTCAGGTTCTCTAGAGTCACAGAACATATGGGATGTCTTTCTATATTGAGGGACTTTATTATGATGACTTACAGTCTGTAATCTAGCTCCCTAACAATAGGCAGCTGTGAATGGGAAGTCCAAGAATCTAGTAGTTGCTCAGTCCCACAAGACTAGTTGTTTCAGCTGGTCTTCTGTAAAAGTAGATTCCAACAGATGTGCTGGCAAGTAAGTCCAAGCAGGTGAAGAAGAGCAAATCTTCCTTCTGCCAATGTCCTTATGTGGGTCTCCAGCAGGTCTGGCTCAGATTAAAGGTGTGTACCACTGTGCCTGCATCTGGGACTTGTTTTGTCCCAGGCTGACCTTGAACTCAGAGATCTTGCCTTCATCTCCTGGGATTAAAGGCATGTATTACCTTGCCTGGGCCTAAGCTTTTCATAGCCACAATGCCTTAAGATCTCCATGCCAAGATCCAGGTCAGAAACTTGTATCTTCCAGCCTCAAGATCTGGATCACAGGGGAGCCCTCCAATTCTGGATTGTAGTTCATTCCAGATACAGTCAAGTTGACAACCAGAAATGACCATTACAGTGAGCAAAACTTGTTTTTAACATTGTGAATTTAATTTTTAAAAACCTACCCCCTAATAGTGTGTCTGCAAGCTGGAATTCTTTTATTCTTACTAATGTAACATTTGTTTTTAGCTTCTTAAAGTGTTGCAGGTAGTTATTAGATCTCAAAGAAAGTCTCCTGAGTGAGTAAATCTAGGGGTTGGTTTTTTTTTGCTTGGTTGTGCTAATTTTAGGTTATTCCTGTTTGTTTGAGACAGGGTCTCACTGTAGTCCTGGCTGGCCTGTAATATAGTTTGTAGACCAGATTACCCTTGAACTCACAGAGATCCTCTGTCTCTAACTCTCAAGTGCTGGAATTGAGGGAATTATTTTATTAATAGGCTACTTCCTAAAATGTTCCTCTTCATATACTAAAATATGAACACTAGGAAACATATTCCCAGTAACTAGGCGTGGCTAGTTGTGTTTACAAGGAATTAGCTGGATTTCGGTTCTTATCTCTCAGTATAGATACAATGTTGTGCTTTGAAAACTGCATTATTGAACTGAGGTGCTTGCTCTCAGTGTTTTCCTCGGAGAACTTCATTTATGTTACAGGAAGGGCCAAGTGTAACCTTTCTTATAGTTAGATATGCACAGCCTTGCTGAAAAATTCTTAGAAGTCTGTGGGCCTTTGCCTATTCTTTTTTTTTTTTTTTTTGGATTATCAGAGTCTCCTGAACATATTATAGGCCCCAAACCTTCTGCAGAGTTTAATTACCTGAGAGGGAATGGTAGCATCCTTGTTTGTTGACAGATCCCTGTGTCATTAGCAAAGTGATCAGTAGAAAATGGTTTGTCTCTGAACTAGCCAGTTCAGAGGTTTCTCTAGGTGGTCTATTTTAGATCTGTGCTTCCTTCTGACTTGGGGTGACTTAACAGAAGAGGATTCTTCTTATAGTCTGTAATTAAACGTGTTTCCCCTTTTATATTTATCAGACTGCTCTCTTCTTGGCAAAGGAATCTAAGAGTCTTAGAAGGACACATCACACATAAATTCTGGAGATCAAATTGTTTATTATTTTGAAATTTATTTTGGTAGGGGAAAGAGAGACACCATCTCATGCGTTCCAGCTAGCTGTGTGACCCAGGATGACCTTGAGTTTCAGCCTGTGTAGCTTCTGCCCACCCCCACCCCCTCCCCTTTTTTTTTTTGAGACAGGGTTTCTATGTAATCTTGGCTGTCCAGGAATTTACTCTGTAAACCAGGTTGGCCTTGAACTCAGAGATCCATTTCTGACTGCCTTCCAAGTGCTGGGATTAAAGGTGTGCAGCACTATGCACAGTTTTTGCCTCTCAAGTACAGGGATTGTAACATGTCTGCAATCCAGGCAGAATTAGGTGGTGCTTGGGGTCAAACTCAGGGCTTCAAAAATGCTAGGCAAGGATTCTACCTATGGAGCTGCAACTTCAGCCTCTCTCTCTCTCTCTCTCTCTCTCTCTCTCTCTCTCTCTCTCTCTCTCTCTCT
>JANHMN010000003.1:150604083-150623527 GCA_030674055.1 Rhabdomys pumilio
TCTCTCTCTCTCTCTCTCTCTCTCTCTCTCTCTCTCTCTCTCTCTCTGTGTGTGTGTGTGTGTGTGTGTGTGTGTGTGTGTGTGTGTGTAAAAGAGATGTGGGACTGGAAAGATGGCTTGGTGGTCACAAGCAGTTCTTGCAGAAGACAGGAGCTCAGTTCCCAGGATCCATGTCCTATCCAATGGCTCACAACACCTGTACTCCAATTCTAGGGGATCTGGTGCCTTTTCCTACTTCCTAGGGCACCAGTATAAACTTGTGAATACATACACACTGAAAAAAACTTTTTTAAAAATGAATAAACAAATTTTAAAGACAACTTTTAAATGTTTCTACTATTGTTTTTTTCTTTTGTGAGTGTATGTGGTGTATGTGGTGTGTGTGTGGCTTATTCTTTTCTATCATTTTTCAGCTTATTCCATTTCTCTTCTCACTGAACCTAGAGCTTTGTTTTTGGCTATGATGACTGGCCAGAATTCCTGGCAATCCCCCTGTCTTTGCTCCCAACAGTGCTGTGCTTTAAGGCAAGTATGGCCACAGTTGGCTTTGCACCTATGTGCTGGGGATCCTTCCCCATCCTAATGTTTCTCATCAAGCATTCTACTTGCTAAGTGGAACCAGCTCTCTCCTATTGTTAAAGAGCCAAGATCAGAAAAAGGTATTAGATTTCCCCATAGTTGGAGTTACAGGTTGTAGTGAGCTGCCCCACATGGTTGCTGGTAGCTGAACCCATGTCCTCTCTGCAAGTCGATAGTCACTGTTAACCTCTGAGCCGTCTTCCCAGGTCTTCTAACAGAGTTCTTGTTATTCATTAAAGGACATCCTATTTAAGAATTTACATAGGTAAGAATTTTTAGCACTTTTGCAAATAAAATATGTATGTAGGTTTTACAAATATTTGTTTCATTTGTGAATGTGCTCTGCATATTGTTTATTAATTGGGTCCATTTTTAGTGCAAATTTTCAAGTTAGGGTGGATTGACCACATATATTTTTATCATAAGGGTGATTTTTTAAAATTCAGCCATATCCAAGGAAATATGTGCTAACCTTTATTGATAGTGTTTGTTCCACTTTTATTATTTTAGTAGGCAAACATATACACACTGGTTTCCATTCTTTTTGTTTGTTTGTTTTTGAGACAGGGTTTTTCTCTGTCTCTCTGGGTGTTCTGGAACTCACTTTATAGACTACACTGGTCTTGAACTCAGAGATCCACCTGCCTGTGCTTCCCAAGTGCTTGATTAAAGTCATGCATCACCACTGTCCAGCAACTGTCTTAAAACGGAAATAATTGCATAAAACCAAAATTTTTCCTCATTGTGTTTCTCAAAAAAAATTTGTAATTTAATATATGTATATGTTTTTAGAATTATATGAAAGGCTTTCTCATTGTGTATAGTTTGCTTTCTCCACGTTTTCTTGGCAGGTATACCCGTTTATGCAGACCTGTATCTTTATTTTCCAGTTATCATACTAGTGAGCTATGCTTACTTTACTGGTATTATGCTGTTAAACAATTTGATTGTTTTCTGTCCTGCTACAGTGCTGTATTTTGTATTTAGGGTGGTGGTGGGGTGGGGCGGGATATAATTGCAGGGTGAGCGTGTGCTTTAACATTCTGCAAGGTGTTTTCAGATTGCCATCTACAGATAAGCTGAGTCTTCACTCCTGCCAGCAGGGAGGGTTATAGTGTACTGTTTCCCTTGTCCAGCTGTTATCAACAAACTGCATTTAAAAAATTACCTGTGCTACAACTCCAGGAAATGGGCTTAGTTTCGTTCCTAAGAGAATTAAATATGTGAGGTTTTTAAAATGCTTTGTGGGATCAGAAAAAAAAAAAAAAGAATTAAAAGCCAGTAATATCTTCAGTTTCTTTTTATGTCTCTCATATTTAGAGATGAAATTGGCCTGATCCCATGCCCCGAAGCAAGATATAACCGGAGTCCCATTGTCTTGGTTGAGAACAAACTTGGTGTGGAGAGCTGGTGTGTCAAGTTCTTATTACCGTATGTCCACAACAAGCTCCTTTTGTACAGAACGAGAAAGCAATGGCTAAACAAAGATGGTGAGTATGTGCCGACCAGTCTTCTTCCTCTGGCCGGAGCCCTGGCTTGCAGTTGGCATTCCTGGACTCTAGGTTTGGCTCTCTGCTGCTCTGCCTGAGCAGGTGTCTGTCCTCTCTGTCAAATAAGGAGCTTAGGCTTGATCACTAGTGTTCCTGTTTGTGACCACAGTGATTATAATGGAAGTGTCTTAGGCAGAGTCAAGCCATCCACTGTCGCCGCAGTAATTTTATTTGTAAAATAAATACATTTATTTCATTTGTAAGATTTTATTTACGGATAGCATCCTTTAGTTTAAAAAAAAAATACATAAATAAAAGGATGTTTGAGCATCATCACAGAGTTTTTTAGATCCTATAAGCACCTGATTTCTGACTCCTCAGCCAGCGGAACTTTTTTCAGTAACACTTCAGAGATAGGCCTGGTGCTCTCCCAGCTGCAGTGACCCCTCTGTGGGCTTTGAGTCCCAATTGAGATCAGCCCTTCTGAGTCTTATGTGTCGAAAAGAGAGAGTGAAAATTAAGAAAGAGAAAATGTTGGTTTTTACTTCTTCCATTGTTCTGTGACAACTCTTTATGTCACCAATCATCCCTGAGTACCCCACCTGGCATCTTTTTCCTGAGTTCCCTCAGACCAAGGCTCTGAGTGCACAAATTCTACTTGACCTCAGGTCTCACTTCTGGGCCATGTTCATCTAAGAGCACGTCCTCTCTCCTTTTGTAAAGCCCTTCCTCTTCCTTTACACAGCAGCATTTACAGAAGTGCCCAATGTGCCTGCAGGATGGTTTTGAGTAAGATCTTGTTTCTTCAACAAGTTTAATTATCAGCTCAGTAGCCATTACCACGGGGGCTCCTCTTACCAGCAGCTGCTGTGAGGACTGAGGATATACAAGACGCATAGTACACATTTCCTTTATCTAAGAAGTTTTAAGTACAGAGCCAGAAAGCGTCTTTCAGGGGAAAGGTATGTTGCAGATATATCCCATCTGATTTCCCTGACTTTCTCTCAGTACTATCCTTAAAAGACTGTCAAAATAGGTTAATAGCCCTTTTTTCCTGTGTGGACCATGAAGTAGTCTGATTTTTTTAAATGAGAAGAGGTTTTGATTTTCTCTGTGACGAGTTTCATTTGATTGATCCTCTGACAAATGTTTCTAAGTCCCAAGTGCTGTCTAAACCTGGTGTGATGTTAACGGCATGACCTGAGTTTAGGCACACACTTCAGACAAATGTGAAAGCATTTGGCTTTTGTTAGACCTTCTTTATTCTGTCATCATAGTGTGGAGTTCAAGGAGCCATGGTACTCTATCAAGTTATATTTGGCAAATGAAGCTGTATTGTTTTTAACCTGGTGTAACTGAGCCAGTGCACACTCATGGGGCAGAACAACTGTCTCATACAGAGGAAACAGAGTTTTTGGAGATCAAGTCTAAGTTGTCTGATAGCATTAGACTTGGCCCATTCACACGCCTAAGCTTCACCCACCTTTGTCCTGTGGCCATCCAAATCCTTCTTTGCATTTCAGGTTCTTATAGGCATCATACTGCAGACTTTGCTGTCCTATTCACAAGATTCCAGTCTTGATAGCCCCGTAGAACCTTATCAGGAGGACAGTGGAGGCAGGTTTTGACTTATCTTGGGTGGTCTGGAGAAGAGCTAGTCCTATGATAACCTAAGGCTTGGGTCGGTAGGGAGCATCTCCGTGTGGTGCCACAGCCTACTCAGGCCTTGATGTCTGAAATGCTAACACAAAAAGTTTGTACCAAGTTATGAACTAAAAACAGAACACAGCTGAATCTTGCTAAAGAAAGATACATTCAAATTTTTTAGAAAAATGCCATTTCTTTGAACCTCCTCACAACCACCCGGCTTTGGTAGGAAGTACTCCGTATATTAAAAAAGCCAAAGATAGAAAGCTGATACTTTAATAAGCGTTTCAGGATCTATGTGGTTGGGCCAGAATCTTGCAATAGAGTTATAACTCGGTGATTTTTATCATCAGAATAGATTTTTTTCACCCGAGTTTATATCTCATACTCATTAATGATCAAATAACTAAGATATTTGAAAGAACTCTTGTTTAGTTAGGGAGTGGTATTTAAAAGCCCGATATAGTAATAACTATGTTTGGTTTGGCAGAAGAATGATATTGCAATTCTGATTGGCCTACTAAAACCAACCAACCAGCCAAAGAAGACAAGCAAGAGTGGCACAGGGTCTAGGGTCTCTTCACTGTGACGAACACCATGGCCAAGAGCAGCTGGGGGGTTAGGGTAATTCTGCTTACACTTGAACATCACAGTCCATCTTCAAAGGAACCTGGAGGTAGGAGCTGAAGAAGAGGCCATGGAGGAGTGCTACTGCCAGCTCCTCATGGCTTGCTCAGCCTGCTTTCTTATACACCCCAGGACCACCTACCCAGAGGTGGCAGGCACGGCCTACAGTGAGCTGGGTCTTCCTACATCAAGTGCTAATTAGCAAAGTTCACTACAGACTTTCTCACAGGTGAATTATGGAAACATTCTTCCCAAATGACCCTAGCTTGTGTTAAATTGACATACAATTAGTCAGCACCACAGCATGAATAATCCCACAAGGACAGAACTCTGTCCGAAGCACTCAGTAATATTTACGTGTACCTTCTGCGTTTTTCTTTTTCTGACTAGACCTGTATTCCTCAGCTGGGACATGCTACTCTCTCATGGCTGGTTGACCCCACTGCAGACTCTTCTGAACTTCACATCCTTCACAGCTCTGACCAACCACTTCAAATAACACTTTCCAACATCTTTGCCTCTCTCAAGTTTTATCTTAAATTTAAAATATAATCATATCACTTCCCTCTTCCCTTTTCTCCCAAAATTCCCTCGTCTTTCCAGTTTCTCCATGCCCACCCTCATATTTATTATGATTTAGTCCAGCCACAGTCAACACTGCTGCATCCTGACGTCACTGTGTGCTTCTCCCTTTGTGTTGCCATCGGCAGCCTGGTTGCTGCATTAGCAGCTGGATTCACTCTCATCCTTGAAAGGTTTTCTGCCTACTACAGGTCGCAGCCATCTCTGCACTCCTAGGGGGTTCTCAAGTGGGTGATTTCATAGCTACCACTCACATAGTGTATCATACTTTGTTGAAATACTTTCCCTGTTAGTATTTGGGTTATTGAAAACGAGGATCATGGCTCTTACTCAATACTGACCCTTGTCAGATAACTAGCAAGAATTCTTAGCTTAGTCCACTGTTCAGTACGGTCATAAATAGCTTTACCTTAAGCGTCCCTTTATATGGTCCCTGAATGTATTTTGGAAGGAGACTAACCAGTATATTATCTTGAATTTATTTAGTTTTGGATGCATAGAAGCCATTCTCTGTCAGAGATAGTAAAACCAGGACAAAGCTCAGCAAACAAAGTGTATTGATTTAATCTCTGACTTCTGTAGTATCTGAATGTGCTTTTCTTGTTCCAGCTATAATTTAGCTACTTCCTGTGAATGATTCGCCCAGATTCACTTTCTGCCTGTGAGGTGATGATGGGTTAGTCATACACTAGAATGTGTATAGTCAGCATGTATTTATTGGCCTGTGTTTTGTATTTGGAGAGAGGCCTGTTTGATTTCAAGAGTCTGTAGGACTTTTAGTAGCTCTTGACTTCTGTGTAAGGCTATAGAAGAAATGGTCTGTAGCCAGTGAAATTTACAGTGTAAAGTCATTGCAGTCAGCTGTTACTTACACATGTTTATGTTTGGAACTTGGTTCATCCTTCCTGTATAGGTTAAAGCATTTGCCAAAAGTGTGTTCACATCTGCTTTGCTGGAAGATAGACTTGAAAAGTCAGAGCATCAGCAGTCTGAGGTTAAATGACTTAATCTCTTTCTTCCTTTGTTGTAGTTGGCCCAGTTCTTGTTTCTTACATTATATGCCACCCCCAACACCCCCCAAACACACACCCCACCCCCACTTGCCTTGGAACTGACTTCAGAATCAGGAAAGATGAGAAGTTCATGAGGAAGGGTAAACCCTGGTTGTACTTAATTACTAGACACCACTGATGGTTGTCAAGGCTGCTGATGTTCACAGATATCAACATGGCTTCAAGGGCCATGATCTGGCTCCCTCTGACTGTAAAGAGAAACGTGAATACTGAAAAATTAATTTTCAGTATGTTCATTAGCTCTGCCTATGCTGCTGTACAGAGGCTTCTTTTCACTTTTAGGGAATAGAAGTTGCATTAAACATACAAACAGAAGTAACTCTTGCGGGGACCAAGAGCCAGTGTACTCAGAGTGGAACAGCTTTTGGAACAATTGCAGACATCAAAGAAACTCCACAGCTTCCCTATTACACAGAAACCTTTCCATGTGCCATAAGTGCATGCCGGGACTTATGGCACATGATAACTGTTTTGTCAGGTTAAGAATTTAGCCAGTTTTGGTGTAACACAATTTGCCTCTTTCTGCTGTAGTTGTCTGTGCTCCATAGTTCTCTGGCTTTCCCATACTTGGTGTGGTCTGCAGTGCTTTTACTATTGCATTCATTCGTAGTCCCCAAGGGTATACTAGTAAGAACTAGTCAGGGCAGGAGCCAGCCCCTCACCCACCTCCACCACTGTGATGAACAAGCATGTGATGGAGAGATGGAAAAGACAGAAAAACTGAGCAGTGCTTGTGCTGTGGTGAGGACCAGGCTGATGTGAGTGGCCTGCCACCTGAGGCCATGTTGATGCCCAGGGTCATGTTGCCTCTGAGGACCATGCCTGGGTCCAGGGTCCTACTAGTAGCAGCCTGGGTCTGTGTTGGTGTCTATGGCCCGTGTTACCACCAAAGGCCATGTGTCTGTCTGTGCTTTGTGCTGCCACCTGCAGCCATGGTGATGCCCAGGGTCTGGGCTGCCTCCGAGGGCTTTGTCTAGACCGTAGTTGTACTGCAGTTGGGGCCTGAGTCTGTGGTCTGTGCTGTCACCAGAACCACACGGAAGCTCATGATTCGTGCTCTTGCTGACTGTAAGGAGCTGGAGAGCTACGTTTGTGGTGATATCGATGAATGCAGACGCACAATGGATAAAGAGGGTATGGAAGGCTGTGATGACAACCTCCACCTCAAACTCCATCTCTCCAGCCCTACCTACCCCCAAGGTAGCAGCCTAAACAGGAAGCCATCAAAGAGAAATCTTAAAAAGTGTGCTAAGGCTGCTAAAGAGTAGCTCTCCACATTGACGGCTTCGGCGGAGGTGTGGGAGGGGGGACTCAGATCTGTTTGAGGGGCTGGCCGCTGAGTTTGACTGTGCTCCAGTGAGTATGTAGATAACACAGAGTGGGCTTGGTTTTTTCTTTCTTTCCCCCTTTCTTTCCTTTTTCCTTCCTTCCTTTCTTTTCTTTTTTAATTTTTAATTTCTTTTATGGAAAAGATGACAAGGGTAGGGGACAGACATGGAAAGACTGGAAAAATGAGTGTGATAGGGTTACATGATGTGAAATTTCCAAGAATTAACAAAAATATTATGTTAAAAAATAGAATTAGGCTTAGCTTTTTTGAAAGGCCCCAAATGTAGTATGTATCCTGTGTTTGCCTTCCCAGCAAGAAGACAGTGTTACGAAGGATAAAATCAGGTCTTGTCAGAATTACACCCAGCCCTCAGTGGTGACTCCTTGTTGATACTTAGAATATTTGTGAAATTAAGTGAATAGTGATATAGAACATTATATTAGTTCCCTTGGTAAACATTAAATTCGTGTCAAAAACTATTACAAATGAAAGAAAATCGAGATGAATTAGATTATACTTTATTTGTTCAACACACTTGCATGTAGGAACTTGCAGTGGGGAAATGTGGGTCACAAGTGAGCATGTATAGTTCCAGCGTCTCAGTGTTTGAGTGTCCAGAGGGATCCATAGCAGTAGAACACTAGGTGCCGAACAAGTGTCATCTTCTCTGTTCTGTGAGAATAATCAGTAGTTAACTGGACCATTTTTAAGTGGTTGCATGAGATACTTATGTGTTTGCTCTTATGTTTGAAGTTTACCCCTTATTACTGAGAACATTTTATTTATCTGTTATAGACAGGCTTTTTAATTGCTGTGTAAGTGACATGCCAAAAGTGTCATGGTTAACCTTATCACAAAATAATTGATGAAAACTAAATATCAGGGCTGGAGAGATGCCTCAGTGTATTAAGAGCACTGACTGCTCTAACACAGGCTTCAGTTCCCTGAACCTTCATGGTGGCCCACAACTGTCTGTAACTCCAGTTCCAGGGCTCCCAATGACCTCTGCTGGCACTAGGCACACATGCATACATACATTCATAGGTGATTATATAATATAGACAAAACATCCATATACATAAAATAATCTATACGAACTCCTTAAGTTTCATGTTTCTTTTGTAAAGTTGAACAAAAGTAGCTTGACTCACACGACTGTGAGGCTGCAGTGAAGGAATGCGATTATAGCTTTAGACTGTGCTGCTCCCAGCAGGGCCACATAAGGTGCATCAGCGACTTCTGTATTGTATACACTTGGCGTTTAATACAGCTACTGCCCTTACCTACTGTAGCATCATGTCTCTATATTAACAATAGCAGTTCTAAAATGATCTTCAATTTTAGAAACAACAGACTGTCTAGAATTGCCAATTTTGTTCTTTTAAAAGCAGGCTTAGGAAGTTTACCTGTATCCATAGGCATCTTATTAAGACCATGAGAAATATGTAGTGTCTATGAATAGCAAGTCCTCAAAGAACTGTAAAATAGTAAGCAAAAAGGAAAAGTGGCATCTGACTGAAGGTTAAACGTGTAAGATTAAAACATAGTAGAGTGTGGTTTTTCTTTTAAGCCATCACATTGATGTTTTAAAATATAATAGGTTAGACTCGGGAGAAAAGTAGTCACATTACTCTCTGGCAATATAAGACAGTCACAGTCCATTTAGAGGACAATCTGTAACACAGTAGGAGGCACATTGATTTTTGTATTGTTTTGCCATGGTGATTCTCTTTCAGGAAATAGATCCAAAGAAAATAGATCCAAAGAAAATAGATCGTTACAAGTCTTTTTAACATGATTACTGTACTTTTATCATTGCTATTAACTCTGTAAAAATGTGTAGAAGGAAACTTTTTGCAGCAGAATGTAAATTAGATTATGGGTGATTTTCTCTTTCCTTGCCTCCCTTTGAAAATCAGTGTTTGAGACATTGGTAGAACTGAAGGAATGGTGGTTTCAAAATTGTTATCTAGTGTAAATTACATTATTGCCAGATCTACTCAAAGAATGGAAGATTAATTATTCCTTATAGGCATATTGTAAACTTGTTAACTTTTAAAAGAATTATACAAGTCACAAATAAAAGAAAATCTTGAGGATAGCAGTCATACCCCTAACGTCCTACAAACGTCTGTCTGTCATTAAAATTCGTATGATCTGAGATACAGGTTGTAATGAAAGAGAGTGAAGAGGACCTTCCAGGAAACCGGGCTTTGGTGGGCAGGACTGTGTTCTTATATGTCTCTCTTCGTTTTAGAACTGATAGATGTCACCTGCACTCTGCTGCTTCTCAACCCAGACTTCACCACTGCATGGAATGTGAGGTATGTCGTTTTCTTCAGCGGCAAAAGGGAGTTTGTCCAGATTTCTGAAGACATATAACCCTATGAGTTTTAGCTGCTTGAAAAATGAAGTATAAACCAATTGCCCATAGCATCCTGTGTTTACTTCTTAGACAAATTCTTTATAATAGCTCCATGACAGTTCTAATACATGTACTATGCCCCTTGTAACTGTCTATTTTCTATAAGCATTTTTCTCTTAAAATATAGATTGTCTTGCTGAATTACAATATACTGTTTAATGCCTTCTTGTTTTCTTCTCTTGTTTGGGGACGACAGGCACTTCGTGTGAGCGATTGGAGCACTAGGCATGGGTTGATTGTTTAGCTGCACTGGAGTGCCAGAGAATGTGTGGGAAGGGCATTTAGGGCCACAGGCCTTTAGTATAATCATTATGATACTGTGAGCACTTGAATTATCTGACATTTGAGGGTTGGAAGAGAGATCACATTTGATTAATTCACACAAAAACCATTTTTATTGAAGTTTTGTTTTGTTTTTCAGCTAAATGATTATTTCTGAAATTTACCATTTAAAATGTCTAAACCATGGTTGACTCTTGTCTTGATCAAGTTTTTATTGCTGTGATAAAACACCACAATCCAAATTAACTCAGAGAGAAAAGGGTTTATCTCAGCTTAGAAGTCTCAGGTCACATGACCCAAATCAACTCAGGGAGAAAAGGGTTTATCTCAGCTTACAAGTCTTAGGTCACACACACACATCTGGTAAGGGAAGTCAGGGCAGGAGCTCAAGGATGGAACCTGGAGACAGGGACGGAAGCAGAAATGGAAGAGCACCGCTTACTGGCTGGCTTCCCATGCTTACTCAGCCCACTTTCATATATCACTCAGGACCAAGGGTACCATAGCCCACGGTAGGCTGGGCCCTCCCATGGCAATCATTAATCAATCATTCAATGCTGGTGGTCTTTCTCACTTTAGATTCCTCTTCCCAGGTGACCCTAGCTTTTGCCAAGTTGACAAAAAACTATCCAAGGTGATAATAAACTCTGAAGCAATAACTTTTAAACTTTAATATGGTTCACTCATACCATTTCTGGTTTAGTTTCTCTGGGATGGGACCTAGGGATTTGCATATCTATTGTGTTACAGATGATGCCTATGTGGTGATCTGAGACCTAGCCCCAGTCCCCCTCCCCGCTAGGCTTGAGGTTACAGTGATTCACCATGAATATTATGAAAAGCAGTAAGGAATGCTTGACTAGAAAGTAACAGTTTTCTTTTTGTTACAGGAAAGAGCTCATCCTCTCTGGCACTTTAAGTCCGATTAAGGATCTACATCTGGGAAAATTGGCCTTAACTAAGTTTCCTAAGAGTCCAGAGACATGGATTCACAGGTGTGGTTGATAGTTTTGTATTCCTGTTCAGTATTTAACATCGCAGCTTATGAAGCACGGTTGTTTGTTCAGAATTTGAATTCTAAAGTCACATTACATACATTTGATCCTAAGAATTATCACTTGCTATCTGAGTGCCCATGGTAGGAAGTCCTTCCAAGTCTGAGTTTTCATATTCATAAAACATGACAATACTTCAACTATTTCATAGAATTCATAGTTCAGTGCTCTTGAAATCTTGCGTACAAGCACTGCTACAGCGCCTGGCACATAACAGTTGCTCACTAATGCTGGCTGCTTTCACCCATCTGTTACCGTTTTGGAGATTGAATTTAGATACTTAACTATAATACATGGGCTTGTGTAAATGAATTATATATTCTAGCCAGTTCGTATAAAAGACACAAAATTCTGATGTTTTATTTACAAGCTGTGAGCCTAGGTTCAGCAGATTCTATGCTGTTCTCACCTGTATCCAAATCATGCACCTTTTCTCGCCGGGGCTGGTTTGATCCGTCAGTCTGTCCTCGGGTCATTTCTCTCAGCCACATGTTCCTGCTTCACTCCATCTAATGGAGACCTCCTGCTCTCTCCATCTTTCTCCTTCTCCCCATGGTCTCTCTCAGGACCCCCCTCACTTGATTTCTCAGGTCCCACCTCTCTGTGCTGCCCAGTCACGGGCTCTTTCCTTATTTGAGGGTGTACCCCATCTGGATGGCAACCAGACCTTTAGATTTTAGAATTTAGGATTTGTATACCTAACCACGGACCAACCCGCATAAGCTTGTGTTCCTGGTAAGCACGGTGGTCTAGTCGTTGAGATAATTAAAAGTAAATTTTAAAGAAGCTAAAGGTAACTGAGGTGATTGGTGTTTGCACTAAGTGAAAAGCTATTAAAACCATGAATGCAAGGAGCATCTTTAGGGTGGGAATCTGAGACAGCCAGAATACAAATAAAGACTGAAAATTCTGTTATTGGGAAACATGCTTTTCTGATGTCTCATGTAACTCCTCTCCCTTCTCTAAACTACAGTGGTGTGGCCTACTGGTTTGGAGAAGTTACTTCCAGGCAGTTTGTCCTTCTTACACCTCAAACATTTCTGTCATGAGCATTGTTGGGTTCTTAGGCAGGTTTGAGGCATCATGGCTGTAATCTTACCTTGGGCTAGCATTGTGAGTGGGCTTTTACTAAACCACAGTTAGCTGTATTTTCCTCCTAGCAAAAATTGGCGTGGTATGCCCCGGATAGCTGAGTGCTAGTGTTGGGGTGGAGAGATGAGGGTGGGGCCAGTGCCAGAAGGAAACTATTAAATACACATCTCAGTTATTGGGGAGGGGGTTAGTTTAAGAGCAAAACAGAGTTTTGTTGTGAAACTTCACAATGAAATGAATATTCTCACTCATTTTTCTGTACCTATGGGTTTGAAACTTTTTAGTCTGAAAGTATGCTTCCATAAAATTATAAACTGATTAGGAACCTTTTCTGTTGCTTTTGACTGAAGTGTATGCTGATGCAAAATATACATAGACAAAAGGAAAATCTGTGGTTAAGGACATCGCAGACCTTGATGCTTCAATATATTTTATTTTTCCACATTTTATGCTGAGATGTAGAAATTTTGCTTAATGAAAGCTATTAGAACAGAGCCCTGTGTTTGCAAACAAATGCAGGAGAAGCGTGCACACATGACTGACACACGAGTCAGCTCCCTCCTCACCATGCCCTCAGCCCTGTGCCCAGCCCGCCACACACGCAGGTGCCCTGGCTCCCTTTGTATTTCTTGGTCAAGTCGTGTTTGGAAGTTGGAACTGATGACTTCTTTCTGACAGATCTTAAGTTTTAGAAAAGATTCCCTTTCCTGTCTGTCATTCTCATGTCCCCCTTCTGGCCCATACTGTTAAGTCGACTTGTATTCCAGAGCACAGTAGCAGCAGCCCCTCGATATCCCCATGTCCCAGCTTATAGAGGATTTCTTTTTATTACCTGTACATGGAAACTAGGAACCAGGGAAATGATTGCTTTCTTCTCTCCCCCGTGTTCTTCCCTCTTCTTCCCTCCATGCTATACTAACAGGCGCTGGGTGCTGCAACAGCTAAGTCAGGAAACGTCCCTGCCTTCCTCTGTGGCCAAGGGAAGTTTAGGTGCGGTTCCTGCAGAGAGGACACAGCGGATAATACAGGAAGAGATGGAAGTGTGCAGTGAAGCAGCAGGGAGATACCCCAGCAACTATAATGCCTGGTCCCATCGCATCTGGGTTTTACAGAACGTGGCCAAGCTGGATCTAAAGGTAGGACTATTACTCTTTCTCCATGGCCAGTGCTGCCCATCCACCCTTGAAATCTCTGTAGTAATTTATCCCTGAAAGTAATGTTCCAGCAGCCCCAGAGGATCAAGGCAGTTATGGGTTCCAAAGAAATCCTCATAATTACAGAAGGGTTTCCATCTCTCACTGGCACAGCTTGAGACACGGGTAAAGGAAATATGTTGGTAGACCAAAGGCATATAGGACCAAATAGAAAGGGTGAGTACAACTCATTAAGATTATTCAACTACTGAGAATTAAAATTATCTCATGGTATTCTCTGGACACATGTTAACGAACCGAAATAGCAGATTCTTGCTCACATCCTTTGCTCTCAGAAAGGAAAGGAAAGGAAAGAGCAGGGACAAACTTGGAAAAGAGCCTATAAATCACCTGGGTTCCCAAGGCCTCTGCAGGCCTATGGTATCAGAATCAGGTGACATCTACACACAAAGGTGTTTCCCACAGGTTCAGTGTGGCTCTCACCTCTCACAGCATTTGTTTTCCTTTAGAAATGGGGAGATGGAAGTTTCTGGAGTATTTTGAGGCTTGGACTTAGCTATAGTTGGGTCATTTGGAGCATTTAGTACTCATCATTCGGAATGAGAGCCCCTATGTTCCTTTTTCCGTTACAAAATCATCTCCATTTTCCTTTGTTGTTTATGGTGATAGGATTCCATAACAGTATATGGTTCTTTCCTAACCCTTCCTGGGGCTGGGGCCGTTGGAAGAGGTGAAGGGAAGGTCAGTGTGCCGGGCGCTGCCTGTAGTTGTGGCTCTCTCTCTCTCTTCCGAGTTCCCTTTTCCTCCTTCCCTCGTCTTTCAGGTTCAGGGTAAGTATAGGGTTTACTTCCGAGGGAATGTAAGCCAGCAGAGGAGAGTCGACCTGAGAAGACAGAGCAGACACACTTAGTGGTGCATCAGCCTGGTTCCTATTGACCCTGACATGGAAAGTAATCCTTTGAGATTTTATTTTTAAAATGAAGACTGCTCTCTATCTTGAAGTTAGTGTGAGGATTGCCTGGGTTACTGTGCTGAACTTTCTGGGTTTCTTTCACACAGGTTTGTTTCTTTGTCTTCCTACTCAAAAGATTAGGAGAGATGAGCTGCAGAGGGCTTCATCTGCTTAATGCAGTTTGTCATGAGAAACACTTCTGTACTGTCATTCCCAGCTGCTGGAACTAGACTGGTACTGTCTACCAGATGAACTCTTGTTGTGAGAGCCAACCCACAGTTAGAAAGTAGCATAACTCTTGGAGAGTCTGGGGAGCTCTGCGTCCCATTGGAAGCACCAGAAATGGTTCGCTGGGAAGCAGCTGCTGAGAGTAAAGATGTACCGTCATGCAGTTGATGTCAGGGATACTGAATACTGCAGCTCTCTATCTCTGCTCTATAGTATGATAGTGGAGTGGGGCCTGGGGGGTGAATTGGGACTGAAAGGTCAGTGAGATGAAATGTGACAGGAAACTTGCCTGCAAGCCCTGGACCCATTTAGGGCACATTCTCATAAAATAGAGGCAATGCACCAAGGAAAAATGCTTGGTTATTTGAGATCATCTTATGTTAAGTACATAAGTACTTATGTTAAGTACATAGCTCACTGAGGAGATTTTTGACTCAGCTCCCTGGATCTACTTCTGTGCTCACTCACATCTTGTCATCATTAACAAAGGAGAGACATGCAAATCATAGCCATAGTAAGTGAAGCACTGTTTTAAACCAACTAGAATGGCAATAGTAATGGCAGACAGTAGCAAATGTCACTGAGGATTCAGAAGGGGGTTCTTAATATGGGTGGTAGGAATATAATCTAGTGCCACCTTAAAATGTGGAGGGATCAGGTATAGCTAAAACCAGTAGATCGTGCTCTTGGAAGAAGAAGAATGGTTCTTTATGCCTCTGGAGAACTGTAGGTAAGTTTATACTAAAGCATGAGTGAGTGAGGGTGTTGATAGACCCAGACTAATGACAACTCAGCTGCATAGTGAATGAGAAAAGCAAAGCCCGAAGTGATGTCTTAGAAAAATGGACTGCTGACCATAATAAAGGAATGAAACTGGAACACTATGTGATGTAAGTGAATCTGAAAACGTGATTCAAAGTAACCAGATTCAGAATCTGACCATATAATCATTTCCCTGACAAGTAGGGGATGGGAAATGATTCCTCTGGTAATGGGGGGCTTTTTGGCAGGTGTGTGTATATAAAAACATTTAAAATCAGCGAATAATGTTAACATGGTTCTGAATACACAAAAAATAGAGGTTTATAACTTTGATTAGAAAAGAAAACCTTATAAAATATCTAAAAAAATTAAACAGACACTATGGCATTAGGTATTTAATTATTTTTAATAATTAAAAGACAGGACATTTTAAAAAATAAACTAGGTAATGATAAAAATATATAAACTCCAAATAATTCTTAGTACATATAATTATGTGAAGATTCCATTAATGCTAAATATGACATGCTATATAGAAAAAAGAATTTTTGCTCAGTTTGTGATAACTAAGTTAGATTTTTTTTTTTTTTTAGGTATAAACTGAACTAAAATAGATTTTTAAAATCTGAGAAGAAAATAGAGACCTGGGGGATGGTATGCTAGGTAAAAATAAGCCATGTAAATGTTGTATAATCTCACTTTTATGTGGAATCTAAAAATGTTTGAACTCATTGGAAACCAAGTAGAATGATAGTTGGAAAAGTTGAGAAAGTGATAAAGAAAGGAGAGTTTACTTAGGTGGAATAGATAGTCACTAAAGACCTCATGCAGCGTAGTGTCCAGAATTACAATATCACATGTAGGGCACGAAGTGATTGCTTAGTGATTACTCAAGGGTTGAGAGCACTCTCTGCTCTAACAGAGGACTGGAGTTTGTTTCTCAGTACCCACGTGGTGCTCATAACTGCCTCTAACAGCAATTCCTAGGCATCTCACACCCTCCTCTAATCTCCACAGGCACAAGATACATGCATGCAAACAAATGACTCAGACACAAAAATCAATACATTGTAAAAGAATAGTATCTTATGTATATACTAAAGCTTGCTGCAGGGATATCTTAAATAGTCTCATGATAAAAAAATGATAACTCTGTGAGGTGATTATCTTGGTTTTTATAATCCTGAAATGTATATATACACTTATGATTACATTGTATATCACAAGTGTATACATTTTTAATCAATTACTTGTCAGCTTAGATATTTCAAAACTATGCTTTTTCAATACCCCAACCTCCCTTTTAGCCTACCACCTACCAGAAGTAGGGGAAAAGAAAGGTTAATAAGTACGGAGGTTGTGGACCAGTTAAGAAATAGTTCTTTGGGGCGATTCCAATCTTCTTTGTCAGGAGCCCAGTCCATTAGCAAAACACCAGATATAAATCAGCAGTGCCAGTCCAGTCTCCTCACCAAACACCAAACACAAATCAGTAGCAAGCAGTAGCTCATCCAGAAGAAACCGGGAGGCTCTGCTGATCAGCACATGAGTCCATGGAAGCTACACAAAGCAGCTGGAATACCACCAGATGTTCTTTGGTGTGTTTCTCTATATAAAGTCATGACACACAAAGATCAGCAAAGAAAGCAAGGCAAACCATGCAAGAGTGTAGTCAGCAAAGCCCAGAATAGGCGAAGCCCAGTGAAGACCGGCAGAGAGCTACAAGGCAAACCAATGCAAAAGCATCATCTACTGGTCTTAGAATAGCAAAGAGTGGTAGGCAGAAGAATTGCCAAAGATAAATAAACTTTGGCCTCTCCACAGACTCCATACCCCATCACTACCTTCCTCAAAGTACTGGTGCCAGGCTGGACTCTGGCAAAAAAGACAACTTTATAAGACTGATGACAAATATTATAATGTGCATTCTTGGAAGACTGTACAATTTATCTTCCTGAATAGGAGATTAGATATGCACATGGTTTTATGTGTAAGAATGTTACTCATATGTGAGTAGAAATAAGGGACGAGTCTGTCAAATGCTCATCTTGAGGATGAACTGCTGGGTGATAATGAAAGGTGCTGTTGCAGAGTGGTCATTGCAGTAGCAGTGTCCTCTTGCCCACTCTCTTGTTACTGTGACCAAACACCTACAAGAAGAAACATGTTGGAGGAGGGTTTTGACTTACACTTTTGAGGGACCATGGTCCATCATGGCAGAAGGATCATGAGGCAGCTGGGCCACATTGAGTCTGCAGTCAGCAATAGAGCAAGGTGAATGCTGCTTCTCAGCCCACTTTCTTCCTAGCTCTAGGGCCAGCCCATGGGATGCTTCTACCTACATTGAGGATGAGTCTGCCCTTAGTTAAATCATTGTAGAAATTCCCACATAGACATACCCAGAAGTCTCTTTCCACATTGATTGTAGATCCAGCTAAGTTGACAGTGAAGATTAGCTATCACTTACGCACTTAAAATTTAAGCAGAATAGAATCAGTTTAAAAGTTATCTCCCAGTGGATTAATGTGCAATGTGGGTTTTTTTTATTCTTCCTTATTATTACTGTTTCTATAATGATCATTTTGTTACCACTGTCTTAGTTAAAGTTCAGTTTATTTCATCTTATAACTCTCAGGTTATACTCTATCCCCAAAGGAAGTCAGGGCAGGAACTCAGGCAGGCGCCATGGAGGAACTGCTACTCAGCCTGTTTTCTTAAGCCATCTAGGACCACTTACCCAGAGGTGGTACTGCTTCCCATGGGATGGGACCTCCAACATCAATCATTAATCAAGACAAGTACCCCTCTTGTCTCTGGGCCGGTGTTAGGAGGAATTTCCTTAATTTAGATTCAATCTTAAGTGGCTCTAGTTTGTATCACGTTGACAAATCCTCATCAGGACAACCACTTCTGTAATCAGAGGGAGAGTTACTAGGAAAGCATGTGAGTGCTGGCATGAGTTCTCTCATACTTGTTCTAGACCAGTCAACTCCTGTTGTATAGCCTGCTGCTGTGCTCACTTAGTCTTCATTTTACATGGAAGTTGGAAAAGAGTAGGGACACTTAACGTATATTCTACAGAGGCACTCATCTTGTCAGCACCTGACAGTGAAGCCATTCCTCTGTGTTTTTAAAGTCATCTAAAAGTAATTGCTATCTTTTTTTAAAAAAAAAAAATCATTGCCTAAATACCATTTTATTCTAGAAAAAAAAAAAAAAAAAGACCCTAAAATAAGAAAATGCTTTGAAATGTCTGGTTTCTTTTATGACTTAATATGCATCTTACCCATAGAGAAAAGAATAGCATAGGTTTTGTTTCCTTAAGAACTCTTAAGAGGTTGATTTGGGGGTCTTTGCACCTCCCCTCCCAGCCCCCCGCCTCCCATGTTATATGCGTGCATGCCTGTGTACACCAGAGCAAACAGGCAAGCAGCTTTGTCTACTGCTCTTTCTCTTAATTACCTTGCTACATGATCTCTCACTGGACCAGAAAGTCACCCTTCTGGCTAGCTGGCTAGCCAGTGAGTTCTTGGCACCTACCTATTACAGGCATATGCAGCCACGCCTGGCTTTCTCCATAGACACTGGGAATTTGAACTCAGGTTATCATGCTCATGCAACAAATGCTTTTCCATTGAGACATCTACCCAGCCCTCAGCTCTCTGAGATAAGTCTCACACTGGACCTGAAGTGTCTGGTCTTAACTGATCAACAAACCTCTGTGATCCTCGTGCCTTTATCTCCCTGACACACGGGGTCTGTGCTCAGGTCTTCACGCTTGTGTGAGAAGTGCTCCACCAACTGAGCCATCTCCCCAGCCTGTTTAAGATTGTTTTTAAAATAATTAAATGGGTTTTATTGAAAAACAATCAATTAAACCTTTTTTAAAATAGAAAAATATCTAGTCAGAAATAATGTAAAAGTTTTTCATGTTATATACATTCAGTTTAGATAGTTGTGGTATTATCAGTCTATAGAGAAGCCACACTAAAAGAAAACAGTTTCTAAAGACAACTAACTGTCCTATTAATAGTGGGCTGACACTTAAAAATAATAATAGCCTTAGTGATATTTTCTGATAGATATTCAAGTAGAAATGGCTGTAAGTTTGCCAAATGTGGTTTTTTTTTTTTTTTTTTTTTTTTTTTTTTTTTTTTTTTTTTTTT
>JANHMN010000003.1:150627030-150645130 GCA_030674055.1 Rhabdomys pumilio
ACACACACACACACACACACACACACACACACACACACACACACACAGTCCTGTATTCATACATTACACATACACGCACGTATATACTTCTGTATTCACACACACACACGCACACATGCGCATACGTACATATACGTGCTCACACATAAACAAATAATGAATGAATAAATGCAATAAAGATATCCTCAGAAAGGACTAGGTAGAGGTTTTGAACAGCATCTCTAGTCTGGAGGAACTGTTTACTGTGCTTTATTTTTAAATTACTTGTAAGATTCTAAATCGTTGGTGTTTTGTTTTATATAATAATTTATGGTGAATATTGAGCTTTGACTGTTTCTAATTCATGTTAGAGTTAGAGCTGAAAACTCACTGTGATCCAAGTACATGTTTATTGAAAAGCCCTTAGAGCAATGCAGTTTTCTCACACACCAGCCTGAGTGAGGGCTGAAACCCTGAGATCCCTGTCAGTTTCTTTTCCCCTAAACAGTTTTAGGTTATGAAACGGGTGAGGGTTAATACTGTATAGTAGTTATCACCTTCTTTCACCTGAGAATTTTGAGTTTTGTCATGATTTTCTTTCTCCTCTCCCTCTCGCCCTACCCCATCCCAGGCGGCACATTTTCTACCTTCAACATCACTTAAACGGCAGGTCTCCTCTCAGCTTGACTCACCCGTCGCCTGCAGACTCTGGGGGCGCTTTGAATGACTTGCACCAGATTCCAACAAGCCCTCAGCTATCTCAGGCAATGGAAGTGGACGGACTGAGTGACTCTAGCAAGCAGGGCTATTCCCAAGAAACCAAGCGCCTGAAGCGGACCCCGGCTCCAGACTCCCTAGGCCTAGAGATGGAACACAGATTTATTGATCAAGTATTGTCCACTTGTCGGAATGTAGAGCAAGCCAGGTATGCCAATGCATACAGGAAATGGCTGGTGACTTTGAGTCAGTGAAAAGGGGTGGATTCATCCTAAGAAATTCCTTTTAGTGCAATATTGCTTTTCTTTCTCAACGCCATAGTTGCATGAACTGACTGGCTAATTGTATTCTTCATTGATAGCTTAAAAGTCTCTAAGAACCTTTTGTTTTATTTATTTTGTTATGAGCCGGCATTCCTTTGGGTATAAGATAATCGTATAGTTCCTTCTTGCTAAACAATGTCTTAATTCTTTTATTTTTTTCCTCTTTGATCCATGGCGCTCTACGTCCATCCTTGGGCTTCTCGTCTGTCTTCTTGAGATTGGCTCACAGGCTTCACTCAGCTCAGTTCAGTTGCTACACAGGCAGTTTCTTTAAAAATTGAAAATTTATGTTGCAGTTCAGCTTAAGAATATTAATACATATGCAGAAGAACTTGCTCTAATTGCAATTTTGAGAATAAAATGGCTAGATGGGTGGATGTGAGAATGTCAGCCACTTCTTTCTCAAGCATGTTCTCCAGTTATCCACTCAGAACCAAAGCCAGGAGTGTTGGAATTTATATAGAAAAAAAAAATGCTTCCAATGTAATCTATTTTTTAAATGATTATTTAAAAGAAACTAAACTAATTTAAGAGCTTATGTAATTGTAGTACTGAAAAATTATTTTTATTACTAGTTTTGATAGATTGTTTTTACCTCATATTTGGTATATGCCAAAACAGCAAGTTAGCCCTTATAAAATAAATTCTTTTTTAAAAACTCTACAAATGCCATTTTTAGTTATTACTGTTTTTTTTCCTTCTAAAGTCACTCATGAAAGTGGGAAATAGAAATGTAGTCCCATAAAGCTTTTTTTTTTAAAATAAATAAATAAATAATAAGTTACTGAGGTTATACTGGATAAACTGCAAAGTTTTTTGTCAAATGGCTAGTCAGAGTTACTGGCAAAACCTAGGGAGGAAGACTAGTTTTGAGCATTTAGTTCAATTTTTACTTTTAAAATGAAACAACGCTCTTTGATACTAAGTTCATCAGGGATAAGCACCAAAGTCCATACTATAGCTATATCTCAATAACAAGGGCTGTGTTTTTCAGGTTGGAGAAGTTGGGTGGGAATAGGTCCAGTCTCTTTTCTTATCACATCCACCCCTTCGGATGAGCTGTGTTTCCTCTGTGTGTACACCTTCTCTTTATCTTGCTAGTCCATTCCGTACTTTACATCACTCCCTGGCCCTTAGCTTTTTTCTCATGTTCTTTTTTCAGGGATACCCACAGAAGCTATTATCACTGTTATAATAGCTTAATGTTATAATAGCTTAATACCTATCTATAAACACAGAAAGTATGAATAAGAGGTACCCCTCTCAAATTCCCTTTTAATGGTTGTCTTGGTTACAGTTTCTATTGCTGTAGTAAAATGCCATGACTAAAAGCAATGTGGAGAGAAAAGAGTTGATTTTGCTTATACTTGCAGGTAACAGATAGTCTATCACTGAGGGAATTCAGGGCAATAATTCAAGCGGGGCTGGAACCTATAGGTAGTAGCTGATGCAGTGGCCAGGGAGGAGTGCTGCTTACTGACTTGTTCTATGGCTTGCTCAGTCAGCTTTCTTATTAGTACCCAGAACCACCAGCCCAAGGAATATCACCACTCACAGTGATCTGGGCCCTCTCCCATCAATCACTAGTTAATCTGCTATCGGCTTGTTTACAGCAGGATCTTGTGGAGCATTTTCTCATTGGAGGTCCTCTCATCTCAGATAACTCTAGCTAGGGTCAGATTGGCATAACACTAGCTGTCTCTTGCCCTGTATATATGAAAAATGCAAGGATGATTGCAGAAATCAGCCCAGACATCATGTTTGACATGTTCTTTTTTCTCTCGCTTGGTTATGTGCATTGCAGGTTGAGGGACAGAAGGGAAGGCAAACCTCTCCTGCCTTGCTTTGGTGGATACTTGTACTTGAGTTAGGTATACTGCATTAAGAGAAAAACAAACTTTTACTTGGGAATCATGATTTTACTGGGTGGCAGACTGCTGAGCTGGGTGACACTTAGGAAACCAGGAAAGAAATTTTCTACTGGCCCCAGTAGATAGATCAAAGTTGTTTTCACTATCTTGTAATATTTAGATGATAATATACTTGCCATTGTGAACATAATTCCACAGCCTTCTATATACAAAGCATATTTTGAATTATTAAATACCTCAGGTTCTATATGGACCTCTATAGGGAAAACCATTATATGATGTGTAGGTCCTTTGAGATTGAGAATTGACACAAATGACATGTAGCTCCTGTGTCCGGACCTTGTCTTGACTCAGTCTTACCTTTTCTTCTCAGCATCCTTTTTAGTGTCCCAAGTAATAGGGCTTATCTTTGATATAGTATGTGTCAGGACATGAGCATAGGCTATGCCTTATGAACATCAGATAAGTTTTTATAGAGCTTCATGCCTTTTTATATCTCCTTCTCAGCATCTTGATCATCTAGGTATCAGCTGCCTTGTTCTGAGGCTCAGCCCACGCCTTCCCAAAGCCGTGGTGGAGTCCTAATATACTGCGGTTGCATCTTCCCAGTAAAGCTGGAAGTAGGTAGTAAAAATGCAAATCTCTAAAAGATCCATTTCCATGTGGGTTTTGTATGCTACATTATTTCTGAAAGTAGCATTTTCAAGTGTTCATTCACAGGACTTAGGATTTCCCTGTAACTTTTTCCTAAATGTTTGGCATTCACCCTCACTAGCAAGCTACTGTGTCTTTGACCAAATGAATTCATGCAGTAGAAAAAAAAAATATGTCTAATTTAGGGGCTTATTTAGTCATATTCTTCTTCATCTATGTTGCTGTTAAAAGGAAAAGATGCTTTAGACGGACACATTGCATCTGATTTTCCTCCTGTGGATTAAGAAAACCACTGACACACAACAAGCAGTAAGATCCGTGATCTTCACCGTAACCCCGCCCTACCTGTCTTTGTTTTTAAAAGTCTATTTTGGTAATTATCTTGTCTGATTATATCATATGCCTTGCATATCATAAGGACTATCTATTAATGATTAATTAGCTTTTTGAAGAAGGGAAAGATTGGTCTTGCTCATGAATGGTGGAATAATGATCAGGAAATTCATGAGTTATAAGTGACTAATGTGGGCTGGCTCTGTGATTCTTAAGGAGAGCTCACAGGTGTAAGATCAGTGAGATTTAGATTTGGTGTCTCCATTACCTTGTTTAGATTCGTTATCTCTCAGCTGTGAGATGGAGCTCTAGAATTCTCTTACTGTTCTGTCTCCACTAAGATCCACGCGATAGGAACATTGCTTTCTTTCACTAGCTGGTGTTGGAGAGCGGATCTTGCATACAGCACCAGAGGCACATTTGGGCAGCTGGGATTATTCTTGGGTTTTAGAGACTTGTTGATCTGTATTTGTACAGGAATCATCCCAATCCCCAACTTGAACTATGACCTTGTAGGTACTCCTTGACCCTGGGTCACTTTTTAAGCCTAAGGGTTTTATACCTTCTTAGAAGCTCTGTCACCTTTCTTACTCGTATGGCACAGTTCTCATTTAAGCTAAACAGTCATAAGTTCTTTTCGTTTTTGCTGGTGCTGAGACTCAAGCTCAGATTTATTTTCAGTCGTAGAAGTAAATGTGTACAGATTATCACCAGAAGCCACTTATAGTCTCAAATAAGGGCTATGTAACATACAATGTAGAAACAAGCATTTGAGTTTATGTGCAGTGGTCTGTAGAAAGCATATGTGGTAGACAGTATTACTTCAATAATGTTAAGCTCCTCTCAGTTCACAGTGTGTGTGTTTGTTTGTGTGTGTGTGTGCGCGTGCACACGTGTATGTGTACAAATTGTCAGTCCTGAAGTTTTCTCCTACTTAGCACAAGGTAGTGTGTGACATGGGCCACATATAACTTCAGAGTGGAACCGCCAGGGAACATCTCAGTTGGCTCCCTGAGTTAGGGAAGATTCAGCTGTAAAATGAATAGTAAATAATCCATCCCCCTTTTCTTCCTCCAAAAAGCTTTTTGGGTTTACTGTTGTTTTCCTACTCAAAAATTTTACCTTAAAAATTTTAAATGCTTGGAGTTTCTTAGTATTGTAAAAATCATATCTTTATCTTAACTGAAACTGTAAACCCGAGCAATGTGTTTGTTCCGCCACCCCTGACACACAGAGTCTGTAATGAGCTCCCGCTTATTAGAGAAGCATGTCGGGGCACCGGGAAGTTTCAGCAAACTCAGTTTCATAGAAGCAGTGAGCAAGGAAAAAAACGACCCCAAGAATTCCACATACTGTCTTCTTTAAAACAACTGCATTGTGCCTTTCTAACTTCAATGTGTGGTACAAGATTATCTTATACTGAGCTCTTGTGTTTAGGGAGTAAAAGGTGTAGAAATTTTATCAGCTTATTGTATCGAGGTGAGATATACTGACTGGAGAAGATAGGATCTTTTGATTTATATTTCATTAATTGGCAATTTTTATGTCCCCTACCAAGAATACCAAGAGTTAGAATTAATTCTCTGTCTCTCTGACAGCTAACAGTTTGAGTTTTGAAGGCATCATAATTACAGGGAAGTCTGTGCATAATTAAAGACACACAAAAGCTATGCAGCCTGTACTTGAAGAGGAGGAGGCACCCCACGAACTGCCGAGACAGAGACCAGGTGTTGTCCCAAGTGACCCTTTGCCTTAGTCTAAGAACCTGCCTTCCTCCCAAATTCAGCCATGGGGGTAGGATAGTTAAAAGGAGAAGAATGGGACTAATGCCAAAAGAAAAGATAAATCTAAAATGAAATTTCAAGTTTTATGAATTTGTGTGTGGAAGGGGGGGGGAACCCTGTCAGAGTTCATGATAGCATTTAGTTTTCATTATGATTTCTTAAGACTATATAGTAAATATTCCAAAGTGCTTTGCAGAGAATTCTTGAATAATACATCTCTATGTTGTGTTCATAATTGACATAGAAACCAGTGTCTTCTGTGTGGCTTTAGGGTGGGAGGGGAATTCTCAGGCTCCCTACGTCTCGAGCCTCTCAGGCCATCCCTGTCACCACGGAACAACTAGAGGCTGTTGGTTTAAAAAGAAAGGGCAGTTAAGTTGATCTGCTGAAGAAACAGTGTGCTTCAGAGGATGTCGGCTGTATGTAGCTCATGCTTTCTGAACAAGAGCATGAGCCACAAAGCTGACCCTGACGTTTGTTAGGCTGCTGTTAATCTCAGGGTGTAGAAGATTTAATCAATTTAGAACAACATTTTATATTCTGTGGCCAAAAAGAAAAAGCAAACTATGCTAATTATATCGCTAGCTATTAGTGTGCAAAATCTAACATGGACCATCTTGCTTCTTGTCCTGTAGTTGTATTGAGACTGGTATCATAAATGTTGCCGTGAAGAGAATTTCTGTGTTATATTTTCCACTATGGGCAAGTGGAGGAGAGTATCCTTTATTTCAGTTGATGGTCTTGGCCTTTAAAAATTATATTGAGGAAAATAGTCACTGTTGTTTTTGCAAACCAACAGCTGTTTTGCTTCCTAAGACTTCGTTTTCTCTGCCAATGTGAGCTGCAAGACAGACAGGTTCAGGACATCACGTAGTGCTGTGCATGTCGTGGGAAATTAACAAATCAGAACTGTTAAATGCTGGAGAAGGAATATTATTAGCATATCTCTGTCTTAGCATTGTCCACATTTGGGTGAACTATACAATTTTGTATGAAATATACATTATGTTTAAATATACAAGGCAAGATACACAATTGTATATAACATTGCAACCAAAGCTGAGGTTCTTTTTAAGTATCTAAATGTGTGTGTGTGTGTGTGTGTGTGTGTGTGTGTGTGTGTGTGTGTGTGCACAGTATGCACATACATACATCTAACAAGATCTAGAGATTAGGCTTACATGGTTTTTTTTTTTTTTACACAAAAGATTTTATGCAGTGATTTTTTATTTTCATATTTGCTCAAAGTATTTTAACTTAAAGCAGTTTTCTTGACAGACAACCTCCTCCAGTAAAGTTGGAAACATGTGTCCATTTGCCCTATTTAAATATTTGTGAAAACTGATTATGGGTTTGGTGGTTTGTATGTTTATATGTTACTCTGTTTTTCTCCCATATTGTTAGGGATTCAGCCTTCATTTCATGCCTAGCAGTCACTTTCCTAAAAGCACTGAGCAGACCACAGCAGATCTGGTCGTGTTTATGAAGTGATGCACGATACACCTGAGGTTGGTGTCATGTGCCACGGGGATGAGTGCTAGTGCTGACTCACAGGACACTCCAACATCCCCTAGAAACAGTTGTTTGTCCCCACACCCGGTGTCATGCATTTAAGGCAGGTGGCTTTCTGTTGGTTAAAGAAGTGGTGGGGATGGAGTGTGGATATGGGCAGTAAGTACTTAGCTATTGCTCTAACATCAGACTAACTTAGCGCTCACCAGGGAGACTGTTGCCATCTCTTCACTGAGGAATCTATTTGTAACATGATATGTTACACAGTGAAAAATGTTATTACATGACATGAATTATTACACCTGCTTGTTTAGGCTGGAATTAGAAACATAAGAAAGATATTATTTAATAGAACCATGGCATGAAAACAGGAGTTGGAAAAAGTTTAAGCAGTATGAGGCACATTTAGTAAATGTCTCTAAGTGTCAGCAGCTGAAGAGCCATGCTGTCTTCCACAGCCCATTTATGTATTGGCATATCCAGTATTTTGTAGCAGAGGTTTTTCATTTCTCTCTAATTCTCAGTTGCTTTGCCTTGTCTTAAAGGTGATAATGATAACACGGGAAGTTAGGCGGAGTAACTTCATATGATTTTCTCAGAGTATGTTTGACATGAGGAAGAATTTTTTTATCAATGGTATTGTAGCTATTCTGAGTTGACCTGATGCAAAAGATTAATCAGTTTGGAATCAGACATTCTTACCTGAACTGTGAGGGACCAAGTTTAGTGCAAGGGTAGTTAGGCTTTGCCTTCTGGCGCGCTCGCTGAAGCAGGATCGTGTATTGGTTATAGTCAGCTTTGTATTCTTGCTGTATTTTGTTCTAGGGGAGTAATGGGGTGCACACTAGACTAGATTACATTACTGTTTCTGAGCTGGAAACAATAAAAAATGAGGTGTCTTAAGTATGCCAAATATTTATATACTGCTATAAAAACTAAGACGAAGAAGACTATTAAAGGTACAGAAATGACTTTTTCTAAACTTTGTATGCTAGTTAATTGCGTAGTTTAACATTATAAAACTGAGGGACTTTCACTGAAGAGAAAGATCTCAGATACTATATTCTACTATCAGAATTTACCATCTGTGTCAGTTTACATTGTAGATTTTTCAAAAAGAGCATTCAGTGGGCTGTAGTTAGCATTGGACACGTCAGTGTAATCAGGGTACACTGTAAGATCCCAGATAGGAAGTATTAGTGTGGCTAGCCTTTCTTTTTTACTTGGATACAACTGTCTTCACTGATAGATATCAGTTTGCCTAGTGTGACAGTCTGTATTGAAGTTCCTTTAGCTCTTAAAAATCTCATGAATTCTTTACACATAAAGTATATATTCTGGAGAGGAGTAAGAAAAACTTTTGTAAAAAGGTATGTGCAAAGTACACTTGTGGTATTTTGGGGTTTAATACCCCAGGATGATTAAATTATGCTAAATTCTAAGGGTATCACTTGGACTTTTGGTAAAGATTAACTGTAAATTCTAAGATTAACATATCATGTATTGTCTGTAGCTGGTGTTCAATGGGAATGTGATGTGAGCCCCAAAGGTATTACAGTTTTCTAGTAGCAATGGTTAAGACACATAATTAACTTTTAATATCATATCCTATTTAGCTTAATCTAGTAAAACACTCTTTCAACAATAATCACCGTAACAAAATTAAGGAGCCATCTCTCTCCTTTTTCCCTTTCTATTAGTCTTCACAGTTCACTGTGTGGTTTACACTCAGGTGGCCCTCCACCACGGGCATGCTTTGTGTCCTCAGGCCCCACATGTGGCCACGAGCTGCAGCAGCAGCAGCAACAGCAGCAGCAGCAGCAGCAATGCAGATTTATAGGGTACACATATGAATCTGTTTAAATTTGGAGGTGACAAATGGACATGAAATTTCAGTCCTTTAAGGATTGTTTAGAAAGAAATCTAATGAAGTTTTCCTTCATTTTAAGTTAACTTTGCTCTAGAAATTGGATCAGTGTGATCCAGTTTGCCAAGCATAATTTGAAGAAGAAATCCCGTGCCGTGTAAAACACCACTGGGACTGTCGTAAGGTACTGATGGTGGGACAGTGACTGTCTTCAGTCTGCACTGAAGTCAGTCTTGTTTCTTCAACATACTAGCTTGAGTTGCATGCTTACTGCATATCCATACCTGTTTGTTTCCCATTATTTTTGTTATATAATGATGTATATTAACCAGCAGCCCTAGGATTCTAATCCTATGCAGCTGTCTGCATAATGATGTACCTATTAAATTGTGATAAGTGGCAGAGAAATAGCTTGAACCATTTTTTTTCCCATTAAACTTGTGTTTTTTTTAACATGTGGCCATGTACCAAACCAGCTGTAAATTACTGTATTTCTGTAGAATATGGAAACAGTGTTGTCTTTGATGATGTCTAAGTAAATATTACCTCTCCTAAAACAAGCGCTATGTGTGTTTTATCTCCATGCATGTTAAACTTGGCTGCATCTGTCAAGATTCCCAGCTGACTGCTTTATGTTAGGTGGATGAACTATTGTCTGAACAAAGTTGACAACTGATTATCATATATATATATATATCATATATATATATATATCATATATATAATATATATATATATACAAAGCATAGAACATTAAAAAATGAAACTCAGAGAAATTACATTGTTGTTTTTAAAATATATTAACAGTGACAGATTGATTTAGGGAAGTCATTATGTCCAGATATACTCTATTTTTATGTATTCAAATGAAGGTATAAAGTGAGACGTTACTAGTGTGACACCGTGTCTTGTCTCTGTGCAATAAGCCAGAAATAGCAGAAACTTACACTTCATGAAGAAGCCTATAGATGCAGAAAAGTAGCCAGGGAAGTAAATACTGACTTGACGCAGAGTTTAGTACTTCAGAGGGTTGTTTGTGGAGAAGGCTTTGTTAACACCAGTTATGTTAGCAATGATATGCTATTGTCTATGCATGTTTGTATAGGAAACAGGCTGTGCAGTTTATTTTTGCATCATTCCAAAGAGTGGGGTGTTTGTTTGTTGTAACTAATGCGGTAGAGAAAGTAGCTTACTAAAGACAGTCTTAATTTAGACTAATAGTCGGACAGTATAAATATGACAAAATGGGTATTAGAAAAATGTGTCCCTGGAAAGCCATACTGTTTAACAGCATGCTTCTCCAAATGCATGTTAATTACTAGTAACGTGGCTGGCACACCGGCTGCTGAATTAGTATGAGGATTACTTGCTGCTGGTCTGCACTGAGCAGATACAGCACTTTGCGCTGTAATTTCAGAGTTTTACCTTTAGCATTGCATTGTGTTAAAAAGAAAAGCAAGTTCTTGTTTAAAAGACAAACAGCATAGCTCCTGTCTCCCAGGCATTCCTTCCCCAGGGTTGGGCATCAGCTTTAAGCCACAGTGTTCATGCATAAGAGTCACCATGTCACGTGTGTCATATGCAAGGATAGCAGAAAATGGAGGGCCGCTTGCTCGTTCTTCTAAGCCTCAGATAAAACAATGATCAATATATGTTCCTCCACAGAAAGATTCTTGATATTAGCTTCCAGGAATAGACACAATTTAATGCTTTAAAATCTACGTGTTCAGTATCAAAGTACTCGGAGTCACAAAAGCCTTCATATTCCCCTGGGAGTAACTACGCCCAGTGAAAGGTCTGCCTTCTATCTCAGGAGCTAGTGGGCTGTCGTGCTTTGATGTTTTTTAAGTTGCTAATGATCTAAGCAGACACAATTTTGAAAGAAAATTAGAAGATCATTTAATACATGGTGTTGGTAAACCCATTATTCACCCATTTGTTTTTCTTTCCAAATAAATTTTGCTATTTTATTCTCTACTTTGGTCCCTTGGGTGGAAATATCCAGTTCTCTGAAGACATCTGATTTGTGTCCATTATATGATGCTTCTGTTAATTCAGTGATGCCGTAGGGGGAACAATGAAGGCATTCTGTACAGCACATACTGCAATAGAAAATCACAAGAAACAACAATGGGTTGGGCCAAGTGCTTTCAGAGCACCTAATTGTGTGGGACATAACCCACAATTCATTTAACTTTTGGAGTAAGTTAGAAAGCTGTATATAAAGTAAGGTCCTAGCTTTTTTAAAACAAGTTTTAAAATGTTCTTTCCAGTCATTACAGAACTAACTTATTGAACAGAGTAAAATTATTGGGGGAAAAAAATAGTTGCTTTTTTAAAGTAGTGTAAGTAGGAGATCCTCCTTAAACCAGAACACTGATGGAGAAGGACTTCAAAGTAGCTAAGAAAAAGGGTTAGGCAAAAAAAGAAAAAGAAAAAACCGCTTTTGAACATGAACATTGAAATTATCCTTGTGGTAAGAATTAGAAGTAAAACATTTAGCTAGAACTGTAGGTAAATACACACATGTACACCTACCAATGTGTGCAACTCTGTGTGTGCACACAGTTTTACTCAGGTAAAGCCTTAAAATGAGATTCCTACATCTAAGAAGAGGGTCAAAAAGGAAGGGTCTGGAGAGGTGGCTCAGCAGCTGAGAACTCACTGAACATGATTCCCAGGACCAACATAGGGCAGACCACAGCCAGCCCCACAGGATCCAAAACCCCCTTGTAGCCTCTTTGCACAGAGACACTCATGTACACATATCCTACAGACTTAGACATATACATGTAATTAGGAATAAAATTTTAAAATCCTGAAGATAGTGGAACCCTGACCGAGACCAGAATAAGATAAGAAATGGAGAGGCTGCTGGCTGGGTTCTTTTGGGTTTTTGTTGTTGTTGTTGTTGTTTTGTTTTGTTTTGTTTTGTTTTGTTTTGTTTTGTTTTTTTAAAACCTGTGCAGTGAAAATGTCTTCACATACACACAGGTACTGGATAGCACTTCTCTGATTATTAAGTGAGAGAAAACTTTGAAAAAATTAAAGTACCCTATTCATGATTAGAAAATGACAGAAACTATTTTTTTTTTATTGTTGATCTATAGATTCAATATCATGTCAACTCCAATGGATTTTCTTTCACAGACATTGTCAGGTTATATGGAAATATGGATATATTCACTATCTTGTGGTATTGGTTTCACAAATATATTTGTAAAGGCTTATTAACTGTTGTATATATGTTCAGCTTCATTTATTATATGTGAATTGTACTGTAAAGCTGGTAAAATATAAATATTCTATTGATAATAGTTTGTGTAAAGTGGGTACTAAATAAACAATGTTTACAGAAGTATATAGCAATAAAAAGAATTTAGTATAGTTGTAACAATCTTTTAAGATTTTATTTTATATGTGTGAGTGTTTTGCCTGCATATATGTAAGTGTACTACATGTATGCCGTGCCCCATAGTCAGCAGATTTGGGGAACTGGAATTTCAGATGGTTGCGAGCCACAACGTGGATGCTAGGAACTAAACCAAAGTCCTCCGGGAGAACAGCAGGTATTCTTGGCCATTAACTCATCTTTCCATCACCTAGCTGAGGCATTCTTGTTAAAGAGGTAGCTCACTGTAAAGCCACAACAATTAAACTATATCGGTATAAGACTACTAGATAAACAGACCAATGGACAAAACAGGAGTCCAGCAACAGGCCTGTAGACGTTCTGTTTGTTTTTGTCCTGCCCAAGGTACCACACCATTTCACTAGGCAAGGTAAATGATAGCTAATGATGTGTCCACATGGAGAGAGAAACTATAATGACCACCTCGCAGAAAGACAACTTTAAATGAACCATGATGTGGACCAAGCAACCTAGTCCATAAAACTACAGAGGAATAAGAGAACAGACTTATAATGAGGAAGGCAAACATTTTGTTAGGAAAGAAACAAAGGGCACCAATAAGTATGCAGTTCAAAAATAAAATGGTGAAACCCAGGTCATATATGCACTGTATGGTTACACATGCATTCAAAGAAGACCTGAGAGGAAGGCAGAGCTGAGAACCATGCCTGAAGGGGCGCAGGAAGTTTATCACAGAATACAAAATGGGGGCCTATCAGTTCAAAGAACTGGCCAGCAGCTTCTGCACCATTGAAAGACTTCACTGAATACAATGAGACGTCATGTTTCCAGAAAGGTACCTAACAACAATTTCACAGCTAACTTGGAATATAGTGGAAAAGCAGAGCTGGCTCATTTTTCAAAATACCCACCTTTCAACCAAACTATTACAAAGCACAGATAGAAACGGTGTCTATGCCCAGGCTTAAAAGAAAAATAGGTCCCAGACATGGTCTTAGAACAGCCAAACCATAGACTTACTCGGCAAGACATTAAAGTAGCTACTTTAAATGGGTGCTGAGGTGACCAGACTTAATTGAAGAAAACAGAATAACTATTAACAAAGAGAGAAATTAAAGTTCTGGCAACTTATACTGAAATTTTTAACTATGATAATAATCTACAAACAAACAAAAAGAAAAACAACCGAGGCCTAAATTTTTATAAAGGCTTTTTATTTTATTTTTAATTCTGTGTATTTGGAGGGAGGGGGTGCAGGTATCCACAGAGGCCAGAGGAGGGCATTGGATTCGCTGGAGCTGGAGGTAACAGGTGGTCGGAGCCTGCTGGTGTACTAGGGATGTAACTCTGTAGGGATGTAACTGCTGAGCCATCTCTTCAGCACCTCGTCCCTGAAAATAGTAGATTAAGTAGGAAGAATAGCAAACCTGAAGAAAGTTCAGTTCCCAATAACCAAGTGGAGGAGCAGGAGAGGCAAATTAAAGACAAGTCAGCAGGTCACTGGCCCCTCACCAGGTTTGCTGGCGAGAGAGCCACGGGTGAAGAAGAGAAGGAGCAAGGCAAAGGAATATTGGGGTTACAGCGGTTGCAAACACCCCACAAATCTGATGAAAGATGAGATGCCCATGATAGGGAGATGAAGGATTTACTTTGGCTATCAGTTTTAGAAATGTCAGACAGTAGTTGACTAGACCGTGGCTTTGAGGCTTGATGGGGGGTTCCACGTGGCAGTGCTATGGAATACGAAATGGAGAAAACTGCTTGCTTCTGGGTCAGAAAGCAAAACACGTCCCACACTCCCTCTTGAGAGGGTACACTGGCAAATTTGAGGATACAAATGAGGCGTTAACTCCTAAAAGTTCCACTGTCCTCCCAGAGTGCTATTCTGGAGCCCAAGATTTGTCACACATGGGCTTTTAGGGGACATTCATGATCCAAAGCGTAACACCAATTTGCAAATCTGGAACCCTAACAAATGATAATATACTCAAAAAGCAACAACAAAAACGACAACCCACCTCATAGAAAGTCAAAGCCAAAGGAACCCTTAAAAAGAAGAAATAACTTTTTGTGTTGAGTGAGATATTGTGCCATCCCTGCCCCCCGCCAGTCCCCAAGTCTTGGCCATTTGAATACTTGGTTCCCAGTTGATGGCACTGTTCATGGAGGCTTAGTATGGGCTTGCTGGAGGAGGTATGTCACTGGGGGTGTGTTATAAGCCTCCACCTATTCCAGCTCACATTGTCTGCCTCCCACTTAGAGTTCACGATGTGAGCATTCAGCTTCCTGCTCCAACCAGCATACCTGCCGTGATGAACTCTCTGGAACTGCAAGTGAAAATAAACTCATTCCTCCATAAGCTGCCTTGGTCATGGTGTTTTACCACAGCAATAGTAGCTTGTACTGGACTGTACACTTGTAGCCCTTAGATTCACATCTGGTTTCTTAGACATGAACGTGGGAATGAGCTTATCTGTGCAAAGAAGCTTAGCTCCATTTCCATGACCTCCAAACAAATGGCACGGTGGCTGCTGCAAAGCTCAAATCAAATGCTTATCAAGGTCATTGGTTTGGGAGAAGACAAAGTTCTCATGCATCTGAGTTCTCTGCAAGACATGGTTGTGTGGCAGGGGCTCGTGTTGGACTAGATGGTGATGACCTAGGTAGGGGTCTGTAGATTCGGGGACAGTGAGCCCACTCCATATGAACTGAGAAATGAATGACTGGATTTTCTTTAGGTTGCAGCTGAGTGATTTAACAATTCTACTTACAGTTGTAGGTATGACTCATCTCTTCATTCTAATTACTGCATTTTGCAGTAATTCTCGGCCTATAGTAGCAGACACTGTCCTTTGGTAAGTTAGGACAAGAACATCAATGGGATAGGAAAGAACTACACAGAAGCAGATCTGAGACTGTTAAAAGTTAAGTGGTATGAATCCTAATGAGATTGGCATAAATTAAGATGCTAATGATAGTTTTCAGGGTAACCAGTAAGAGGATAAAACACCTAATCACACAAGAAGTGACTAGAACTATACATTAGATAACCAAAAGGAGACTGCAGAAGAGTTAAGGAGGAAGAGAGAGTCCTAGAAAGTGGTAAAATGATAGAATAAAGCCTACTTTGTCAGAAACCAGGTGCATCAAACTCTCCCAGCCAATGGCCAAGGTTGAAAACACGAATTTCAAAAGGAGCAGCTCCACAGTGGGCCATCATTAGGAGGTAGATTTATATGCAGTGACTTGTACAAATACGCTGTGAAGGTAAAATAGAAGCAGAACTATGCAAACAGGGCTACGTCCATATCAGATAAAGTGAGACATCAAGACAAGGACTGGCTTAGGAGATGGATTTTGCTGGTGATAATAGGGAAGTTCGTCAAGATGACAGCAATTATAGGTATATATTTAATAATTATATGTTATATATATATATATATATATATCCCCACAGTAATGTCAGAATTGAAAGGAAAGACAATATAGTAATTAGTTAGAGGGCTATAGGAATAGCCAAAGATGCTTGCCTCAAAAGCCTGACAACTGAACTAAATTCCCATAGCTTAAATAGTTAGGAGAGAAGAGAATAAACAAAGACATTCTCTGACGTCAGCATGCATGCACCTGCTTCAATACATACACACATATGATCATAACAATTAGTTTTAAAGAACAATAAGTGGGAAATCATAATACTCAACTTTCAATAGTAGCTAGAACAACTCCAGAAAAGCAGGAGGAAAAAGTAGGAGTTCAACTAATAACACAAACACATGAAAATATAGAAATCATGGTAAAAAAACAAATAGGCAGAGTATTTTTTTATTGGATATTTTATTTACATTTCAGATGTCATCCCTTTTCCTCATTTCCCCTCCCTAGAAAACCCCTATCCCATGCCCCCTTTTCCTTTTTGCTTTTATACAATTTTTTAAAATGTTAATCAAAGGCTTTATAAGTTTGGTAATGCTCAGTCAGAATTGTAACCCAATACTCAACCTAGATATATCAACTATCTTTGACTGGTGGAGACACGTGAACATCTGCCTCCATGTCCCCTCCCCTCTTTCTCTCTCTCTTTCTCTCTCTCATCACCTAGCTTCTCCTGTCCTTCTTCTCCTCTCCTTATTCCTTTTCTTCCTCTCCGTACTCCTCCCACCTTAGCTCCTCCTACATGTCACCCTTCCTGTTAAAATAAAACTTTTCTCTTAAAATACAATTAGAGCATAATTATGCTGATTTGTACCAGTGAGGTACAAGTTAGTCCTAATAACCAGTCCATCATTTTGTTGACTAACCAGAACTTCTGTCATCTCTCCTAACTAATACACTTAGTTCTGGACCTGGATTTTTTTCTTGGCTTTAGAATGAATGTCAGCTGAAAACCCTCCACTCAAATCTTTTCTCTCAAAGTAAATAGCCAGGATTGGCTATGAGACTATAAGTTTTCAATCCTGTCAGAAATTCAGAATGACTGAGTTAACTGAAATTATGGGAAGCACAAAGCATAGCTTCTAAAACTTAGCCAATTTATAGAGACTGCTGAACACCTGGACAGTCCCTATACTTCAAAACGTTGGAGCATCTAGTCTTCAGCCTTCTGGCCCAGGATCTTCTGACAGACCATAGTGATGCAGAATTATTAAGGGCTGATTACTCTGTCTAGGCAGATATAATCAGTCAACTATTCTGCAAGTGTGTCCTTTTCTGGACAGTAATTTGTCTGTAGATGGGAAGAGGCAATTCTTTAGGCAGAGTATTCTTAATACTATAATGGTGGTTGGTAAGTCACATATGTGTAATTCAGTTAAGAGATGAGACTATATTTAAAAGTAACGATAGCTATCACGATTTGTCAATGGATACACCATATAAAAAGATGTAAGTTGTTGCATCAAAAACAGACACCAGTTTAAGACATCAAACTAAGCTTTTATTTCCAGATGGATCACAACAAAGGTACCAAGAACACACCATGGCGGGGAGTGGGGGGACATGATACCCTCCTTAATAAATTGTGCTGAGAAAGTGGATATCCTTTCATCTGAAGAAGATAAAGGGCATCAAAGCTTTATCTGATGCCACACACCAGGGTTTTCTTTCCCTAGAGATATTTATAGGAATATAGCAGTAGGTTTACATAGCAACCACTCACTGATACATAATAGGTTTATTTCCCACAGTTCTTTGGTATATATACAGTGTTTCCATTTATTGAAGATAAAAGCAAACTTGCATCTTAATGAGATGGGATGTGTTTACTTTTCATCAAGAATTAGATCTCATCTGAGTATTTGATTCCATGGGTTAATAGAGCATCTCCAATGTTTTTCCAAAGTTGATTGATATTTTGATTTTATAACCACCCGTGCTGAGAAATAAACTACACAGTACAAAATAACATACAAAGGTTTAGAGTTATTTCAGAAGTAGTTGGACATTCCATCCCAACTCAAAGCAAATTTCATTTTTGGTAATTTTTTTTTCCAACATGGTTGACCTGAACTCCCTTTGTAGACCAGGCTGGCTTCAAATTCACAGAACTCTAGATGCCTATGCCCCACAAGTGCTAGGATTAAGGGTTTGTGACACCACCACCACACCCTGCATTCATTGAACAAATTGTTTTAAATGAATATATACATATACATATACATATACATATACATATACATATACATATA
>JANHMN010000003.1:150655063-150693000 GCA_030674055.1 Rhabdomys pumilio
GTGTGTGTGTGTGTGTGTGTGTGTGTGTGTGTGTGTGTGTGTGTGTGGTGTATGTTGTGTATGTGTGTGTGTGTGTGTGTGCATGTGCACTCATGAGTGTGTATACATCATGTGTGTAAAGGAGCCTTGAGGAGGTCAGAAGAAAGCATTGGCTCTCCTGGAACTGAAGTCACAAAGGCAGTTTTGCCATGTGGGTGCTGGGAACAAAAGCCAGGTCCCCCTGCAAGAGCAGTTAAGTTCTCTAAACCCCTAAGCTCCGCCCCCCACCCCGCCCCTAAGTGAACACTTCCAGTAGAGAAACAAAATGCCTTTGTCCTGGAGTTGAACATATGAGAAAACTCCTTCACTACTTTATTTTTTTAAATGAATCCTCAGTCATTGAAGTTTTCTTAATACAGCTAGTAGCTCAATGTTCTTCTCAAGCCTGTGTAAACATTATTTACCATTCTTTACCCTGATTTATTTCTTTTAATTAGTACTGTTTCTATCTCAATGTCCTTCATCGTTGAATTCACCATGAGAGGTGACCAGAACCATGACCTGAGAGGGAGGGATAGAATTCAGGATGGTCAAATCAATCTAAACAACGCGACTTTTCAAAAGTACTCTAAGTACAAATAGATGTAGAAGCGAGAAAGGATCTCATTTTCCACACAGAGCATAGATTTGCAAGGAAAACATTGAATACAGAAAACAGAATTTCAGCTACGGGAACCTGATGGACAGCGTCTCCACAGAGTCACTAATGTCCATGTTTCCTGCAGTCTACTTCCTGCCGATTGCATGTGTGAAAGACTATCCTGTGCTTTCTCTTAAATTAGCATGGAGCAAAGAAACGAGTCTGTTTCTTAGGATCTAAGGACTGCGGATGGGTCTATATTGTGCCTGTCACACCCGGTTCTGTGCATTTCTACGTAATTCACTCTGCCTTTAGAGATCCACCTAACCTTTTCTTTTTCTTTTTTTTATAGGCTGATCAAAAAAAAAAGTTTTTACTTTTTTATACAGGGGCTATAAGCACAAAATGGCAGGATGTGGGGAAGGAGATGACACAGGAGCATAGGTGTTCAGGAGGAGTACAGATATCTTCCAGAACAGACTATCGGCTGGGTGAAGGTTCAGGGAACAGGTCATCATGAATCTGCCTATGATTCACTTGTCCTTATCTAAGTTGGTACTATCCACCAAGGCTATCTGTCTACAACTACCTAACCTTTTCACACGTGGCTGATTACCTGGCCTGTTATCACACTCAGTAATATCCACCTACTTCTTGCTAAGTTGAAATACCATATTTGTACATATGATGTACTTATGTCTCACCTGGCAATTAATAAACAGGATCCACAAGACTTTTAGGTTTTTTTGTATTTCTTATTAGTGGTGTGTGTTGGGGAGGGGGGAATACACATGCCATGTCATGCATGTAGAGGTCAGAGGACTGGCAGGCTCCACTCTCTCCTTGCAGTGTGACCTCCTGGGATCTAACTTGGATTGTCAGGTCAACGCACAGTGTAAATCAGGATGAGCCACAAACCTGTTTTTAGTCCTCTTTAAATTAGAAGCAAAAAGAAAATAAAAATGTAGGCCAAATGAAATATTTTATTATATAATACACTATATTCCTCATTACAAAACACATTCCTCATTACAGTATAAAACACATGATACAGCCTTGCCGATCCCTCAGAATCATTCTTGCAGAGAGACACTGTGAAGTTTGGGAGACTCTCCCTATCTATTTCCCTTTTCACAAAGAAAGCATCATAAAAGCCCTACAAACTTTAGACCCAGACCTAGACAATTCAGTTGACCCCTAAAGCTCCATATTACTTGAAAAGCTTTTCTTGTACATAACTACTGTTCTTCCCTGGAACCAATAACCCATGGAAGGACCTGTGGAAAAAAAAACTGATTTACCCCCAAAGCATCCATAGAAGAAAATGTCTCAACTACAGTTTAAAAACAACATAAGAACCACAAGGGATTACTCTTTGTTCCTTGCAAAATAAAAATAAAAAATAAAATAAAGTAGAATGCATACTTGCTGCTCCTTGAGAAACATGCTAACAACACAATACATATATACCACACATACATACAACACACTCACACACACACAAATACATAATATCACAATACACATAGAGCTGTCAGGAAAGCCTCACTGCTGCACAGGTTTGAGGTTTGTGATACACAGCTCAGTGACAGTCATGCCAATTCTCCTCAGTCTGCTGTTGAGCACCGTGAGGATGAGAATTATTTCCAAATGGCAAGGATGGGTGAAAGCTGCTTCCCTGGTCCCATGACATGTGGTTCCTTAAGCCATCACTTTGTTATGAGTGCCTGGAAATCTGCTAGTACCCAAAGGTTCCTTGGTTCTGTCTTGGCTCCTGCACCCCCTGCCTATTTGATTTGCAGTGCTCAGCTGCATGGGGGCTGAAATGAAAATGTGCTTTGGAAACTCAATCCATGGCAAAGAGAACCTAACCTAGGAGCATCTCCATGGTTAATAAGAAGATATGAGTTTGAGGTAGCAGGTAGATAAATTCAGAGGAATAACAATAGAAACGGTATGCATGTATGTGTTGTATGTTTATGTGTCTATAGGTGTGTTGTAAGTATGAGTATATGTGTGTATGAGTGTGTTATGTGTATTGTCGTATGTGTGTATATGTATGTGTTGTGTATATATGTGTGTTGTGTGTATGTGTGGTATATGTGTATTGTGATACTGTGTATATGTGTGCTTATGAGTGGGTTTTATGTATGTGTAAGTATATATGTATTGTGTGTGTGTGTGTGTGTGTGTGTGTGTCTATATGTGTGCTAATAGTTTATGGTGACTAATATGCTTTTTTCAAAGTCAGTTTTCTGTTTTGCAAGAAATACGAGTGTTGCCAGGTTCTTTCTTTTCAAGAGGTTCCATCCATTCAGAAGGTGATACTTATCTCTCTCCTGAAGTGTACACATGTATTTACTCACAGTGTTTCCGAATGCACACCTTGCCTGAGAGAACTCTTATGCCTTCTGGTTAAGTGGAAATAGTCAAATCTAAGTAAGTAACTGTGCTTTATTTTCAAAATATTTTTAATAAAATTATCTTCAAAGAATAAAATTAACTCTACAGCTGGCCACATTACCAGCCATTTGGATTTTTATAAAATAGAGTTAACTTAATGCCCTAAATACCTGCATTTAGCAAAACAAGCAAATTACATCTACAACCAAAACACCATAACTGGCCATATACCTGTGAGCAGCTTTTTATCCTAGCCAGCGTTTATTGGTAAAATTGCCTATGTCAGGTTTGCCTGACTTTCTTAAGACAGAGAAATCCTTGAGGACAGAACTCAGGCTGCTGGGCCTTCAGACTCCGACCACAGTAGCTGGCATGTGGTAGGAACTGAATGACGTTTGTGGACTGAAGGTCTATAGATTTGCCGCCTTTTATTTGCAGCACAACCTACTGAGAATATTCAACATCTCCATGACTGTGAATTACATTGCTGTCTCTCATGCTGATGATTCTGTGCAGGCATGGGGTAGGGGCTGAGAAAAGGAATCAGTACATTTTACCTTTCCTGTTGTTGGGATAAAATGCCCAACAAATAAACTAGAGGGTTTATTTGAGCTCACCATTGCAGTCCATCCTGACTGAGAAGCCAGGGAGCAGAAGTTTGGGGTAGCTGGTCTCGCTGCACCCAGAGCCAGGAGGCAGAGAACAATGAACACCAGTGCTCAGCTTGAGTTCCTCCGTGCCTACAGCTCCAGATCCAAGCTCAGGAATGGTGCCACTTACATTTAGAGCAATCTTTTCACTTCCAGTAACCTAATCAATAGAATTCCTTACAGGCAAGCCCAGAGGCTGAGACTCTAGATAATCCCTCATAGGTGTGTTTGCAGGCTGGTCTCCATGGTGATCCTAGATCCAGTAATGTTGACAACCAATGTTAACCATCACAATGAGAGAGGGAGAGAGAGAGAGAGAGAGAGAGAGAGAGAGAGAGAGAGAGAGAGAGATCTCCCTTGGCTAGCAAGGAGATGAAAGTCTGACAAAATTGCCTGTGTACTATTTTCTATTAAAGCTTTATAAGTCCCTTACTTTTAAGTCAATAGATGCCAGTAACATACACCCTGAACCCCAAGAAACCATTGAACCCAATAAAAGTAAACAGAAAGTCATTTTAAAAACAAAATCATTAGATCACTCTAAATGACCTAATGGGATAATTAGAAAAACAGTTCATGTGTCCATCGGCCACAATACATGATGATTCTCTATTAGCACGCCAGATGTTTGCAGCAGGAACCAGCAAGGGATGTTTCCAACACTGAGCTTACTACCATCTTGCAGGCATCAGGAACTGTTTTGAGAGGTGACAACATGGCACCTGAGACAAAATGTCACACACACACACATACACACACACACAATGGGACTAAAGCAGTAATTTTAAATCACACTTTGGTATCTTGGTGTTGCCCCAGAAACTACACCAATGCACTTTTTCTGTCAAAATTGATCAATGGTAGCCTATTTTTCCTCTTTGTTTCTCTACAAACCATTAAAAGAGGGGGAAAAAAAAGATGGCTCTTGAAGTCCTCAGAGTTTTTTAAATTTTTATCCTGGACATATTCCCTGTTGCACTGGTGTTGAGTACTGTGTGTTTTCTTGTTTGCCTTTGCGCATATGCTCCCCTGGATGTTTGCTGACATGCAGGCAGTTCTAGGTATACGTGCAGGTAAAGATCAAGTCCAGTGTCCTTTACCACTTCCCACCTTATTTTATTTGTGACCAGCTCTCTCAGTGAATCCCGAGAGCATCTACTGGGCTACTAGCTACTTGAGCTCACCAGCAAGCCGGTGAGCTCAAGGGATCGTCCTATCTCTCCTTTCCCAGCACTGAGTTTCAGACATCTGAGGTTATACTACTGTACTTAGCTTTCATGTACATGCTATGGGTGGGAACTCGGGCTCTCAGGATTGTGCAACAGATACTTCGCCAACTGAGTCTTCTTCCCTGGCCTCTTTAGTGCCTTAGAAGATGACAAAAAGAGCCACATCTGAAGCAAGCGTGTACTGACAAGAACATAGACTCACCAAGCACTTAATCTCAGAGCTCCTTATTTTGGAGGAAATGTGTCCCTAACTGTACTGTTATATTTTATAGCAAACACAAAGCCATGTTGTCTTCTAGCAAAGTTGTTTATAAGTTATATTAAATATATCAATATTTTATGGTACTCAAACAAAATGGGCATAATATCCAGATGCTTTATTACTGAAATAAAGTTCAGAGGAACCAAGAGTTTAAGCAAGTATGAAGCAGAATGAGCAACCAATCTGGTAACTTTTCATAGACTTATGTCCCCAGCATCCTGTAAGCCTAGGGCTGCAAACAAATGCTCAGATAATGTAGTATGCTAGTAAAAACAACGTTATTCTGATTGGTTTTATATGTGTGAAAATCAGAGGGATGGGCCTTATTCCACATCTCTATTTTGGGAAGGCTGACAAAAAGGTGTGGCTGGACCAACTCCCATCCCAAATCCTGGCCTGAGGTTTGGATTTAAATAGACACCGTAGGCAGAGAAGATCAAGGTCTGATTTTGAACCGTCATTGTTATGGCTCCAGTCTCTCTCTTTACAAGGGACAAGTCTTCCCTGCTGGCTGGCTCCAGGCAATAGTTCCCAAGAAGGGGATCTCAGCTTCTTGGAGACTATTGTTTCAACAATCTGCGAGCCAAAGGGAAGGACATAAGCATCTCTGTAGATAGACTATTCTCATTGCTGTTAGACTGGTTAATGAAAATGATTTCCTGAAGTGTGTGGGTGGCATTTACAATAAGTCTTAGAGGATCATTGAATTGAGAAGACGCTTTAGAATACGAAGTGTCCCGATAGTAATTTTTATGACCTTAATTTTACACTAGAATTTTCAAATAATCTGTTTGTTTTTCTGAGTTAAGGTCATATACATACTGTTTTAGAATATTTTAAATACTATACTCCAGTCAGGAAAGCAGGTAGGCTAACTGTACATCTTTACTTCTCCCTCTGTTCCTCCAAATCTAATCCCCAAGTCTCCCTAACCTCCTTGCCACCATCTCCAATGGATCCAACATATCCCCTTCCCCGCCCCCCAGCCTCCACTCATTGCTATCTCAGCCCCAGATGTTCTAAAATTTATCTGTGAATTTGGTGTGCTTTTGTTGTTGTTGTTGTTGTTGTTGTTGTTGTTGTTGTTTTGCCTTATGAGAAGGGGAGGTGCTACGTAGCCTAGGCTGGCCATGAACTCAAGCTCCTCCTGACTCAGCCTCCTGAAAGCTGGGATTATAGGTATGCAGCACCACACCCAGCTCTGTGTCTTTAACATCTGTGTACACTGATCACTGTACCTATTTCAGTTTGTGTTCCAATTCAGTTGTGGCTATACGACAGTTAACTTCCGCCTCCAGCTTGATAGGATTAAGGTATGTCCTAGGGCATTTGTGAGGCACACTTTTGAGTGTGTCTGTAAAGACAGTCATCCGAAGAGGGAAAATCCATCCTGAAGGAGGTGGTATCACGGACTGAGGGCCCAGACTGAATAAAAGGGGGTAGGGGAAGAAAGCAACCAGAACACCAGTATTCACCTCTCTTTGCTCGCTGATTGTGGACAGCGTGTGAGCAGCTTGCACTGCCATGCCTTCCCTGCAAGGACAAGACTACATCATCTCAGATTGTGAACCAGCATGAGTTCTTTCTTCCCTAGACTGGTCCCCTACAGGTGTTTCATCACAGCAAGGTGATACAGGCCAGGAGCTTCAGCTTCTGGCTTTCTATATGACAAGTAGAGGTGAACAGAGGAAGTGGATGCTTTCTTCCCTTCTGCCCCTTTTCTACAGTGGCATCTAGAGTTTGTTCTTGCTGCTCCCAGCCCACCAAGTGACTTGCAAGACTTGGGGTTGATAGACTGAAGTTAGTCAAGGCTGTCACCCTTGAGGATGACTTTGTGTATGTGCCTAAAACCACCTTGTAAAAACCACCCTCTTCTGGCCACACTCTTTAGGGGTGGGTTTACAACACATAGAACAGGGGTGTCTCTCAACATATCAGATAAACATAATTACAGTAAAAAAAACTATTGTTGGACGTATAGTGGGCACAGTGGGTGAGACTCAGTGAGCTTGACCTGTTTGGGAATTGAGGAAGCAAGAAGTGAAGTTCTGTAGCGATGCAGGACCTCTGCCCAGAGCGAAGGCTCGTGAGATGAGGACTGGCATAGGAAGGCAAGCCTACCGACATTTAGGATGCATACAGCCCGTACCTTTATTTTATTCATACATTTTAAACGCTTTGAAAAGAAATCTGACTGGGCGGTGGTGGCGCACGCCTTTAATCCCAGCACTTGGGAGGCAGAGGCAGGCAGATTTCTGAGTTCGAGGCCAGCCTGGTCTACAGAGTGAATTCCAGGACAGCCAGGGCTATACAGAGAAACCCTGTCTCGAAAAACCAAAAAAAAAAAAAAAAAAAAAAAAAAAAAAGAAAGAAAGACAAGAAAAGAAATCTGTATTGTACAGTAACTAGATAAGTTGCTTGACTATCAAATGCTAGAAAAACTGAAGTCAGGGAAAAGTGTAATGCAAAGGGTTGCTGTGTGAGTGTTTTATATACAGCCTCAGCTTTTAAGATTTAAACTCAAAGGCTGAGACAGAAAGACACTAGTCACCTGAGGACATCAAAATCAACGGACGGTCAGAAGAGTCACACACAATTTGGGCTATCGAGAGCCACACAAACCTCAAAAGACATGCTCACATACCTGTGAGTTTGAATGAAGTTACGGAATCTTGTAATCCTAAGGTTTCCACTGTCAAAAAGAGACCTAAGTAAATAAACCGTTTGTGAACCCCTTGCCTTCCCTCTTAAGTGATAAACAGTGCTCAGACAGCAGGAGAGGTGGGCTCAGGGCATGCTGGTGGAGCAGGGGGTCTCAGAAATGCTACTAAGTACTCAGACAGCAGGAGAGGTGGGCTCAGGGCATGCTGGGGGAGCAGGGGGTCTCAGAAATGCTACCAGACAGGGTCATCATCCATGAATCACAGAGAGGCATCCTATGGCTCTTACACATGAGTCTTTAAGCTGATATACACAGACTTCTGATCCACAAGCAGAGGATAAGGATTTAACTTAGGCCCATGCCACCTGGCACCCCATCTATATAGTGTTACCTGCTACAGTTGTTACCTGGCAGTTTGCCCTTTGAAACAGGGAACAGCGGTTGACTCTTGTAAATAACAAAGGTGGATGCACATATTTGAAGTGCTTACAAGAGTATCAATAATAAGGTAGAAACTGACCAGTAATTCAGACTCAGGGAGTCTATAGATAGACCAACACAAAGGGAGGGTGTGATGTAAATGCCATACGGACCCATCCATTTCCTACCATGAACTACAAAACGTGGTTTGAGCTTCCTGCTAGAGGAGGCACAAAGACACCAACCAGAAGGAAGAAGGGTATCCACATTTTCCTTGGAAGGAAGATTTCCATATATAAACATTTGACAAATGATCGCCATTATAGTGATGTTAACTAAGTGACTTCATTCATTTGCCTTAATCTGCACCGAGGACCTGTGATAGAAGACTGAGGGTAAAGTGTTATTAAAGCAAAAACGTTTCTTCCACTTTTGGTTTGGTAGGAAGATCATGCAACATACGGGAAAAAAAATGAGCTAGCAAATCAAATGGTGGCAAGCTGATACATCTGTATTACTCACTTTCCTTGACATTGCTCACAAGACGGCGGACAACGGGAACTGAAGGAAAGAGGGCTTCATCACAAAGGAGCAGGCAAGGAAGCCTGCACTCAGTGGTCGCTGGCCCCAGTGAGTCCTTTGTCAGGAAGCAAAGAGCCAAAAGCTGGGCTCCACTTAATTTCTAATTTATACCCAGGCTAGATTCAGTCTGTGAAAATAGTTCTGCCCACATTTAGGGTGGGTTTTCCTGCTCAGTCCAATCAATCTCTTAATTTCCTCAGGATCTCTAAAGTAACTCTAGAGCTGTCAGGGTAGCCACAGATTATCCACCATAGCCTCTCACAGAGGATTTATACTTTCTTATTTAACGTAAAATTTAACGAGATAAGCTAGCTTCCTTCTTAAAACCACATTACATCTCGAGTAAGGAAACAGAAACACATCTCGAGTAAGGAAACAGAAACAATTGCAGAAGCAAGCATACTCTGAAATCGCCCCCCAAAGGGGTGAAAAGCAAAGGCAAAGACTAACAGAGCTGAGAGCCAGAAGACACACTGAACCCACAAACCACTCACTAGACACACAGACACACAAAGTAATTAATCCTGCCCTGGACTCTGAGCCCCGCCCCCTTCCCCTCCCCTCTCCCCAGTGGAACTGCCTAAGAAACTCTTCAGGACAGCATTGTGATCCCACCCTGGTCTTGCTGGAGCAATCTCAACTCCAAACACACCCTTCAGTGTCTTTTTTTTTTTTTTTTTCGTGCCTGAAGAAGTAAGAGTTATGGTTTTATGGTTGCTGCCTGCTTGAGGCATCCTGCACTTCAGCCCTGCTTAAGGGGCTCTCTCTCACACCTTTCCTTCCTTCTAACTGGTCTCCTGGACAGGCTTTTTCCTCAGGCAGTCCAGGCGACATCAGATCCTCCTGCACTTTGGCAGTTGGAAAGTTCACAGTTTCTCTCTGCACTGTAATGTTTTCCCCAGGGTGCTATGAATTCTGGAGGGACAAGGACCCTACCTGGCTTTCACCAGAGAGAGTGTCTTTAATGACAAAATGAATAGGTAATGATTGTCACAAGAAAAAAGCAACAGTGGCACATATTTTTCTAGTATATGTTTAAGTTTATGAAAAGATACTTGGGAGACAGGAGAAGCTATACTTTTCTTCGTCAAAGCAAAAAAAAAACCCTAATTATGAAGTAGAATGCAAAAATTCATATGAATTTTCAGGCTAAACCAGAATTCTGGGATGCCTCGGGCTACACCCGTAGATATTTCTGGAGATACTGTGCTTAATATGGAAACACTGTATAGTGATAGATTTATATCTCCTTAGGTCAGATAAGGAAGGCTTGTCTTCATTTCACTAAATGAGAATATGTGTACGTAGACGGACTTGGAAATTATAAGGTTTCGGGGGCGGGGGGGGGGGAATATGACCCTTAAGTTTTAAATTGAGAACTCTATCTCGAAGGGGGGGGAGGATGTAGCTATCGCATCGCGTATTACTCATGGAGCTGGCGCCTGAACACAGCCCCACCCCCACCCCAACCCCACTCCCCCACCCCCCAGGGGCCAGTTCACCTTTTCATTAAGTCACAGCACCTGCTACCTAGTCCCTAAAGCTCAGGGTCCCCGCCCTCCCGAGAACCTAGTCATATACCAGGCGAATTGCCTGTGCACGTCTGGAAGACTCTTTTAAGCTCCTAGCAACCAGCATCGAGAAGCCAAGTGGACCATTTCCCGACCCCGCCTTCCAGACGCTTTCTGGGTGGGGCGGGCTGGGCAGCGCCCCCAGTGGACGGCCATACGCCCTGCTTGTTCCTCTCAAGCGCACGCAGGCTCCCCCTAGCGGCCACCCGGGGAGCACAGCGCCGCATTGCAAGCTCTAAGCCTTTTCCGCGGTTTTCAGATCCTGGAAGCGGGAAAGCTGCGTGTCACTAAGCAAGAGGACACGCGCAGCCGTCCACGCGGCTGCTCGGCAATGTGTCCTAAGCGTGGCCAGACCCCATACGCAGTGATCGGGCCCGGGATGAGCGTTAGGGACCTGGGGCTGAGGACAGTGGAAGTCCCCGTGGGTCCCCGCGGGAAGCAGCCACGTAGTCCATGCTAGGCTCCCGGCCACGAGAGGGAGGGACTCGCGCACGGCTACGGCGACGGCTGCGGACCCCTCGCACGCTCACGCGCGCCCAAGCGGGACTCTTGAGCAGCCACGTCGGGCCCGCGCCGCGCGCGCACGCGGGTGGGCGTGGGAGGCAGGGGCGCTGCTGCACGCGGCGTGCGCGCGCTCCCCCCGCCGTCAGTCGCAGCCGCCCGGCCCCGGCGCGCGTCACGAGGGCGAGCGGGCGGCGAGCAGGGGGTGGGGCCGCGGCCGGAGGGGCCCGAGCGGCTGCCGAGCTAGAGCCGGAGGAGCGGGGCGCGGGCGGCTGCGGTCCCGGTGGCGGCGGGGGAAGATGGTGGCGCTGGAGGCGGGAGCAGCTGGAGAGCAGCTTTATTCCCAGGCTTGGCACGGTCGCTGTCACTAGCGCCGCCTGCTCCCGCGGGCCCGCGGACCCAGCTGTCAGGCAAGGTACCACCACCAGGGCGGGCTGGGTGAGTGCCGGGCGCTCGACGCCCAGGACGGAGCTCGGGTCCTCGTGGAGGGACGATCCCGGGAGCTAGGGGTGCTGCGTGGAACAATAGTGCGGATGAACAGGGACAGCAGGCGACATCCAGGGGGGCAATGCTTGGAGCCCGCGAGGCGGGGGAAGGGTGTGTACCAGAGAGATGCCAGGCGTCCGGTGCGCGCTGAGATACCCGGCTTTGGGAAGAGCGGGCCTGGTGACAGTCATGGAAGGAGTGTGTGTGTGTGTGTGTGTGTGTGTGTGTGTGTGTGTGTGTGTGTGATAGCAGAGGGGATGGAGGTGGCAGACCTGAGGTGTGGTGGGGGATGACATTTCCAGGAATCCCCGCTAGGATCCCTCCTCTCAGGCTGACTGATGTTGGAAACCGTGAGGTGGGCAGAATGCACTTGGTGTGTGAAGTGTGGAGGGGAGGCAGTAGGATAAGGCCGGGTTTGTAAAATCCCGTGTAAGAGTGTGTAGCGTGCAACTGGATCCACGCTCCCAAAACTGCGCCCTACATCCAGCGATCTGCTTTTCCTGACTTGATGCCACCAGCTAACACTGTGGGACAGTACTGGTTATTTTGACCCTGCAAGTCTGAAAACAGTTTCTGTTCTGCTTCTGTTCTTGGATGGCTGGGTGTAGGGAGTCTCGCTTCCCCTTTCCCTAACATCCGAACGCTGGGATGTGGAAGTGAGTGGTTGCTTTGAGGCACATGGTAGCAAACCGGGATAATGGTTACACCTTTTGAGACAGCTGGTGTCCCCGGTTCTGCAGGGAGCTTTCTTTGGCATTTCACAGTCTCTCCTTGACTGCCTGACTCTGCAATTTCTATTGTTTATCTTTTGTCTAACCCAAAGAAGAGCGTGTTTAATGGTCATCTCCCTCTCCCATTCTCACAACTTTTATCCCCAGACTCCCTTCCATATTTAAGTACTGAAAACCTTCTGGCTGAAGGATGGGTAGTTTTCGTGATGCTTCTTTTAGAATAAACTCTGGAGGTGTGTAAAGAGGGTGGGGGCTTTAAAAATCCAAGAGTGAGATTGAGAGGGAAGTAAAAATGAGGAAAAAAGAGCATCCTGAGATGCTTTACATTCTCTTGGGTGTTTTTCCATGGAAAATGGGATACTTTATTTCTGCTAGTGACAGCCACACTCCCAGTTTTCAGGATGGTTAGAAGGTCCATCTAGGAACTGAAATCTCCCACGGTGATAAGATCTCCAGTCAGTGAAGTCCCTGATTTCCTTCCCACTGTAGCTCACTCATAGGAAATTTGGCAAGTGTTTGGCTCTCCAATAATGTCTAGGAACCAGGGCAGATAAAAACACTCAGAGTCTTTAGATGCTTACATTTCTCTGTGTAATAAAGATAGGATTGGAGAGGGCACTGGAGATGGCACATTCATATGTGTGTCCACTGCAGCTGGCTTCCCTGAAGTCTGTATTTCTCCTGCAGTATTCATAGGAGGGAATGTACCTTTATGCTAATAACCAGTACTTTATTGATGTTATATGATTGAATTAACCTGCTTGGGACATATTTCAGTTATAATACCTTAAATTCTACTAAATTGCTATCAGAACCAAATGGGCTGCCCTGGGCTCTTTGAAAGGCTTGAAATAATCAAGACTGTTCAAATAAATGCATAACTTATTGATACCAAAGACTTCTTTCTTTTTTTCTAAACATTTTGTTCTTTGGGTAAAGATCCCATTATCCCGTGGATACATTGAAATTAATAAAAACCAAGGCCATCAATATATGATTTTTCCTTTTCATTTATTGTTTTTAAAAAAATGAATGATGATATGTGGACCAGGTGCCCTGGAAGCTGTCGGGATAAAGTAAATTTCCCTGTGTCCTTCAAGCCAAGTCTTCTGAAATTTTAATGTGAGGTTGTTGGATCCCACTCAAGATTTAAAGGCGGCCTTATAAAAATGAATTTAGAATCTTAGTTCTTTAATTCTCTTATTGTTTCCACAATATCTCTTTCTGAAAGATGTAAGTCACTTAAGAGGTTTTGGTTTCCTTACTTTAAAAAAAAGTTATCATCTCTGTATATGCAAGTAAAACCATATATGCAAATTTCTTATAAGAAAGCTCAAGAGTATTAGAAATTACCAATGTTAATAACCTAATTGGAGAAGGAACCGCATAAAAACCCAATCCATGACTTGAGAATGTCTGATTTCTTTTCTCATGTAAATGAGATACTTTTTCAAATACCATGCCCTGCTTTCCTAATGTTTGGCTGGGTAAGGTTAGAGGTACAGCTCCGATCTGTAATTCAGTTTGGTAAATGGCTGTACCTTTCTCTGCAGCCTGCAGCAAGCCATTTGTTTTGCATGAATGCCTCTTCTTCCCTTAAAGCAGCTTTAATGCCTTTCTCTTCTATCACAAGCCTCTCTTTTTAAAAGTTTGTCTTTTCAGAAGACTTTGGAAGGAAAAGACATTTGAAAATTGACCTCTGGGGCCAAAAAGGGATAAACCATGATGCCACAGGGAAATTGGGCTTTTATAAAGCTACAAGAAAGAAGAAATAGAACATCAAGCGGTGGAAACAGACTTGTTCTTAAATAAGTTGGGTAGTGGAGGAGAGGGTGATACATCAAAGGAATGGTACGGCAGAGGGAAGGAAGCTGACTTCGGAAGCCTGGGATATGAATCCATTAAGAGGAAGGGAGATGCTGCAAGCAGAAGGCTAAGTTGATAAAGCCGTCAAGATGGTGGGCCATACCGGGTGGAGGCATGATTCTGGAGATGGAAACAGGGAATTCTGAGATAGAAGGAAAGGAACATGGTTATAATCTCTTAGAAAAGATAAAGGCAAATTGAGGGTGGGTGTAGCATTATGAAGGCTAGTAGCAACGTGTGAGTGAATGACCATCACCCAGCAAGGAGGAACTCTGTGTTTGAGTGTTCCAGCAAGCCCTGTACAATTATGCTTTAATAACTACTTAAATTTTGCAATAGTGAGCATTCAATATTGTTAAAGTCAGTGGTGTCCCTTATTCTCCATGGAAAGAATGCTTTCTTTTAAAAGCATTTATTTATGTTGCCTGAATTGTCTGAAACTCTATTTGGACAGTTTTCTATGAGAACTTTCTCTTGGGGACCTTTGAGTTCAATAAATAAGGGTTGTAATAAAACAATGAAAAAAAGGCTTTTTAAAGATAAATTTTTCTTATATATTACAGCAAGATGTGGCTTTTACAGTGAAGTATAAAGTTGACTTTTCAAAATGCAAATATAGCACCTTACCCAACATCATGCCCACCATAAGTGTTCAATACATTTTTGTCACATGAGTTCATGAATAAATTAATTTGTTCTAGTAGGTTAAATATAGTCTGTAAGACCTGAAATTTCAGAATTTATTTATATAATGGATATTCAGTGAGCTGTATTCTGTGACCTGTACAAAGCTAAGGTAATATAAACCTGTTTATGTATTCATACCTGCTATATACACTAATCTTGAAAAAGAAGAATATTGTTTTCCACAAAAAACTATGTATGCTTGAGACCTTTGATTATGATGATTTAAGATGAGATTATGAAATTCTTTCTGTAGCAAGTGATAATTTCAAGGTTCTAATGATGAAATCTGTTTATACTTTTAACAACTATTCATCAAGTGCCCTCTCTGGGCCAGGCTAGCTACAAGGATAGAATTGGTTAGTAGGGAAGGGGGTTGGAAGAGTTCCTGATATCACAGAGTTTTTAGTGGGAGGAGACTCCAAGGAAATAAATAGGTGACATTATATGACATGTATTAATGAGAGTAAAATGTGGAGAGAGGGGCTAGTAGAAATCTCAGTTGTGAAAATGCTTGCTGTGCAAACAAGACCAGAGTTTGGATACCCAGGTGGGTGTGGTTGCGAAAATTCAAGCTTCGGAAGACAGACATGGGAGTCTCAGAGCATCCAGAGAGGTGAGCCATAGCAGCTACCTCTGGGTTTGATTAAGAGATCTTACCTCACAATAAAAGCAGTTGAGGGCAATTCCAACATCAATCTAGGGCCCCCTCATGCATACACATGCAAATATAATATATGCATATAAATATATAATACATATGTGTTTAAATATATTATATATGAATATGTAAATATATAAATATGCATATATTATATGCATATATAAAAATATGCATATATGCATAGCACATATACAAACACATGAAAAGAAGAAAAGGGGTGGGGGAAGAGAATAAGATGGGAGGTAATAGAGAGGGACAATGGAGAGGATGATATTATAGAGGATAGCCAAAGAAGACTGGAAACAGTGCTTTAAAATGGGAGGGAACGAGCCATAAACATGTTTGAGAGAAGGGCTGCAGGTGGGAACACGCTTTGCAAGATCAGGGAACAGCAGGGAAGCATCTTTGGGTTTACCTGGACATATGGCATCCCATCTGATTGGGGGAGTAGCCACTTTTTAAGAGGCATCTACTTTGCCTTTCAGTATTAAATCTGTCACCCACAAGGCTCAGTCACAATGTACCGGGTGGTACTGACCCAAGAGGCAACACTGAGTTTCTGAAACAGTACATGTTCTCAGCCAAACATGTTAAAGCTAGAAAACTTAAGGAGTGACTGTAGCAATGAGATGCTAGTCCGCAAGAAGCACTTACCCTGTGTGGGACACTCTGAGGTCTGTATCCTCTTTAAATATGATAATCTCGTCTCCCCATGCCCACTCTCACCCCACATAACCACTTCAAGTCCTGTTTTGCAAGAGTGAGGTCCTCCGGACTAGAACTCTGCTTTGTTATAGTAGCTGTACCCCCACAACACATAGGACAACTCTTTACATTAATAGGAGGAGATCACTAAGTACTCACTGTCAGTCATGAAATAAGACACTTCCAATCATTTCTACACCTCAGGTATAAGAGATGAGGGTATAAACCCCCTTTTAGTTTGCTTTCTGCAGACAGCAAGCTGCGTTCCAAAGCAGGACAGCAAATCACCACTTCTGAACTCATTTATACATTTAGACCCCGGAACAAGGACTTGAGTCCTGGGGAACTCAAGACAAAGAGAGGAAGCAAGCCAGCAAGAGATGAATTAGTGAGCAGGTCACTGCTTTGAGCAACTGACTTGTACTTAGAGTTACACAGAAGAGGATGAAGAACCTCAGGTGTTTCCCTGCAGAAGTAAGCCCCCAGCACTTCCAGGCTGCCAGCTTACGCCTGAGCACTGTTCAGAAGCCCCCAGCAGGGGAGCAGGCAGAAGGGACTGGCTGGCATGCAAAGCAGCATGTTGGGTACAGTCAATCAAAGTTGTAGAGAAACACAGAAGTGCCCTGCAGAGGTCTGGAGCCTCTGTTCCATATGGCACAGAGATACCACAAGGACAATTTTTTTTTAAACAGATGAAGAATTGGTTTGACAGCAATGATTGGTATTTTAATATAGGGACTTAAATTGCTGCAACAGCACTGTATTCCACTCACTCACAAGCCAGCCATTGACAGCGCTCTGTACTGGAGATATGCATCACGCTTGGCTGTTTTAGGACATCTAATAAAGGGAATTACACAGATCTTCCCAGGAGTATCTACTCGATGTATAGTAGCCTTGATTAGAAGGTGGCCCCACATTTTCCAAAAATGAAGGTTTTGGAAAAGGTTTTATGGCCATTTGAATATACAGATCCTAGTAATATATGCAAATAGTGAAAAGTCTGCTTATACCTGATATGTTAATTTACCTGAATATACTTACAGTGTGTTTGTAAAACTAGTACTTTGGAAACAGCACATCTACTCTCACACGTTATGAAATCATTGCTTCTCAAAAGCCTTTAATATCTGTGCTCATTAGTTTTGTTGACTTGACATAAACTAGAGTCGCCTGGGAAGAGGGAACCATCGGATTGGCCTGTAGTCATGTCTAGGTGACATTTTCCCCATTAATGATAAGAGAGGGCCTAACCTACTGGAGGCAGTGTCACCCCTGTGCAGGTGCCTGAGCTGTCTAAGAAAGCAAGCTGAGCAAGCCATGGAGAAGCTTGTAAGAAGTGTTTCTTCATGCCCTCTGCTTCAGTTCCTGCCTCCAGGTTCCTGCCCTGCCCTCTTTCAGTGATACACTGTGACATGGGTGTGTAAGCCAAATAAACAGTTTCCTCTCACAAGTCGGTTTAGCCAGTGTTTTATCAGAGCAGCAGAAAGCAAACTAGGACAACAGCTGAGTGTGTGGTCACACGACCACTTTGTGTCTGTCCATCTCCTTCCTTGTGGCACTCCTTGAGTTTCTGTAAGATGCCCCCCACTGTGAACTCAGTGCTCAGTTCCAACACACATGAATGTCTCCTTCTCCTTCCTACAGGAGTGTCATGATGCTCTGACCCATGCTTCCCCATGGCCATATTAGGACATCCAATAGAGAGAATTACACAGTTCTTCCCAGGAATATTGACTTAGATTACTCATGGCTCTTTAATCTCCTTTCCCCATGGATACCACCCTTTGTGGTATTTCAATCACACAGCCTTCATGGGCAGCCCTGTCTTGTATGGGGCGGTTTTCTCCCTGCCAGCCCCTGGATCACCACTGTTGCTTTTTATCCAGCAGTCTACGGCTTCTCCACTTAGACAGGTCTCTCCCTTTAAAGTCAGTTGCCATCACCTCTGCATTAATGACCTGTGTGATTGTCCAGGCCAGTTGTCTCACAGGGAATAGGCTTCTGGGTTTCTGACAATGAGAAGAAAGTAATTAAGAGAATGCTCTACAAAATAGGGGAGCTTTGTAGGTGTTCAAACATAAAGCAGATATTTTTTTTCTTTCCTGAAGTGTGTGTGTGTGTGTGTGTGTGTGTGTGTGTGTGTGTGTGTGTGTATTTGAAGTGGCAGTTTCCTTTTATTTTGGTGTCTGTGAATGACCATGAGAAGTTGTCAAGAAGTGTCAAAGTCCACCATGTCTGCCAGGTTCCCCCAGAAGCTTCCTCTTCCACTCTGTGGTGTACTTGCTAGAATCCAATTAGCGTGAATTGTTTATCTTCCAAATAATGTAAAGATCTACTGCCTGACTTTTGAAGATTCTGTATCTCATGATCAGTTTCGTATTTGGTAGTAGTTACATATTAAAGAAGTATGTTTGATGAAGGAGACCTAAGTATCCTCCTCTCTCCACAAAACTACAGCACTGTTTTGCAGACAGGATCTTATGCTGTTGGCCTAGCTGCCTTTGAACTAGCCATCCTCCTGTCTCAGTCTCCCTTAGGAGTAGGTTTGCAGGTGCCAGGTCAATCCAAGTTTTAGCATATTTTGATACAGTGGGAAAGTTTGTCACTTAAAGAAATTCCATTTAGCAGGAATAAGTACCTCCTAGCGTTTCTATTTAATGAGTTAGGATTGTTATACTAGACTTTACTGCAGTGGTCCACATTTAATTGTAATGGATTCTTGCATGTTCTTGACCATCACTCTTAGCAAGAATACAACTTCCCGTGGCACTATAGATGACTGTGCACGAATGTCCTCACTGCCACGCCACTGAAACAAGTGTGTTCAGCACTATCTGTTCTCTGTTACATGTGATGCCCACTGTTTTCTGCTCTGTTCTGCTTCTATTTTCTCATGTTTGCCAACACGCCAAACTGATCTCAGCACTAATGGGCCCTGACACACAGTGTAAAACACACAGCCCCATTATATTAAGCCTGACAGAAGGGTGCTTATTTTTTTATAATACAAAATAATTTCATGTCTGAAGGGTTTTTCCATTTGTTTCAAATCATTAATATATTTGGGTATTTGGTGTTGTGGGTGTAGACGTCATAACACTCAGAATGGGACACATTGTTTTTGAGTATGTATTTTATTTCCAAAAGGAGAAAATATTCAAGGTATTGAAAAATATGCAAAATGGAATGAGGAGATTGGGCTGGTTCCCAGCTAAAGCTGGTAGCTTCCTGGGAGTATGACCTGGAGTGTGTGGCTTCCTCACTGGTGGGTTCCTCGTGGGTCTTTCCTGACCCTACTTCCATCTGAGCCCCTCTCCCAGCTTGTTTCCCTGTAGTGCCTGGATGTTTGGTTCAGATATTGAATTCTAATTTTAGTTTACTGTATTTTTTCCTAGTTGTGGAAATAGTTTTTATATCCATTTTTTTTTCTTCCAAATGACTTGGAAACACACAAGTCTTTTTGTCTGAGCTGACACCTGGGGAAGTTTTGTTCTGAGGGATCCAGAAGTTAGTGCATAGATGAAAGTTTCCATGGTGACAGGTTGAACAGAAGCCTAACTGAATCTCCCGTGTGTTGCTGAGGACTGAACCTTGGGCTCCACACGTGGTAGGCAAGCATCCTGCCAATGAGCCCCATTCCCAACTCAAGCCTGCACTCGGAGTATGATTGCCCAATTCATGGCTGCCTAGCTGTGTAATGGATGCACATACCAAATCCTTCTCTACAATCTCAGCACCATGACTACATGCAAACTAACACAGAGGAGTACTGGGTGGTGTGGTACCACACAGCATCCACATGCCCAACTCAGGTTTGCCTCCTAATGATTCTTATGACTTCAAAGCTGCATCCTCCGAAAAATTATAGCTGAGACAGAACCTTGAGACCCACCATGGACTTCTTAGAAACCAAAGGACAAGGCAAAGGGACTTATCCTGAGGCCCATGGATAGAAATGAGGCCAGATTGCTCCTAGAACCCAGGTCTCTTCTGTCTTTCTGCCCTCACAATGACTTCCTACCATAACTGCTCAAGCTGGACCCTCAGTTATGATGCCCTCATCTGTGTATGTGAGTGAGGGGGAGGGGGAGGGGAAGGGGGAGTGAGAGACGGAGTATGTGTGCTGCATGGACTTCTCTCAGGTCTAGATACCAAAGACTCAAGACAGGTCAGAATATGGTGCCACCATAAGCAACAAGCAGGGCTTCTTCTCAGCTTTCCCAGATACCAAAGGGCAGGAACAAAACATGGCCTTTCCACGGCCTCCCACGCTGCCACTGGAAAATCTAAGTGAGACCTAAAAGGCTAAAGTAAGGTAGACACACCTCTTCCCTTCATAATGACGCTTAGCACCACCCTCCTCTACACCAATGGTGACAGACTCATCTGCTGAGAGCCAGAGGGTAAATGCCATGTTTACCATTTAGCCAGAGGTAAATGCACATGGTTCTGTGCCATGTGGTCTCTGTCACAGTGTCTCTCCTTTGCTGCTGTGCACAAAAGCAGCTCTTGACACTGTGGTGGTCAGCAAGCATAGCTGTGTTCTGACAGGTACACTTAAGGATGCTGGCATTTCTTAAGATTGTCACATGTCAGAAAATTTTAACTGCTCTTAATCCTTTTTTTTCCAGCTACCTAAAAAATAAAGAGCGGTTTCAGTTCTTAAGCGGCACAGTGGCAGGCACTTGGGTAGATTTGTCTCACGGACCTGAGTTTGCTGACTCATGTTTGGGTTTTCACAGAGCTTTAATTCACCTCAGAGTCAGGCCCTGTCCCTCGGTACACACGGTGCACCTGTGCACGCACACTTCCTGTATAGTGAGTATTTACTCACTAAACATCTGGAGAACCTTGCTTGTCAGTGTATCCTATTTTTCTATCTTGTGAAAGGAATTTTGTCTCCCCTCTAACAAACCTTTGGGAGTGACCAAGTTAACGTCTTGTGATTAAATTTAGGGGCTCTGAGATTCCTGCCTTAAAGTTTTACCCCCTCTGCTGTCTACCATAAAAGGAAAAGAATGTCAGAAGAAAGAAGGGAAAACAAACAGACCAAACAAAACAAAGCCAGCATTTCAGCAGGAAAATGGCTTGCTGGAGAGAACTGCAGGGGCCAGGGCTTCCATCCATCCCTGGGCTTTCTGTCCCCCAGGCTGCAGCACTTGTGGGCTTCGCTGGTCAGAAGCTCTGCTTTTGAGTGTAATTTCCTCAAGATTGGACAGAGGATTAGACTTCCACACTAGCTACACACAAAGAGAACCTAATGGAATGCTGTTACCTTTTGTGTATATTGAGGAATCACACACATATTCTTTCTGAAGAGCAATGGCTTGACTATATCTCCTGTCTTACTTAAGAATAGCCCCAACTCCAAGCTTGGAGGTTGATATTAGGAAGTACATAAATTTGAACTCATCTTCCCAAACGCGCTGTGCAAACACTAGAAGATAGAGTGGCGGTTGCATGTAGTCAGCCAGTATATTATGGTAAAAACAGATGCTCCCAACTTATGATATGTCCCGATAAATCAAAAAAATAAGTAGAAAATCCATTCAACACCCCTAGCCTACAGAATACCCTGGTTAAGTAACACACTTCATTGTAGAACATCGGCTGTTTGCCTTTGTGATCTTGTCTGGCTGTGAGCTTCAGCTCTGTGTCACTTCCCAGCTTCCTGAGAGTACGCCATCCACATGTCAGCCCAAGAAAAGATCCCTATACACAATTTAAAAGTGTGCTTTCTACAAAATGGATATAAATTTTGTGTCACCAGGAAGAGAGAAATCATAAATCTAACTATTATAACTCAGAGTTAGGGTCTTTCGATTTCTGCAATGAAATACCATGACCAAAAAGCAACTTTGGGAGAAAGGTTGTTTGCCTTACACTTCCATATTGCTGTTGAAGGAAGTCAGGACAGGAACTCACACAGGGCAGGATCCTGGAGGCAGGAGTTGATACAAAAGGCACGGAGGGGTACTGTTTACTGGCTTTCTCTCCACATGGCTTGCTCAACCTGCTTTCCCATAGAACCTAGGACTACCAGCCCAGAGATGGCACCACCCACCCCAGTGGGCTTGGCCCTTCCCCACTGATCATCAATGGAGAAAATGCCTTACAGCTGGGTCTCATGGAGGGAGGCATTTCCTCAAGGGAGACTCCTTCTTCTCTGATGACTCTAGCTTGTGTCAACTTGACACACAGAAACCATCTACATATAACTCTATAATGGGTCATTTTTTTGTGTGTGTGATACCATGTGTATATATGTGTATGTACTTGTGTGTGTGCATGTGCATGTGTGGTGTTACATGCATATATTTAAGAGATTGGAAGAAAGGACTATACTGTATAACTGAGATAAAAATAATTAATAGTATAGATTTCTCATTAAAATTTATTAAGGAAAAGAACAATTAGGTCATTGTTCAAGTAGCTACTTTATCTTTGCCTGCCAAAACTCTAATTTGCTATAACTTGGGAAAAATGCATGCTATGTGTAAAATAAATTGTAAAGTGTGCTTTTTACTTGGCATGCATTTTGACTGCTATGGCAGATGATACCTCATCTTAAAGATAGAATGTGAAGTAAGTGTTAAAAATGTGCGTTCCGTGTAAGTGATGTGAGGTCTCTAAAGCCTGCTTGGGGACGAGGGGCTCGGGATTCTGTTCCTATTATGTCTAAGCTGCTCCACAGGAGACACAACATAGTGCTTCCCAGCTGTGCAAAGACTGTTTGCAAAATTACTCCTAGTGAATGAATGCGGAGGGGCGGGGTATTAGGGGAGGGCAGGTTTAGAAATCACTGGGTGGTGGTGGGTAGCTAATTATCCATCTGTTCCCAGTGTCTCATGCAGAAAGAAGCTCCCCTTGTAGAAATGGAGAGTGTGCTTATGAAGGTGAGTGATTTGAGCTTCATTTACCATGTTATCTGAGCATCGTACTCATGTGAGACGTACCTTGTTTTTTTTTTCCTCAGACTGATGCTTCCCTTCCTTCCCACTCTCCTCTCTTTCCTCCTCATGCTTGTGAAATGACAGTGGGCTTATTTAGAGCTCATTGTTTGATGGCTCTCTTTTATGCTGGAGGCTTTTAGCCAATGTCTGGCTGTCACTGGTTGCCCATTCTTAGGGCTGTGACACTAAAGCTGGCCAGAAGATCTATAGCTGCCAAGGTCTGGCTGGTGCTGATCAGATTCTGTAGAAGCCGACAGAGAGAAGGGAATCTATGTGGCTCTGGGCTGTTCTTTTGAGGAGATGTCTCTGTCAGGGAAACTGGAAAGGAAAAAGGAAGAAGTCAGGCCAGGGTGTGATCTCAAAGTGCCCTGTAGGGTCACCTCACCCTGGGGACATGGGATGCTCAGAGTGGTGTGTCACTCTAGCTCAGCATTTACCTTCTAAGCTAAGGAGGTTCTGGTTCCTTCTGCATGCCTGTCAGACATGGTGAACATAAGAAAGAAAGAACTCTGCGTGCTGCCGGCTTCAGGTGACAAGTGTGTTGCTCAGAGTAGAGGCTGTGAAAGCCCACTGGATTCATCCAATATATCCTCTGTTTCCAGAATGTTCTTCATGCCATTCTTTGATAGGCTTGCAGCACTAGGTTCTACCACCTCACTATTGCAAAGAAATCTGTTGAAATCCCTGGTTTGTGAATCTTCTCTCGTATTCCCTTTATAGACTTATATATGTTCTATATCTTACACTCAGCAAAGTGGGCTCTTGAGGGGAAAAGGATAAATACATTTAGTCTGTTTGCCATCTTCAAATAGGCGCCACCCAAAACAAAAGCAAAAGGGGGGACTTTACAACTTCGATAGAAAGCTACTTTGCTTGCGTGCTTAACGTGTTTTATTCCTGAGACTGGAGAGGGAGCTCCATGGTCAGGAACTCGATGTAGGCTCTATTCTGACCTCTGTCACCTAAGAGCACTTTCCATATAACTGGAATCATTTAGTACACAACATCTTTGTCTGTCTTTGTTTAATATTACTTTAGATACCCACCTGTTCTGCGTATCAGTAGTTTCTTCTGCTTGCTGTCGAGTTCATGTATGAATATACTGAGTTTACCCATTCTTCTCTTAAAGGACACTAATGTTGCTCTATTGTAAACATTCGTGTACGTTTATCTTGGTGTATATACATACCAAGTTTTGTAGGGTGTGTGTCAAGGAGTGGAATTGTGGGTCATAATATAAGTGTGTACTTAGCGTAAGAGATTTTGCTGACTAGGTTTTCAAAGTGGTTCTACAGGCAGTTTGCATCCCCAGCAGCAGTTCGTTGCTCCCTGTCTGCAGCAGCTCCTGGTACCCTACCAAGTACTTAGAAGGCCACCTTCTTGCTGTATCCTTACATGGTCTTTCCTGTCTGTGCGTCCCTGGCAGCTCTTCTACACAACCCGTATCACCCATATTCCTCCCCTTGCCTCAAATGCCGCTACCGGGCCACCTTCCGCTATCATCATGTTAGGGCCTCTAGCTTCAAGAATGACCTTTGTGGGCTACATGCGTCCGTCTGTAACACTTGGCTTTATTGTTTGTCGGTAAATCACTCTGCCAGCTCTTCAATAACCTATGGAATAAACAAAGGGAAGTGTGTGTGTGTGTGTGTGTGTGTGTGTGTGTATACAGATAGGTGAATTTTGCACATGTAATCATCAATGTAATCACTCACCAAATCAGGATATACAACACAGCCTTGTTTACATCTCATAAGAGTTTCTCTCGTTCCTTCCTGCCCTGTGCCTATTTCCTCCTCCTTGGGGATAAGCAGTTCGCTAATTTACTGACCACTACTGACGATCCTTAAACTTTATACAAAGACAGTCACTGTGTAAGTAAACTTTCCATCACTGTAGTAAAATACCTGAGACAGTCATCTTATAAAGAAAAGAGGCTCAGTTGGGCTCTTGTTTTTGGAGGTTTCATGGCCCATGTTCAACTGACTTTGTTGTTGCTTTGAGTTTGTGGCAAAGCTCCATCATGGCAGAAGTGGGTATGAAAGCAAATGCTTATCTCAAGACCAGGAAAACCAAAACAGAGAGCACAGAGGAACCTTTGTTCTATAATCCTTTTTGAGAGCATACCCACCCCCCTCAGTTGCCTAAAGACCTCCCGTTAAAGTGTGTGGTGGGGGGTGTGGCGGGGGTGGGTGTGCATACACACATGTGCATGCATGCATGTGCACAGTGTTAAGCTAGCATTATACCACTGAGCTCCAGCCCTAGGTCCTTCTTTACGCTTGAGTCGTTGTGAGTATATGTGCTCTGTTTTAATACAATGACTAGTTGGGTTTGATTTGATTGTGAAGCACAGCTAACTGAATGTGATTTTGTTCTCTGTGTATCAGAGGTAAACAAGGCCATGTGCATGTGGATTCACTGGATATGAACAGGCTATTATGCATATTTGAGGAATGTTTTTTTGTCACACTCTGTTAAGCCAACAACCATCCACTAACAGGCATTTTGTTTGTTTTATCTGAATCAACAAGGTTATTCATTCAGAATATTTTCATTAGAATAGTTTTCTGTGAAAGAAAACATGCCAGCGGATATTTTAACTTTAACATTTCACTTTTAAGCTTTGAGTTCTGTTGCAACCAAAATATAACAGCTTCAGTCGGAGTGCCGTGAAGGCGCTTTTGGAAAACACACCCAGTCATAATGGAATGGTAGGTATTTATGTGTTTCTTGCAGTGGGTAGCATGAGACCCTGCTCAGAGCATATAACAAATGCCTCAACTTATTCAGTCCTCACAACAGATCGACAGGATATGCTGCAATCACAACCCTCTTTCAACAGAGGAAGATGGAGAATTTTAGTGGACAGAAGCACAGAGAGGTTAGGAGATTTGCCCAGGCTGGCAGACTCAGCACACAACAGAGTCAAGATTTGAGTGCAGGTAGCCAAGGTCTAGAGAGTCTATGCACATTTAATTGATAAACTATACTGCTTTTTTTTTTTTTAACTCAGTCTCTTTAAACCTTTTGATCATACATGGGGAAGAGGTCATGCAGAAGAACATTCCTTTCTCATCTGGGAGCATCTCTCAGCCTAGACTGAAGCAGCTGAAGTCTTTATTATTGCTTTAAAAGAGTCCATTAGTGAGATGTTTGAAGGATGCCACCCTGTTGTCACTGCCTTCAAATATCACATCAGAACAACACTGCCCTCACCCCATGTACTCTAGGAGGTCATACTGGAAGATTCTGTTAGAAAAATGTTAGACATTATTGCTCCAGAACTTTGTAGACCCTAAAAAAAACCAATCTTTATATGTTAGGGCCATTTATCCATGGCTGTGTGTCCCGGGGAGACATGAGTGCCAGCATGTGACAGGGAGACCCATCCCATGCTGCCTATCTAGGGAAGGGACTTGGGCAGAGGGGAGAGCCTGCACAAGACTTTGGGAAGGAAGCTGGTATCTGGAGGGGACAGTGAGGATTTGTTAGTTGCAGAGTAAGCCAGGGAGCTGGTCAGGCCAGAGTTCCAGGGCACCCTAAGGATCCTCTTTATTGTGCAAACAACAGGAAGCCATTTTAGCATTTCAAATAAAGACCTGATCAGATCTGTGACCATCTCTGATCCTAGCCTGGGAAGCGGCTGGAAAAGAAAACACAGTGATAATTTTACAGAGTGAAAGTTGTTACTTATTCAGAGACTGCTGCAGAACTCGGAGTGGGAAGAGCCGTGGAACATCCTGGAATAAAGCACAAGAATGCAAGAGGCTGGAGAATAACGAGATGTGAGCACAGGAAGGATCCCAGGTTTTAGTCACTGAACAGGAGGTGAAAATTTTTAAAAATTACTTAGTTGTGAGGGTAGACAGGAAGAATGTATTCAGGTGGGTATGAGGCCCCAAGAAAGAGTGTAGATAGAGTCTTTGGACATAAAATCTCAACACCCAAGGGGTGTTGTGCACCAATGGCCATGCTAACTAAGCATCATAGAGTTAGAAGTTAAACATATGAAATCACACAGATGTTTTGAGCTCTGGAAAATCAAGTGCTCTCAAAAGACAGCATGGAGGGACTGGACAGATGGCTCAGTGGTTAAGAGCACTGGTTCCAGAGGACCCACATTTGATTCCCAGCACCCATATAGCAGCTCACAACCCTCTGTAGCTCCACTTCCAAGGGATCCAATACTGTCTTCTGGCCTTGGTGTGTACACACACATGTACACAAGCAAAACACCCCGTACACTAGGTATGGTGGTGGCACATGCCTGTGATGCCAGAAATGGAGAAGCTGAGGCTGGAGGATCACATGTTTAAGGCCAGTCTGTGTTTGATACTGAGAAACAGAAAAAAAAAACCAACAACGCGAAAAACAACCAACCAATCAACCAACCAACCAAACAGTAAACCATCAGCAGGATTAAGAGCTATTATAGCAGGCTACCAGGAGGGAGGCTGTCTGGATTTGCCCTTGTTGAAAAGCACATGACTCTGTGTCAGGGGACACCTTGAAGTCCTTAGACTATAGAACTTTTTAATGGCTGGGTGTTCTATGTCATTAACATTGAAAACCTCTTCATGGTTTAAAAGATGTCTTGCCTATTGTGTGGTGGACAAATAGGTTGAGAAGGGAAATGGCCGAGCTGTGGTTTACTGGTTTGTAAGCATTTGATGTTTTTATTGTTTATCTAGGTGGGTGATGTGTGTAGCCACATGTTAGCATGTTTCCATGTGAGTCTGGACAGTAATAAAGCTTGCAACCTGCCATGCTGACTTTCTAGAAAGATGACTTCAGCGCAGAACTTTGTGTGTGCAGAGTGCTCCCTGTCACTTACTATCTGACCAGGAACAGTCTTGTTCTCTATCCTTTTCTCATTCCTGCTGTGATTTCCCCCAGACACCACTCCTGGTGAGAAACGCTAAGACAGGGGCCTCTCAGCAACTGTAAGGAGCTGGGAAGAAGGGTTGAACACACTGCTCCGGTCCTGCCCGGTGCCCAGCCTTCCGCTGGGACACACTGGACAGAGTCTAGGAGGGCCCTGCAGTCCTGGCCTGTGAGCACTGTCTCTACCAATTTCCATGTTGGTTCCCCTGTGCCAGCCACCTGAAGCCCAGGCAATAGTCTGTACCTTGTTTAGAAAGATCTGCTCAGGTTTCCTCACCCTTCCATTACTCCATACAGTTGCTTGGATTTCCTGGGAAACTGTTTTGTAAGAACAGTTAAGGAGACAATTGTAGACAACCCAAGAGAGGTTTCCATTTTGTGTGTCTGTGTCCTTACATCTCTATAACAGAGATTCTGGTGCTTTCTGGAAGCCATTTTGTTTTGGTGAGGTTTGTCTTTCTGTTTAATAGCAGAAGTGTTTTTAAATTACTGCTTTTGTGACCTTGAATTATAACCTAAGAACGAACTTAAGGAAAACATAGTCAGGAAACCAGAGAGCATCAAGTTTTATTTGGTGACTGAGGTTCTGTCTGCTGTGACTAAGGCACTGAGGGCTTCTGGAGGAGTTTGAATATTAATCAAAATTAATTAATTACTAATGGTGTGTTTCCTCATGTTGTGGTGACCCCAATCATAACATTTTTGATATTACTGTAATTTTGCTACTGTTATAGATCATAATGTGAATATGTTTCTGTGTTTTCTGATGGTCTTAGGTGACCCCTGTGAAAGGGTCATTCAACCCCTGGGGGTCGAGGCCCACAGGTTGAGAACTGCTACTCTAGAGGGAATGAAGAGAGGCTGCATGCAAGTTTGGCACAGAGCAAGGGACTGTGTTTCCTCCCTCTTTACTGGTGATCTAGAAGAGCATGAACCAGTCTGTGTTCTTTTCTGCCCCAGGATTTACTCAGGAAGGCACTGATGAGCCTACAGAAATAGCCTCTGTCACAGATTCCTGGGTTCCTGAGTGTCTGGAGTCACTATATCCTCATCTTCCCTTCTCTTCTTGGCATGGTTCAAGTGTTCCCTCCAGCACTCACACAGGGGCAGTCTTCATTATCAGTGGGATGGGCCTTTGAGGAGGAATGGGTTAGATAACATCACCAGGGAGGAGCCTACATTATGGGTCTGGTGACTTTACAAGGAGAGGTAAAGGAACCTAAGCTGGCACATGCTTGTGCATCTTGCTGTGTCATGATGCAGTCCAATAATGCCATTGCTCTTGGGTGTCCCAGCCTCCAGAAGCATGTGTTAAATAAGCCACTCCCCTTTATACAGGACCCTAACTTGGGTATTTTATTACAACAACAGATTATGGACTAAGATGCCTCTCAGCTTTGGAACCAGAGAAGGAATAAAATGAGAAGACTCTGCCTGTGACACAGCCAGGAGAAGGCTGTGCCTTAGGTGCTGGGTCACCCAGGACACCGTGAAACTTTCATCACTCCAGCTCTCAGCTCCACAGGGCAATGCTGCAGCATGCCTGGTGGCTTATTTGCAGACAGAGAGGAACCTAGAGTGCAATCAAGGTCAGAGGTCAGAGAGAGATCCATGCTCAGAACACTTCCTTCTATACTCAGAGGAGTGAGGGCATGGTGAGTAGTGATTCACAGGCTTGCAAAAGAAAACAAGCGGGTTTCTGTGTGTCAAGAAAATAGACTGGTAGCAAACTCTGACACCATGCCCCAGAGTGATGTACAGTTATTATCTGTCATTAAAAATAACAAAGACACATGCATGGTAGAAACTTTATCAACTATATCCACAAAATAGAGGGAGTTGGTGCTTCTCTCTTGAAATCCCCAAACAATGACAGCATTCTGGTGTAATTTCTTCTGTGTAACAGAAACACAAACTCTACCCTGTTTGTATCTTGTCTCCTTTCACTTGAAAATATCTTATTTTAGTTTTCATAATTCTAGAAAAGAATTCCTGTAAGCTTATTAAAAGACAGTGTTTCCATCTGAGTGATGGCACACTGTTAATCCCAGGGTTCGGGAGGCAGAAGCAGGCAGATCTCTGAGTTCGAAGCTAGCCTGATTTACAGAGTGCGTTCCAAAACAGCCAGAGATACACAGAGAAATTCTGTCTTAAAATAAACAAACAAAAGACCAAGATAATATTTCCTATGACGGAATGGTTATATATCTATCTATGTATATCTAAATCTATCTAAATCAATCTATCTATCTATCTATCTATCTATCTATCTATCTATCTATCTATCTATCTATCTCTGTGTATCCACACACTATATATGTATATGTGCATGTGTATGTGTATGTATGTGTGTACATGTACATATGGTATTGAAATTATCTGTGGTATAAATGCCTATCCTTCAGGGTTTTAGATACAGTAGAGAAGGCAGCCTTGGCTGCCTCTGCAGAAGCAACTGAGTCATTACTGAACTGGACCTCCATGAGGGCTGATCCTCAAATAACACCCAACAGGACACCTCAAAACTGGTCTGACAAGAAAACACCAGCTCTGCAGCTCTCCACATCACCCTGTTTCTGTGTCAGGACTTCACCTTAGTCACACCTGCTTACCCTACCATTCAGAGCTCAGCTCTCCTTCAGCCCCTTCCCTGGCTGTGTAGAGACCCCAGAGCAAGCATTCAGCATTTGCTCTTACTTTGAGAGATGTCTTGTCTGGCCCACCCTGGGTGAACATGCCACACAGAATGCTGTTTGGGCTGTGGGTGTCCAGGGAGAGAAACATGATTGGCATGTGTCATGTTGCTTTGATCTCTGCCTTAACTGATGTTTCCAAACAACTGGCTGCTCTCTTGCTCCAATCATGACAGAAAAACTGACTTTATTTTTTCTTGGCTTATGTGCCTTAAACAAATTAAATTTAAGAAGGAAAAAAAAAGCCCTTATCCATAGAATAATGATCAAGCAACTTGAAAATGCACTGGAAAAAAAATAGACTGTGTGTAAGTAGTAACCACTCAAATTCTCAACCAATGTCTTAAACCTTCCATTTCAGCCTCCTTCTCAAACTGTCTTCTGAGGACAGCCCAGCTCTTCTACTAAACGATCTAGTGACTGCTTCTAGCTCAACTCCTTGGCAGTGCCTAATAGTCCTCCCGCTCCCCCTCCACTCCCATCCCTGCACACACCTTCAATTGCTAAAGTATAGATTCTCATTTTCTGCAGCTGGCTTAGTCATAACCCTGCTTAAGCCCTTATCAATCTCTACTCAAAACCGTAATGCTGCCGATATTGGCCATCTTCCTGGAGGACCACTCTCATTGCTTGCTCAGAATCCATCAGCAGCTCCCAGCTAATCCCAGGACAGACTCGGTCCACAGCACTCGGGGTAGTTCTCTGTCTAGCCTACTTGATAGTTGTAAACAAGCATCCCCTTTTTCCTCTGTGCAGATCAACCACACATGCTCACCCCCCCCCAACCCCGCCCCCTGTGGCACTGCCACACTGTGTTCTGTGCCTGGGTGCCTTCCCTGAGTTCTGTCAGTTAAAACTCCCCATGCGTGTGTTTCTAAGCCTCTGTCATATCTGTCACTATTTCTCTAGTTGTTTTCTGGTTTTAGGAATCATCTGTTTTGAGCTAGTTGGTTGAGATGTTTATCTTATCAAACTTTCTTTATCCTTTCTTATTACATTCATTGTTCAAAATAATGCATTTTTATACCATTCTCATTTATACATATAGTGTCCTGTGATCTTTCTCCTTGTTAAAGAACCCACCATCATCCTCATTTGCTAACTTATTGATTTCTGCCTTATTTCCTTTTTTTTTTTTTTTTTTTTTTGATTCTTTGGGATTCTTCTGCTTTAGGGTTTTTTATTGTTAGTGTGTGTGTGTGTGTGTGTGTGTGTGTGCGCGCGCGTGCATATTCACACGTGCCACAACATACATGGAGCCAGGTTTCTCCTTCCTTTATGTGGGTACTGGGGATGGAAGTCAGGATGTCAGATTCCATTACCTGGTGGGGCGTTTCACCAGCTCCCTGTGTGCCATTGTTTCCTACACCCAAATGCATTTTCTTGCAGTGTGAAAGGGCACTATTCTGCTCAGGTCCCTATTAGTCAGCAGTCACAATTAAGAAAGCACCTGGAGCAAAGTTTTTAACGGTTGGCTTTTGTGTCGCAAATGATCACTTAATCTCAGTCCACAAACATTTATGAAGCTGCTTTTGAATTCAAATCACTGTGCAGAAATCCTGCTGATAAGTTTAAAACAGTTGAATCTTCCAGTCTCATCTAGGAAATGGACAAGTTGGAAAGAAAAGAACACAGCTACTGAGCCTCTTTTGGATGTCTGAGAAATAGCATTCTATGGGACGAGCAAATGTAGACAGAAGCTGCCAGACTGTGATTGGCTGACAGCAGAGGAATGGAGGTGAGCCGCTTACTCAGAGCTAACACCAGAGATTTAGGAGAAAGGAAGAAATTTGCATTGGAAGAGTACAGTATACGTTAATAGTCATAGTTAGAAAGTTACACTGTGGGACACTGTCAGTGCATGTGAACAGGCTGTCATGGTAGCCATTTAGTTACTGTAAAACACACGAATTAAGAATTTATTCAACCATATTTATGAAGCATCTAGTTTGTGCCAGGCATGAAGGATAATGGTAATAATGTAGGGAATCTAGCAGTTCCTCCAAAGATTGAAGGCTGCTCTCTCAAAGGGAAACAGATAAGAAACAAGCTAACAAGCAAATGTGTGATTGTGTGTGTGTGTGTGTGTGTGTGTGTGTGTGTGTGTGTGTTTATATACATAACCATGTTATATTTTTACAGTGATGGAGCAAATGGAAGACAGAGTGATGGCAAACACTAGGACTGACACAGGGCTTGATCTCTTAGATATGGTGGTCAGAAGACCTCATAGAGTGAGGAAGCAAGTCCTGTGGTGATTATCTGTAGGCAGAGCCCTCTAGGCAAAGACAACAGGAAGTGCAAAGGCTTGTATGCAGGAATGTGCTTGGAGAGGAAGATCAAGGGTAGTGGTCAGGGGTCAGCTCCATGTGGACTTCCTAGGCCCAGAGGCTAACCACTTCTGCTCTACTCTATCTTCCCTCCCTGAGCATCGTCCTCTAAGCCAAGTCACTCACTTATTGATGTAAGCACAGGCTTTCCCACCCATGCTCCAGTTCTGGAGTGACTACTATGAGACTTTTTATTTATGAATAAATGCCTAGCCCAATAAGCTTGGGCTTGTTCCCCAACTAGCTCGTCGCTGAAATCATCCCGTTTAAACTAGTCTAAGTTCTTCCACATGCCTGGTTACCTCTCCCCAGTTTCACGAATCTGTCTCTTCAGAGTTCAGGGCAAATCTCTTCCTGTTCCTGATTCTATCCCAGAGTTCTCTCTTTCTACTGGAACTCCCACCTCCTATTTCCTGCCTCAGCTAATAGGCTATCAGCTTTTTATTGGCCAGTGATTCTTCCATACAGTACATAAGAGATTCTCTCTATACACTGGACATTGGGCCTTAGATGTGAACCCTGGATAGATAGCCAGGTGGATAGCATGATCAATCAGTCAGATTGTCTCTCCTGAGAACTTGGATATAAAGACTTTATGACATGGTTAGAAGACCAATTGGGCTGAGCTAGGCCAGCCATATTTAGCTTATGTGCAAAGAGTAGTGAGGAGATATGATACAGGAGGGGAAAGAAGCAGATACAAAAACATGGGTTCTGAGGAGGACAGACGTGCCAGTCTTAGTCCCGGGCTATCCTGAAGCCTGTTTGCCACTCACATGGCAGCATACAATCATTTAGAGCCCCATCCAGTTCCAGAGGTTCTGGCCTCTGCAGGCACTGTATGCACATGAGATACAGGCATATGTGCAGGCAAAACACCCATACATATAAATAAAATACTAAATAGTATTTTTTTTAAATATTCATATTATCCCCACAAGGTCCTTGTATCCCTTAGTCATCCCCTAAGTTGCAAAGCCCATATCCCCACAGTCTCTGGCAGCCATTCATGTGATTTCTATCCTTACAGAATTGCTTCTTGTGGAATTTTGTATAGATGAAATCCTACAGTGTGTAGCCTTTAATATCTTATTTTGTCACTCAGGATGGTACTTAGAGATTAAATCCCTGTTGTTGCATACATGGGTCTATAGTTTGTTTTATTGCTAAGTATTCCATTGCCATGGTTTGTTAATCCATTCATTATTTGATGCATATTTTGGTCATTCTGCTTTTTTTTTTTTCTTTTACTATTAAAAGAATAAGGCTGCTAATCCATTTGGATAGGTACAAAGATTTGGTTTCAGTCTATGGGTATAAGAGTGAGACTTAAGAATAAGACATAAAGGAATGAGGCAGAAGTCATTACAGGAGACTTTGCTCATCACAGAGCAAGGGCATGCTGGATTTTGTAACAAACTGGATTAGATAAGGGGTGTGTGCGTAGGTGGAGAAAAGAAAGAGGAGAGAAGGCAAAAAGGAGAGGGTAAGGCAGAGGAAAAAGACATACAGATGGAAGGGGAAGACTGAGGAATGGGTCAACTGTGGACAGTTGATGAATCCAACATTTTCAGGCTAGGCCAGCAGGCCGGAGACCCACAGAGGAGTTCAAACTTGGGTTCCGTGGTATGTGCTGATGGAATTTCATCTTGCTCAGAAGTCAGTCTTTGTTTCATTAAAGCTGTCAACTGTTTGCCTGAGGCTCACCCATGTTATGGAGGATAATCTGATCAGCTTCAACTGTGTGTGTATACATATATATACACACATACACACATATACATATATACATACATATATACATATGTGCCTTCTCAGATATATTGAGAATGTTTGGTCAACTATCTAGGTGTCTGTGTTTTTCTGTCTCACCCTCTACATTTTTTTTTCTTCTCTTTATGTCCCCTCCCCACCCCCGTCACACATACCCCTTGTGTAACACAGTTTATTACAAAATTAAGCATGCACTTGATCTGAGATGAACAAAGTCACCTGGAATGACTTTATGTTGACCCTGCAGATTGGATACATACAGTTAACCATTGGGCCAGCACTTTACAGAATTAATATAGAAGTTCTCACCACGCTGTGTCCTTGCCAACACATGGAACTTCAATTGTTTTGCATCTCAGTCTTTCTAGTAGGCTATAGAGCCGAGACATTACATTGTATTTATGAAAATACTGTTGAATCTTTTCCCATGCAGCAAGTGCCAGTTGTGCGTTTTCTTTAGGACCGTGTCCATTGAGGTGTTCTGCGTTTATTTCTAGTGGATTGTTTATCTTATTGACTTGGGAGAGCCGTGTACATGTTGCAGGTGAAGTCCATCGCTGTGTGCAGCTCTGCAAACATCTTTGCATCTGTCCACGCCTCATTCTCTTCACGGTCTTTAGAAGGATTGACGTTTTTTTAGATGTTGACAGTATCCAAACAGTCGCTTTTGCTTTCACACTGTGTGCATCTTATGCGATATTTAAGCCACCACTGCATAACCCCAACCCAGAGAGCTTTCTCTTATGCTTTCTTCTAGAAATTTTATATCTGTGTCTCTTACACATAGGTCTCTCTGACCCATTTCAAGCTAATTCCTGTATGCAATAAGAAATGAGAATCTAAATTCTTTTTCCTTTCTTTTCTCTTCACTGTTCACTCCCCCATTCCTTTCCTTTCCTTTCCTTTCCTTTCCTTTCCTTTCCTTTCCTTTCCTTTCCTTTCCTTCCCTTCCCTTCCCTTCCCTTCCCTTCCCTTCCCTTCCCTTCCCTTCCCTTCCCTTCCCTTCCCTTCTCTTTTCTTTCCTTCCTTCTTTCTCAGTGCTATGGGGTTGAACTTCAGGGCTTTTATACATGCTAGGCCTGTATGTAACCACTAGACTATGACCCTAGATCTCTTTTTTCTTTATAAATATCTAGTTATTTCAGTGTCATTTATTTTAACATCACATCCCTTAATGAATTATATAAACACTTCTCTTATAAATCAATTTATCATATGAGTGAGTCTGTTTTTGAATTCTATTTTGTTCTATTGATGTATTGTTCTATTGATCAGTCGTGTATTAATATTGTATTGTTGCCTTATTGTAAGTTCTAAATTCAGATACGATCCTTCCAACTTTGTGTTTCTGTATATGTTTTATAATTAAATCCCCGGCATTTCCATGTAACTTTTAGGAAACACTGTTGGGCTTTATTTGGTATTATATCGAATCTGTAGATAGGTGGCTCTCAACCCTCCTAATGTTGCGACCCTTTAATACAGTTCCTCATGTTGTATGAACTCCCCAACCATAAAATTACCTTGTTGCCACTTCATAACTGTAATTTTGTTACTGTTATGAATTGTAATATGAATAGCTGATATGCAAGATATCTGATATGCGGCCCCAAAAGGGGTCGAGACCCACAGTTTGAGACCCACTACTGTAGATCCTTCTGGACATAATTGACATGTAACATTATTGAGTCTTCCAATCCATAAGGGCAGTAGAACTCCCAACTCACTATTTCTCCTTTAGTCTCTTTTACCAATGTTTCTGGTTCCTACTGCACTTATTCTGTTAAAAGTATCTGTAAGTGTGTAAGCTTGGATGTTTCCATTTTAATTTCAATTTTGAGTCATTGTGGTATATAAAAATATAATTGATAATTTTATATTGGCTATATATTTTATAACATTACTAAACCTAGTAGTTTCATAACTTGCGTGTATTGCTAAGAATTTCCTATACAGATTATTGTGTCATCAGCAAACAAAGAAACTCTATTTCTTTATTTCTTTTTTTCTGCCTATAATACAGGCTAAGACTATATAGAAGTAATAAAAACTAAGTGGTCTTTCACTCTTCAGTATGGAGTTAGCTTTAGGGCTTTTAGTGGCTGCCCTTTGTTAAGGTCATTCTATTTCTGGTTTGCTGAGAATTTTTATTACAAATATGAGTTGGATTTGGGAAATGATTTTTTTTTCCGCATGCACTGAGATGATTGTGTGGCCTTTTAAACTGGCTACATAGCTTTAGGCAAGTTACTTCCTCTTGTTGAGAATTAAGGGATAATAATAGCTGTGCTGTGCTTGTTACATAATGCGGGTGAGGTCCAGCGTAGAACCTGGCGCTCAGCAACACATTTAAACTGTAGGGATCTTCGCACCGGCATTTAGATATACTAAATAATCTTACAGTTTTAAAAATACAATCTTACAGTATGAAGGAAGCCGTTGCAAATTATATGAATCACCATAGTTATACATGTCTACCAAGGAGTGGCCTGCCTGTGTCCCAGGTGAGCATCGCTGCACTAAATCATCCAAATTTGCTTTATCACTCAAATATGAGCGCTCACAGCACTCTATTATTTCTAAGTAAGAAATTATGCCTTAAATTATAATGTGTTTCCAAGTAACTTTCAAAGCAACATTTTTTGTTTATAGTAGTGTGTGTGTATGTGTGTGTGTGTGTGTGAGAGAGAGAGAGAGAGAGAGAGAGAGAGAGAGAGAGAGAGAGAGAGAGAGAGAGACAGAGAGAGAGAGACAGAGAGAGAGACAGAGAGAGACAGAGACAGAGATATTAGGAATGCATCAAATCTGGATAAAGCTTTATTTAATTCATATTCTTCTTTTATCTGACTCTTCCTTTTGTAATTTATTCAGAAAACTATAGAGTTTTTCCCCCGGAGGATGCCTCGTAACCTGGGTTTTAATAGCTGTTCCTTTTACTACTGGCCCATTTAACATGCCCTCTACTCTCTGTATTTTATGCAAGTTGGCAGGAAGATTTAGAGGTTTCATCAGATTCCACCTGTATTATTTTAATTTTCTTCTAAAACTGTTATTTTATCGAGAGCTCTTTAAATGATGGCACTCTAACTATACATTCTTGTATCTATTGGTTGAACTTCCTCTATAAAGAGAAATTTACTCTTGTTGCTATTTAGTTCCTCTGAAGTATAATTCATACTGGCAAGACAAAGCAAATACGAGCCTCCTCCCTGGTTTTGTGTGTGTGTGTGTGTGTGTGTGTGTGTGTGTGTGTGTGTGTGTGT
>JANHMN010000003.1:150696585-150742720 GCA_030674055.1 Rhabdomys pumilio
GAGAGAGAGAGAGAGAGAGAGAGAGAGAGAGAGAGAGAGAGAATATTAAGAGAGTGTTTCAAACTCAAGAGTAGTGTCCAGATGGGGAGAGTTCAGCTGAGTAGCAGAAAAGCAACTGAAGATCCAGACAATTACAATTAGTTTCAGATGACCTGGATCTTCTCGTGTAGTAGATCCTGATGCCTGACCATCATGCCCTCTCTCGGGTTTTCTGTCTAGACGGTCCTGCCTAATGGTCTGACATTGGCACCTTTGTGTTTACAATGCCTACTCCTGGGAAAGTTCTGCTTCTGGGTTAATGTATGTTTGGCTCCTCATTGGCACTGAAATCTCAGCTAAAATTTTGTTTTCTCAAAAAGGGCTTCCCTGGTCACGCCATGTAGAGCAGTCCCCTGCAGCTCTATTCAGTCTCTGCTCTGCATCATGAGCTTTTGGTCCTTACATCATAGTTCATATCCTCCCTGCTCAGATGGACCTCACTGGTGCTGAACCTGGTGCTTGGCTTGAATACACCATTTATAGTTGTGACCGACTGCAGCTCCTCGTACATGCTTCCAGTCACCTTTGTTCTCAGTCTTACCTGTTCTTTAACATCGAGCGTACTAGTGTTAATCAGAGTACATGACGCACAGGTCATTATGACTAAGTGCCTGTCCCTTGGCAGATGGGGTATTAGTTCCATGAGGGTGTACACCTCTGCCTTCTGTGTTTGCTGATGTAGTTAGGCCCCCACAACACTGCCTGGTAGGTAGGGTGCTGGACATCACTAATGTGTTTGTTTGAATCTGCCTAACTTGACTCTCAGAAATCACTTTGGTTAGTTGTCTGACTCTTTGTTCATTATCTAGCGTGCAGTAGCAGGGGCCCACTAGTATTGCATGGTGCTCCTGTACACAATAACACAAGAAACAAATACTGTGTAATTGATGGCTCCATCCTTTAATGTGACCAAATACCCAGCCATCTGGAGACTTGCCTCCAGAGATGATTCACAGTTCTCACCTCGGACTATCAGTTTCCAGATCTATGTCATGCCTTGCCCCTCTAGAAACTTCTATAATAACCGTGTCTGTGGTAACAAAAATATGATTCTTCATTTTGTGCAACCTGTCATTCCTATATAGATGACTTTGTGTTCATTCTTCCTGTAAACTCTTAATGCCTTTAAATGCTTAAGAAAAAATTGTTCATTGGGGCGTGATGGTATATGCCTTTAATCCACACACTCGGGAGGCAGAGACAGGGAGATTTCTGTGAATTTGAGACCAGCTGGATCCATAGCCAGGCTGTTACTAAGAGAAACTCTGTCTTGGGAAAAAAAAAACCACCACCACCAACAACAACAACAACAAAAATGAGAAAGTTTCAAGGGGGGCGGGATTCAGCACTTAAACTTAATCATGATAAGTTAGCATTAGGAAGAACCTTAAAAACTGTATCTGTAGGATCTACCATGATTAATACTAGGAATAGTCTGCATTAACATCTGTTGTCTAATCACTGTAGGAAGTAACGCTTCAGCTAAATGCTCCAAATATATGGGCATTGAAGAAATGATGGAGTGTACCAGCCGAATCCTGAACACACAGGATAGGTTTAAAACTGAAGTTACTTTCAGTTCTGAGTTTAGTCTGCTTCATTATGGAGGCCACATGTTCTAAAGTTACTGTTTATGTAGGTTTTTTTTTTAACTTATCTGTTTAATTTTTGACATTCCCATCCTACAAAAAAAAAAAAAAGCTATGAAGTTTTCAGAATTATAGAAAAATGTAACTAACCCAGGAGCAAATTAATACACAAAGTATCACAGCCCTGTTCAAATAGTTTCAAGGTTGAGTATCATGTGAGGTGGGATTTTTCTTTTTAATTTACTTCTGTTCAAGAACTCTCCTACGAGCTCACAGGTATGGAGACTTAATGTCGTCTCACTTGCATGACATCAGCAGAGAAGACAAATTGATTATCTCTTGCTGTTCTTCTTTTCCAGTAATCTCCAGTGAAGCTACTTAGAAGCTTCCTCTAAGGAAGTGTAAAAATCTCACAGTGTAATAAGATTTTTGAACATGTCACTATGGCCACTATTTTTCATTATCTGCTCCAGAAGTTGCATTGGTTAATAAGCTTTCCATTGTAGCACTCAGAGCATCTAAGAAGCTGCCACACATCCTTTGGAACATTCTACAGTGCTCAGCTGGCTCTGGGTGATGCTCTCTGAATGTGTCTTCCTATGATTTTTTTCTTTTTTCTTTTCTTTTTCTTTTTTTTTCTTTTTTAAAGAGAGGAATTGACAAAGAATCCTTCAGCTAGGCTTAGACTGATTTAGACTCTGTATAAGGATAGACAGGACCTTTATTTCTTCTCTCAGTGTATAGTACCCTTCTGTTCTTGAATAGCACATCGCTCTATGTATTTAGCAGCTTAAAATAACACACATCTCTGGCCACACATTTGCCACGGTGCCGATGGCCTAGCCCAGGATTACACAACGCTGCAGTTTGAGGTGCCTTCGGGCTATATTATACTCTGCAGGCAGAATCTGCTTAAGCCCTGCCTTTTGGATTCTATCTTCGTAGCTGTGGCTGTCACTGAGGATTCAGCCCTTTGGTATTTGTAGACCGACAGTCTACCCAGGTCCTTGCCATGTGGCTTTTTCAACACGGTCACTTATGTCTCTAAGGAGGTTCATCCCAACCCACTAAACCTGTGTCTGATAGAATAGTGGTGGAAACGAGGTCCTAATCCCTATGCTCTGTTCTGTTGATTAAAACAAGTTACAGGGGAAAGTAGCAGAGACTGTATGGGAGGAGGCAGAGCCAACGGGGTCACCATGGGGTCCTGCCCCCCTACTCAAGCGTTCCATCCTCCCTGCACTTCCGACCTCTGGTTATCATATCACACCTTTTGCTTAAGTGAGTGATGATGGAAAATCAAGGTAGCTGGCCTCTTTTTTTGTTCCTAGGGATGCAACTAATTTGTGTTCCATTCTTGAGCTTCTTTCCATTGTAGGATCCCTCATGGTTACTCGGGGCGTGGAGAGAGAGCTCCAGAGGATATCAGAGGGAAACAGAAACTGCTCTACAGGAAGGGAGGGTTTGGCTAGCTCCATGCTTCGTGTGGCATTAACCGTGTTTCTGCTTGGCTTCTCATTATGCCACCCAGGAAAGCCGTTTAGGTTATAACAACAAATTAGCACCCAGATGGCACACACACTGTTGAAAGAGCCCTACAGTTAGGGGGAAACCCATCCCACCCACTATTTCTCTGTTCTTGTTATAAAATTAGAATGTCTGCCCTCTCATGCAAGCCAGCCAAGGAAAGACGTATCCCCAGAGTGTTAGTTAATGAAAGAATTGCTTTTCAGAATCTGACTGGAGGAGAAGGAAGGAAAAAATAAAACCCTAGGGTGAGTCTTACTGTGCTGAACTATAATGAACCTAAAGATAATTAAAAGGGGGAACTAAAAAGAAAAAATACATAGTGGCCTTTTACAGGTTTTTAGTAATTTAATATTGTTGATACATTTGAATTTTTCTAAAATTTAGGGTCCATCTATTATAATTACAACTTAGCTTATTCCTGTTTGTTTAATTAATGGTTTGCTTTTAAAGTGCTTTAGAAAAACCCACAGCATGGGGGTGATGCTCTCTGCCCCCTCACCTCTTCCACTTGCTGCAGTTGGGAGAACTGGCCCAGAGGTCATTAGAGTGGAGAGAGGACCCTGCACTGTCACCTGGGCAACACAAAAGAGCCTGACCCTGCTGGTGTGGGTGCAGGTGAGCTGACCCCGCCCCTGGTCAGCTGCAGCATTGGCTGAGCCAGCCTGGCAGTGATGAAGAGCTCCCCCCATGGTGTGGGTGTGGGAGAGCTCATGGGCTGACTAGCTCAGCTACCACTCAGGCCCAGATCCAGGGCTTTGAGTTGGCCTGCTCCAACATTATCTCATATGTAAACTGCTGGAGCATTTACATAAGAGAAAGGGCCAGTCCTGCTGATCCAATGCTGCAGGATCTCCATGACACAGGGCAACAACACGATAACTGAGAGGAGTCCCCATGAGGATCCAATATTGAAAGTGTAGCAGAAACCTGTGTAGGCCTGGAACCAGTCCAGTGACTCATTGCAATGAGCATGTGTAAGTAAAGCTGTATAGACCAAAGTGACACACTACAGCTTCCATGAAGAGATGTTTTCTATGCTGTTTTGTTTGTTTATTTTGTGGTTGTTTGTTTCCTTTTGGGGGGAGGTTACAAGGGCAGAGGGCAGATATGAAGGGACAGGGAAATGAGTGGGACTGGGGCGTATAAGGGGAACTCACAAAGAATCAATAGAAAGTTAAAAAAAAATAAAGGCCTACAGATAGCATTAGTCTTATTCAGAATAAAGAGGTCAGCAGTGCCTCACATTGATTGAAAGGTTCTGAATAGTAACTCAAAGGTACTTGAGAACACTGACAGCCAGAATTGTGGAGGTAGAAATTACAAAAGTAAAGGCATTGCTTGAACTAACCATGCTGAATTCGTCTACGTCTTCTCCACCCCCTATAAATACTGTTTTTCCCCCACTGGCCTCAGAATTATAAGCTTTGGGGATGTGCAGTCTGACATTAGTAGGTAAATCCATGAGGAGAGACACCACTGGCCTTTGTGGTTAGCAGCATGCATTGGGACGTGAATTTAAAATCATAATATTTCTTTCTTCTCTTAGATTTGGAAAGGTCATATGCCATTCCATTCTCTCCAGGAGGCTTGGCCAAGTCTTACAAGTAAATTTATATAAGCAGACTGAAGTGCCATGTGCTTCTCAGAATTGCACTGGCCAAAGAACAGCCCCTGCTATTCCCTAGCCTGTGTTTTTCAGTTCTGTCTGTCCTCCACACCCACTGCACATTCTTGCTCTCCTGTGTGTTGGTGCATCTCTGTGCCTCCTCTACTGTAAAGCAAGGGTGGTTGCACATTCAAATGGAGAAATACTGATTCAAACGTTTCTTAAAATTTCCCCACTGTTGCCTGTCATATCATTCTTTAATACTGCTAATCGCTTCTAATGTACATTTTTCAAATAAAGTATTTTCATACAACGCTGAGTGCTTTGTAACCTGAATTTGTGTCACATATTTGCTCTTACTTCTTCTGGTCAAGGCTCGTGACTGAAGCTCACTTTGTCTTCTGCATAGCCTCATCTTTTACCCGGATGTACCTGTTCTTTGATGACCTTTTAGCTCCTGAGCTATTTCAAATCTGCCAATTCTTCTAAGCCAATGCTATACCTAAATTCTTGAATAAATATTTCAGATGACTTGTACAAATTCCTTTCCTCCTAGATCCTGAATAGCATTTTAATAGTGCTGTTTGAATTTCCCCAGGATACCTCTTATCCAAATTAAGTAAAATCTTTCCATATGATTGGGTCGTGGTGGACATACCAACCCAGTAATGTACCTGGGGATACATCTGCTGAATTTATTCTCAGAAAGCTATTTAGGTATTATTAAATCCAAGCCCAGTGATATAAGTTGCACCCTTGCATATTTAAGCTGACCATGTGCACTGACGGAGAGCCCCATCTTGCCATAATTAGGGAAGCAGTGTTTTGACTCAGTAGCACAAAAAAAAAAACCTGTGGAATGAGTGTTAATTAAATTAGATCTGGCAGAGGACCATAATTTAAATTAATGAGTCTGTGAATGACATGTTTCTTAACCCAAGTGCTTGAGTCCAAAGATTTCTTCAGGATGTAGCATCCATCAGACATTTTCAGGCTTTCCTTAATTCACAGGCCCTTGGGCTTTCTATGTGCCAGTCACAGTTCTAGACTGCAGATGCCACAGTGGTCAATAGAAAGAAGTCCTAGCTCCTAAGACACTAATACCTCATTTAAAAGGCATGAGCTAAGGATCAGTCCTATATCCATAATTAATGAGGCCATCATGAGCAACCATATTTAATGGAGTCATCATGGTTAAGGGTGATGGTGAGAGACTATTAGGTAGAGAGGCCTGGAGGGTTTCAATGGGAAATATGACTTTGAATGAGATCCCAGCATCTGGAAAGATGGGCTGTGGGAAAAGTGAACTGAGAAGACCTTCTAGAAGTTTCTGCTGGTGTGCTCTTGGTGTTGAAGGACATGTCTAAGGCTTTTGTGGCTGTGCTATATGAGAAAGGGGGTCTAATATAAGGGGTAGGCTTTGTATGGCATGCAGACACATTTGTGTTTAAGTGCAGACATAATAAAAAGATCCTTGGAATGTCTGCTGCATGACAGCAGTGTGGAGGCCAGAGACCTGGGAGGATTCTGCTGGAGGTTGGTTCTTGTGGCTGTGAGTCTAACAAAGGCTGACTGTGAAAATATGTTCCTACTAGCGAAAGAGAATTTGGCATACTTTTTTTCTGTATTGTTGCTGGCTCTCTAAGCCTCATTTGTAAAAAGCTATAAATCATGTTTTGCTTTTTAAAACCCTTGATCACAGTTTGGTCACACTGCTATTATTTAAAAAAAAAAAACTGATGTAATTTCTTAAAAATTCGACTTTAATGGATTGCCTTCCAAAACCTAGAACACATTTAGTCTTCAGATGAGGCAGGTCTACTTAGGTAAAAGCATGAACCAGGTCCCGGTGGCCGGCTAGGTGTCTTCATTTAGGATCTGTGGGGTCATGGTGGAGACTGGGGCAGGGATCCCCTTGAGGGATCCCTTGCTCATGCAGAAAATGTTCTTTAAGAGCACTTTCAGAATTAAAGTAATTAAAGTAATTCCAAGAATTAAAGTAACTGTTGGGACTAGAAACATTGTTTCCAACTCTAGTGCATTTTTGCCTCCGGTCCCTGCTCTGGTCTGACTAGGTGGCATGGCAGAATAGAGACAAGCACTGTGACTACAGAAGCTTGGTGGGGCTTGGGTCTCAGGCACATCTTGCCCTGATCTGATGCATTCTGGACACCTATCTTAATGCTTGCAGGATTATAAATTCACACTGCTCTGTATTAAATTTAAAATATGTTGATTTTCATTGAAAGCTGGCACAGGCTGCACAGCAATTCTACTTTGGCTCTCTGGGAACTTTCAGGCATTTCATATCTAGAATCTTTCAGAAGCACTTTGCCAATATATCCTAAATACAGGTTATATATGAGTGAAAGGATTATGATAATTTGCGTTTTATATATTGATGTTGCTTTACATTTCTGAAAACGCACCCATCACTACCCTATGTGTATCTGCACGACAGAGATTACAAGAGAGCTGAAGACACCCCACATAAGAGACGCCAACACAAATCAGACATCAAAGACCTACTCAAGGGCACAGTCTGATATAAAAAAAAACTGCCCACTGGTTTCCTTCAAACCTTATAAAGGGTGTAAACTATGTTCCCCAATATTAAGACTATCATTTTTGTGAGTTAATTTTTGTATCCAGCTATTTAGCTAAAAGTGCTTGTCAGATGTAGGTGTTCCCCAGTGGGGTGTTTAGGGGACACTTATGTATACTATCATATCACCTGCAAATAAAGATTCTTTGACTTCTTCCTTTCCAATTTGTATTCCCGTGATCTCCTTCAGCTGTCTTATTACTCTAGCTAAGACGTCCAGTACTATATTGAATAAGTATGGAGAGACTGGACAGTCTTGTCTTGTTCCTGCTCTTGGGGGATCTTTTCTGCCTGTTGCCTGGTCTGGCCTCTGTATGATGGTTTTTGCTTTATCTTATTATATTTTATTTGTCATATTTGGCTGTTATCTCTTTTCTAATGAGAGACAGAAAGGGATCCAGAAGGAATGGGAGGGGAGAGGAACTGGGAGGAGGAAGGGCAAACTATAGTCAGAATAGATGAGAAAAGAATCTATTTTAATAAAAGAAAAAAAATATATTTTAAACAGGCTAACCATGTACTTGTTAGAATACAGGTTCCTGTGATTCCCACAAAACCTACAACAGACAGTTCAGTTTTAGATGCAGGAATCTGTATTTAAAGGCCTGACTTCCCTGGCTGACTTCCATGGAGAATGTGTGTTTTTATGCAGTGCTCCCTATTTTTAATTGGTCAAGAAAGACAAAGACCCGTTAAACAAGTCTAGGGACAGGGCAAAAAGCAGTGGGTCCAAAGGCAAACTTCAGGACAAGAAAGCTACATATGACAGACTCTCTTAAGGAAGTTCCCAGCTATAAGCTTATTGCTCCAGCTGTGATCTCTAGAGACTGAAGTTCCTTGGCCAGAGCAGAATTCAGGAGCTACCCAGTAAGCTACTTATGAAGCTTGTTTCAAGACACAGCGCCCAAGTAATCAGAAACCCAAAGGGCGCAGATGCCCCAGCTGCCGGTGATGCATGCTAGGATCAATCACCTGTACATTTGGAAAACTAAACCTTTATTAAGTCAAAAAGAAAAATAAAGGAACGGGTAAAGCAACAGGTAGGACTAAAAAGTCAGCCCTTGGCTGAATTGTGAGGTCGAGGCAGTTGTTTGACTTGTCCTTCTCTGGTTCTGAATTTGTCCTTCCCTCCATGACTTCAAACTTGCTTTCTGCCACCATTGATCAGATGGCTTTTGAGAAGAAAATGAACGAAGACCGAACCTGCCACTCTTCCATAGAACTTGTGCTTTAAACAGCTGCATCTTAGGAGACATTTGGGGACAAGGAAAATTAGGCCCCCTGTAAATTATAAGTTCATCCTGTGTCATCTATTTCACTATAGCCTCTGGCCAGTCTGGGTCACAGAAAACCAGAGAAATTGGGCACACAATGAAGTCTAAGTTTCCCTTAAAAAGCACATTTGAAAATGTAATAACTTAATATTAATAGCTTAATAACATAGGGTTTTTTTTTTTTGATGAATCCCTCCAAGCTACTCTTGAATGTGCAGTTTTCTGGGTTTTTCCATTAGAGTTTAGCTATGTGAGACAAAGGCCATGTCTGATATTGCCCCATTCTGATAAAGCCTGGGTTTTATCTTTTTAGCAGGAGCTGTGCCTCTGCCAAGGGAGTGGACATTTAAGTCATGAGGTCATTGCTCAGTCTGTGGCTGCTTGTACTGGTCACAAAGACAACACCGCTGTTTCTAGGGACCGTGATTGCCAAACCACCATGGACAATGAACTGCTTTCCAAGTATTAGAAGGCTTTTGGCGTTGGGAAACATTGTCTCTCGTGATGACACTTCTAGGAGAGATCTTTAGCATGGCAGGAATTTTAAATAGTTGTTCTTGGGCGCATGGAAGAGAACATTACAACAATGTCAGAGGCTTCTCAAAGTAAAAAGGCATAAAAGTAGGCTTTGTATTCCTCTGGCCCGAGGATGCTTCATACCAAGTGATCTCACAGGGTAGAGGCACCTTGCATTTTTTTCTCTGCAAATGCCGACCTCATGAAACCTGGCTGTGAACCGCACATAGACACTCACCCCAGGCATGCAGCCCATGGCGCCACATTCATGTCTTTGCTTCACTTGTGTGCTGTATGACATGTGAGCTTTGCCTTGCCTCTTGCTGAGATCTGTGGCAAACAGAATAATTCTGTGGAGTCTACAGTGCATCATCTTTGACAAGAAGAAAAATGGATTGAATCATTGAATCCAACACACATATATTATTCTAGATTCTTTGGATACATTCCAGACCAACCGAGACACAGTCTGAGTGAAGGGCCTGGGGACATGTATTTTTTTAAAGTGCCCCTAAAGTTTCAGGTGTTTGGTTGCCTATTAGATGATCTTTAACACTATTCAGTTTTGATGGGACAAAGGACAATATCTACCCGGGTCATCAGGCTTATGTGGGATAATAGGACATTCTTTGTTGCTAATCATAGCCACCATTGGGTTCCAATTAATTATTTCACTTTTGCCAAATGCCATAGCTTATTCATGAGTAGAAGGCAGATTAATGATCATAAAAGATTTGCCTGCAGAGCCTGCTAGGCCTTATTCACACATATTGTTTCTATTATGTTCATGGAGAAGAGTCCCTAACAATGATCTACCACTCCTTGTCTAAGTTATGGACATTCTATGAACTTATTATTATGTCCATTTTACAGATGTGGACAGTGGCGCACAAAAAAACCCAAAGAACATACCCATGGTCCCACGGTTGATAAGTAGTGGGACCAAAATTTAAACCTAAGCTATCCAACACAAGACCTGGGCACTCAGCCTCCATACTATTTGGTTTTCATTGGCTTTACCTCCAGGGATGAAGGGTGGTTGGAATGACTCCAGTTGGTCAGCAGAGAAGCTGCCTGTCTGTTGCACTGGCTGAGTTTGAGGTATGTTGTGGACATGTAGAATACTTGGGTCTCTCACTCAAAGGAGGAAGCATGACTAGAAGACAGACTGAGAAGAAACACGTGGGTAGCATGTGGTGGGTTGAGTGCAGACGGCCAGGAGCACGGAAAGCAGCCATGGCAGTGGCCTCCCTCCTGAGCCAAAAGTCAGGGAAGGGCAAAGGAAAGGTCAGAGAATAAGAGAAGAGCTGGGAAACAGCAAGAACAGATTTTTCTCCGGTTAAGGTGATATCAGCTGCGTCAGGAAGTGCTGTGTCAGATTCCTGGAAACCAGAGACGAGGTAGAAACCTAACAGCTGTGGCATTGCCTTCAGGAAAGGCTTCCATAGCGTTCAAATACTGAAATACTAGATGTCAAGGTACCAAGTGGGGTTAATGTGCTGTATTTAATTCACATAATCTTGTGTAATGCATTAACTGGGAGGCTAACACTATCAAACCCCCCCTCACATCACAGTGACTGGATGGCCAAGCAGGTGGCTCTGCTGTCTAAGAAGCCTTTGAAATCAGTCCCCATCTCAGCACTGGCTCACTCACTGCCTGTGCTCTGCTCAGTCCAGACTGCTCTTTCTTTATGGCCCTGGCTACTGTTTGCCTGTATAGCTGCTAGGGCAGCCAGACTGGCCCGGCCTGCTCACTCTGACTTCCCTGTGGAATGAATGCACTGGGTTTGAGAGACTGAGGCAGGCCCCTGCTGCAGCTTTCTGACCTCCCAGTACTTCCCCACCAGACACACAAGGAAGAGGTGACTGTGGATTTCCTTATCATCTCCAAAGCCAAGCCCTCTCCCCTGCCCCACTGCCAGCCTGGGTACCACCCACCTCCTTATCACATCCTTTCCACTTGCTCCTTACCCGAGTAACACTGGCAATGCCAATGTGGGTAAGATTGATGTCAGGCTTTGTTTTGGATTAGAGGATAATTTTTTTTTTTTATGTAACTCAGTAACCAGACCATTCTCAGGGGGAAACTGGAGGGCCTTAGTGATGGTTGCCCCAGCCCCGATTTTGGCAAGACAAGAAGAGGCAGTTTTGTAGCCAGCACCAAGTTTTTCAGAGACATGTGGGTCTTTGAGACCATGATGTCAGGGGAAGGCCTTCCACTGCAGTGCTTAGCTGTTGTTCCTCAGGGTTGGGAATCCCCTTTCCCCAATGCTCTAGAATAGGCCTCAGGAAATGTTTCACACAGAACAAAAAGTGATTTTGTAAGAAAATTTGTTTGTTTGTACAGACATTAAATGGGAATTTTAGTTTTATGTCTTTAAGGAGAACAGAGAGAGAGAGAAAGAAAGAGAGAGAGAGAGAGAGAGAGAGAGAGAGAGAGAGAGAGAGAGATTGAGATTGATTTTCCAAGTCCCCCATTGATGTAAACAAGTGTAGGTCAGGCCACATCCATTCAAATCCAGAACTGAAGATGTGAATGCATATCTGGCCTGACCGTTTTCATAAAGCATGCTCTATTGTATAAGCTAGGAAGCATTCCTCTATGTCCCATGATACACACAAGTAAGTGGGGAGAAGGCTGTTGTAATAACTGTGAGACTGCGCTTATACTCTTTGAGGTGATGTAAATGTGGTGTCTTGCATTTGTATGACTTCTAAAGATGGTAGAATCCATGTATGCACATTGTCCTTAGTCTCACAAGAGAGGAGGCTATTAACCTGGTCTTTGTGACAAAGAAAACACCCTAGCTTGGTACTACTTGTCACATCTCTCTGATTTATCATAGCCCAAGTAGGCTTTGACTGAACATAGCTGGTAATTCTGACTCCCACAGTATCTCTTGCCGTAGGAAGTTTCATCTCCAACTCCTGCAGCCATTATCCAGGTACCTATCTTAACCACTCCAGGACATTGACCATATGCAGCCTACTTACCCCTTAGTCACAGTAGAACCTAGAATACTCTCATTTGTACACAGATATTCTACACCAAACACTTAGTGAGTGCTATTGAGGCAAAGAAACTGAGTGGTTCCAAAAGAGCCAGTGTCAACCCAGTGGCTTACACCATTGGCTCTTGAAGAGTCAAAGAACTGAGCCCTATTCCCTTTGTATAGCCCTAGATTACAGCAGCCAGCCTAGCAGTGATAGATACAGGGGTCACTATCCTTCATTACCCAACCCACACCTGAGTCACAGTGCTAATCATTCCCACAGAGCACTACACAGCTATGAGTACTCATAGACAGATAGAACCCAGCATTTAAGGTTGACATTTTAAAAATGTATTTGCTCCACCTGCATTGCTCCACTCTGATCAGCACGCCAGCACCTGGGTGCTGTATCACATGGCAGAGAAGAGAAAGAAAAGGATGAGGTCCTCCAGATCTTGTGTAGAGATACAGAAGGCTACTCACAAGGGGTGAGCTTCCGCACCCCAATGACCTCCACATGTGTGAACATGTGTGCATGTGTTCGTGCATGTGTGTATCCACACATGAAAGTAGGACAGCAGAGTAGCTGGAGCTCAAGACCTTAGCATTGCTAGACATAAGTATGTCAGCAAGAAGCAGACTGAATCTTCTGATTGAGAGGAAAGAAAGATTTAGAGACAAGTATTATGGTCCAGCCAGTCTGAAAGTATTCAATAGTACTGAGCTGCATACCTAGAAATGCCTTTGCTAGCAAATTCTAGATTTTGTATATTTTTCTATATCTCTTTTTTTGACAGAAACATCTGTATGTTTCTTATTCCTTTTGTGTGTTTGTTTTGCCCTATTCTAGTTTGTTATTGTTTATTTTTAGATGCCTGTATGCTTTCTAATGAGGAAGAAGAGAGGGCGTGGATTTGGGTGAGGAGAAAATAGATCTTGGAGGAGTTCAGAGAGAGGAAACTGTAATCAGAATATACTTTATGGAAACACAAAAACTATTTTCAATCGAAAAAAAGCTCAATTTTTCGTGTTGATACTTTCATGATAAATAGTTGAGACATATAGAAGTTTGGAGGACAGTGGCAAGGTCATGCAGTCTCCCCTTGTTGTCTATGATTTTCCATCACAGCCTAAGTCTATAAACTTAAGTCTATAACAAATATGTGCCATGATCTGAGGTGAATTGATCACAGAGCTGAATTTCTGACTCTTACCATGGCGCAGTGTGGGAAAGAGTTCACAGGGGCTTGTTATAATGCCTGTAATGTTCAAATATAGGCTGATGCACACAGACGACCACATTAGCCTTTGTCCTGGTCTATTTTGTACTGTGAACACAAAATTCCCATGGACTAGGTGATTGATAAAGGACAGAAACTCACTGCCACACAGTTGGAGGTGGAAAATTCAAGATCAGCGTGCCAGCACCTGGTTGCTGTATCACATGGCAGAGAAGAGAAGGAAAAGGATGAAGTAGCTCCTTCAGACCTTGTGCAGGGAGACAGAAGGCTACTCACAGGGGATGCGCTTCCACACCCCAATGACCTCTTAAGGGCTCCACTTAACCATGTTGGAAATGGGAAACTTGGAAGGGACATTTTTGCTCTCTGACAGCCACTATAATTTTCCAGGATAGATACAGTGAATTCTCAGTTGCTACATGATGCTGTCTCACCTTTTTGACCTTTGGCTTACACAGACTAACTATATGTCTATGGATGTGAGATTGGGGAATGGTATTGAGGATTGAAGCCAGAGCCTAGTATATGATAAACAGGTACTCTGTCACTTGAGCCCTTTCTAACTTTTATCATTGTCATGTTGGCTTTGAACGTGTGATCTTTCTGCCCCATCTTCTGAGGCAGGTGGGTTATAGGTTTGCAGCACCGTGTCTGGCTATGCTATGAGTCTTACCCTTACTGTACCCACCATGATTTCTCCCTCCCACTTCTAGGTGTAATTAATGCCCATTAGGAATAAAAGAAGCATTTTTCTTTTTTTCTCTTTCTTTCTTTCTTTCTTTCTTTCTTTCTTTCTTTCTTTCTTTCTTTCTTTCTTTCTTTTTTTCCAAGACAGGGTTTCTCTGTATAGCCCTGGCTGTCCTGGAACTCACTCTTTAGACCAGGCTGGCCTCGAACTCAGAAATCCACCTGCCTCTGCCTCCCCAGCGCTGGGATTAAAGGCGTGTGCCACCACTGCCCGGCTGCATTTTTTTTTTCAATTATTAAGTGAAGAAATAGAACTGATAACTGATTTGCTTTTGTGTTCTCCACAGTGCTCAGAGCAGTCTCTTATGCATACAACACATGGTTATTGGATAAAGTGATATTTTAGATTAGAAACAGATCCTCCACTGTGTTAAATACCATCCACTTGCACATAGCAAGAGCCAGCTAAATACTAATGGCTGATAGTGGGTCGCATCTGGAAAATAGAAAAGACTGTGGTAAGGTGTTCCCTGGTGTCGAGAAGGGACATCTACCATGGAGAGGAACAGGACGAGATAGAAACCAGAAAATTGGGCCTCGAAGTCGAGACAGTGTGCTAGTCTGGGATTGAGGGCAAACCATAGTTCTTACCCTGGGTGCTCATTGCTTTAATTAGCTGGAGATAATTGCTCTAATTACTCTTTGTGCCTTTACCATCACTTTTTAGGAGCATGAGATAACCATTGTGACCCTTTTGAAGAGCTTGGCACTCTTAGCAGCCCCTTCCTGGAGACGCTGAAGCAGCGTGTTAGAAATGCTGCTTTAAGGGGCAGTGCCCTAGATAAATAAGACTTCCCCATGTGGTTATCCCTCTTCCCAAACTGCCACCGTCACTCTCTCTCTCTGCATATTCTTCCCAGGCCTTTGAAACCCAAGTGATAGCAGCCGCTGGCATTTTGTTACAGTCCTGCTCTGCTACCTCGTCCCATCTCCTTTTTAGTAGATGATAACAGAGATTCAAAAATTCCTTGCAGTTAAAAAAAATGTACCATATGGATTAAAATGTGTCTAATCTGGCGTGGGCGCATTAATGTATCACTTTGGAACTTCCCACCTTGGTAAACATTTCTATTTTTTAACTACTGAGTTCGCAGCCAACAGTATTCATTATTTTAATTAAAAAGATTCTGTGATTTCTTTTCCAAATATGGCGCTAAGTATTCTAGGGGGAATACCACTGCTTATAAAAAGAATGAGTTGTGGAGTTAGAGTATTATGCACTTCCTCTTAGGTAAATGTGATCTATTATGTTCAAAGTAATCTAAAAATAGTAGCCTGTTTCCGTCAGATGCTACATTGTTAGCTCTACTGTTCTCCAGACGTAATCTGATAAAGTAACTAGCATTGATCTGGTTCTTATTATGGAAAACACACTCAGTGCTTTACACCCATAATTTCACGAATGCTTTCCCTGTGAGAGACCTGTTGGCAACATCCCCATTCTATCGATAAGAACTCTACTTAAGAATAGGTTCAAAGCAAGCTAGCTAGAGAGGGGCAGCCCTGAGATTGCAGCTCATGGAGTGTCCCTGGAACCACAGCTGGCTCAGTTCCTAACCAGTGCTCTTTCCCTTGAGCCATCAGTTGGTATAGATTAGCTTGAGAAGTCAAAATTAGTAGAGGCTCTTGTTGGAAACACCATTTAAGGATGGTGTGTGCTGGCAGTGCACAGGCTGCAGCTTAGCTGTGGAGGTGGAGGACCCTTGAATCAAAGGCTGTGTGTGCCCACTGGTCCTCAGGGTACCAGTGGATGCTGCAGCCTCTACACTGATGAAGGTCAAGCTTCTCATATCCAAAACAAATAAATTCAGCCTGAAAACATGGGAGTTTCCATGATCTAATTTGTTTCTTAGAAATAAATGTGACTGTATGCTTTTTACTTTTTAATGGCCTGTCTCTTGAAGACAGGAGACTCTGTCATCCTCTGCTCTCTCTTGCCATGTGCCACTTTTTTTTTTTTTTTGGAAAGAGGGTGGCTGGAGAACTGTGAAAAATTCAACTGGACAGGCCAGCTTCCCACTCCCTGTGTGTCAATTTGCTTCACTTTTCCGCATCGATTTCTCTGTCAAAAAATATAAGGAGCAAGGGATGGAAAGATGGCTCAGTATTTAGAATGCTTGCATCTTAAACATAGAGGGAGGACCAGAGTTCCGATTCCCAGAGCTCACCTGTAATTGCAGCGCTGGAGAGTGGAGACAGGAGAATCCTTAGAGCTAGCTGGCTAGTGAGATTAGCCATATTAGTAAGGGTTGGGTTTGGTCGAAAGACCCTACCTCAGTGAATAAGGTAGAAGAGCCATTGAGGATGATTCTCAAAATAAACCTTGGGCATCCACATCTACATGCATGTATGCACACGTGCATCTACACATATATGTATGTGCACACACATGGGGGGGAGGGGAGGAGGGAGGAAGACAGAGAGGGAGAGAGGGGGAAAAGCAAAATACCATAGCGTTCTTGGAAAGTTTAAGCAACACATACGAAGTTGTCAGCGTGGTGCTGCTGGCCTGTTGCAGGTGCAACAACGTATTCTAGTACTGTTCTCACTTGTTTCCTCTTGTTCCACTGTACAGTTTGATAATGCTGGGTTTGCTGATCAAAAGCAATTTATTATTTATTTATTTATTTATTTTGCTGATAGCCAAAGGTACTCTCTTTGTCAGCATTGATATTCTTGGGAAAAGCCAATGAGTTGTTTGCACATAGATGCTTTTTATTCCCACAGTGATTTGTACATAAAGTCTAATTAGTATGAGACTAGATTTATTTTATGTGTGTGCACAGCTGTCAAACCTGTTGGTAGGACTCTTGGCCCGCTTTGTTCCTTCAGATCCCAGTAGATTGAGGACCACAGGTAAAGTTGATATGGTCACAAGAGTTCTCCTTGAGAATTTTCCATCTCTTCTTTACTCTTCAGTTTTCTCAGTATGAGTCTGTGGAATGTATGTGTATATGTATGTCGATGTATGTGCTTATATGTATGTGTCCATATGTGATATGTATATGCATGTATATGTCTGTATTTGCACATATATGTACATGTGTGAATTAATTGCATTATATGTATGTATTGTGTATATTTATGTATGTATGTGTTCATATGTGTAGGGTATGTGTGTATGTGTGTGTATGTGCATACAAGGTGAGAAGGTGTGTGCTACAATGTACTAGGTACACTGCTAACTGCTACAAACACTACAGTCAACAAAACAAACCCCATGTCTCTACTGCATGGAATTTATAACTTCAGTAAAATTCATCTTGAGGATTTAAGAAAATTCAATTGGAGCACATTCTGGACTCTCTGGTGACATCTTGAAGCTTGATGCTGCTGTGAGGTTTTAGTGCCCACACTGGCATGTGACCATCAGTGCCCTGGCATCAAAGAATGGATTTTGTTTATTACTACCAACTAAAATGACTGACGTGACTGTAATGACAAATGACCCTTTCCAGCCAAGGCCAAGCCTGAAGAGAGTATGGGGAAGCCTTGGTGACACTAAAGGCTGCAGTTGAGTCTGAGGAGGCAGAAGCAGGTGAAACCTGAGTCACTGCATGCCATTGAGCAGAACAGGCTGGGCAGACTCGGAAGATCCAGGCCACAGTAAGGAAACTAATTTCAACCCAATATACTTGCATGAATTAATGTGATTCATTTGGATTTTATTGATTTTGTGGCCTTGTTTATATTATTGGTTATAAATTTGTGCTGATTTTATAGCAATGAAAGAGCTTTAAACATAAGGCATTCATAGAGTTATAATAATAATAACATTTTTGCTAGCCCTTAGGAGGTCTGAAATAAACTCTTTTTTTGTAAAAGAGGCCAGCACCATTATTCAAGTACAAATGCTTGCTCCAGAGAAAGGTTGCCTACAGGTAAAACTATATACGTATATGTATACATATAGATGTACATATATGATGTATATATACATAAACTATATATATGGTTTAGAGAAAAACTAGTTATAACCCTGATTTATCAGAAGAAAAGAGCTACATGAAAAGATATAGCTGTTTTTACCTCCCCCACCTCCCAGATCTTTGTACTTGTGGACTGAGCTATTATATTCTTATGTTGCACAAGAACGAATTATCATATGCTTATTTCCTATATTTTAATTAATTGATTAATTTTGAGACACAGTCTTGTAGAGCCCAGGCTGGCCTAAAACTCACCATATAGCCTCATCCCTGGAGTTGTGCCAGAACTGTACTCTGGAAGACCTAAGAACCTAGGCTCAGCCACCTGTCCTCAAGACACAATGGTAACACACCAATTTGTAAAGAACAGAGAAAGGAGATTTATCCAGTGTGGCCACATTATAAAGAGGAGTGAAGAAGCCCAGTGCCATGTGCTCCAGTTCACCTTCTAGGGCCCTACTGTGACATTTAGGTTCAAAGAGAGGGCAAGAGGTATACATAACCTTGGCAGGATGGTTGCCATCATTATATAGGCTACAATCTTTCTAGCAAGGTGTATGACATCTCTTACAGGAGAAAAGTTGTCTCAGCACCAGGCTTTCAACTTTTTTACCAGCATGAGATTCTTAGGGAATCCATAACTTCTATTTTTTCAATAATCTGAGAGCACGGGGAAGGCCGTGGATGTCTCTTTAGAGTATCTTCACTCGTGCCAGGACAGTTACAGCTGGGAGTGACCTTGAACTCTGATCTTCCTCCCTCTACTTCCCAAGCAGAGGGGACTTACAGGCCTGTGCTGCTGTGCCTGGCCCTCATACGTGCATCCTTGCTACGCGCCTATGTCTGTCTGTATACACTCATGGCCCCCTGGAGCCTCCTCCCACTAACTCATGCCTGTTACTTGTCTCTCACCAGGTACTGCTCTCTGGAGCGTTTGGACACTAGGTTCAAAGGCTTTTAATATTCAGCCCATCTCAAGCCTGTCCTGAGATTAGAAGAATCATAAGAGATGACCTCTGTGAAATAATTAGCATGTTCTACAATGGAATATAGCAGTGTTTTCTCTTTCCTCTAGCGTCTAGGCAGTGGGTCAGCACCAAGGTACAGCTCTCCGCTAGCACCCAGATGGTGTCATTTGCAGGGTGACAACACGTCTCCCTCCACTTGTCTGGGACTGCCCAGGTTCATGACTGATGTCTCACCTTATCTATTAACAGTGCCCCTTTCACTCTCATCTGATGATAAATTATAAGCAGCTCCATTTCTGCAAAGAACTTGACCCATGGCCCTATTAGATCCAATTAAGGCTGTTTCAGTTACTTTCCTTATTAACTCTCTGTTCTCACTGAGCCATGTTGATGTCTAAGATGTGATATTCACAGACTTTTTTTTGGTAATGTCTTTCTTAGAGTCTAAGTCTTATATATTATAGACTTTCTAAGTCTTACTTAGAGAGTGTATAATAGCAGTGACAGAAAGCTGGCTACTTCAGAGCAGTGACTGACTGATTTTCATCAGCAAAATCTTTTATAAAATATGAGCTGATAAAATCTGACACCCAGGGGGTCAGAGCCTGCAAATCCTGGTCAGTGAATAAAAATTTAGACATATTTTCCCTTCAAAATGTTAAAAACAAAATTGTATTACCTTGTCCCACCCAAAACAAAAGCATCAATGACCAACCAAGGCTCAAAAAGGTTGGGCTGTTGCCTGCCATTTTGGATGTGAGTCTTGTTTTTACCAGAAACTTATTTTTGCTGTCAGAGCTGAGACATTAAACCAGTGACCGGGCTCTAACGACATCCTGTGGATACGTGAGGATATGTCTGATTGTTCTGGAGTCTAGAGTCTAGATTGCCCATGGTGCAGAGCTCACTTTATCCCTACCTCTTGCTCATTGGCTGTTTAGTTTGATCCTCACAGAGGACCAAGAGGAGAGAAGACAAAAATGTCTACTAGTGTTTTTCTGGAAAAAGCTAAAAAAAAAAAAAAAAAAAAAAAGATTAGATCTGTTTTATATATTGGTGTGTGTGTGTGTGTGTGTGTGTGTGTGTGTGTGTGTGTGTGTGGTGTTTGTGTGTGGTGTTTGTGTATCTGATTAAACATGAAGCAGCCCCTCCTTGCCTGGAGAATGGGGAGCGAATACAATAAAAGGGCTTTAGTGGATGGCAGAAAGCACAGGCAATTCTGAACTCTATACATACTGTATCTTTTTATCATGCACACAAATCTATGATAAAGTTTAATTCGTAAGTCAGGCACAGTAAATCTAAGGATAATAACTATAATACTGTAACAAAAGTTTCATGAATATAGTTTCTCACTTTCTCAAGGCATCTTACAACGTACCCATCTTGCTAGGATGACCTGAGGTGGGATGAGTGTGGCTCAGTACTTGCCAAGCAGCAGTCATAGCTTCTACAGTTTGAGAAGTGACAGCAAAACTAGGGTGGGCCTCTGTTTTTCCTTCTTCACAATGCTATGGATAAAAATAAAATAAAATAAAATAAAATAAAATAAAATAAAATAAAATAAAATAAAATCCTCCTTAGCATAGATCCTAGCAGCCTCGAGTACAAATGTTCCTCTTTCTTTAAGAACTTTTACTCCTTCACTTAAAGGAGCACCACACTGTGTGTCTTTGGTGCAGCTGGACTGCTACCAAATCTTGTGGATGGTTGAAGTACAGTTGCAGGGGCTTGAAATATTGAGATACTGTGACGGCTGGTCTGGTAGACAGCTACAAAGTGATTAATGGGAGGCCAGTGTGTTCGGCGTGGATATGCTGAGCAAAGGGACAGCTGATGTCTCTGAAGCATAGGAAAGAACTGGCAGACCCACACATCCTCAGAAGAGCATGCAGCTGAAAACCTACTTGAGTCTTGAGATTGAAGAGATGGCTCAACCAGGACAGTGCTTTCTACATGAGCACATGGATCCAAGTTCAATTCCCAGCACCCACATACAAAGCCACTGGGCGAGGTGGCACTTATTTACAATCCCAGTGCTGGACAGGAGGAGACAGAGGAAGCCTGGTGTGGACGGGCAAGCCAGCATAGCCCGGTTAGTGACTTCCAGGTCACCTAAAAATTAAGGTGGGCAGCTCATGAGAATAACACTTAAGGTTGTCCCAGCTACCACATAATGTTCACATGGAGTATGTACTCACTCCCCACAAGAACACATGTACAAACTACATGAGTAGTGCCTGTACAGGTACACAACAATTTACAAATTGTGTGTTTCTGGAATTTTAATATTTTCAGACTTCAGTAGACCAGAACTACAACTGTGGAAAGAAGAACAGTGCACAGGGATCCCTGACTGTATTCTAATTCACCATGTATATGTATATGTGTGTGTGTGTGTGTGTGTGTGTGTGTGTGTGTGTGTGTGTATGTATATATGTGTATGTGTTTATATTTCTATGTGACTAAAGCAAACTGTGTGTGCATGTATGCACGTGTGTGTGTGTGTGTGTGTATGTGTATATATTTCTATGTGACTAAAGCAAACTGCGTGTGCATGTATGCACGTGTGTGTTTGTGTGTGTGTGTGTGTGAAATTTTGAAATGCATTCAGACACTGGAATTAGAAGTTCCACTAAGGCAGGCTTGAAGCCTATTTTACCTAGTGGCCTGCCCTCCAGTACTTAAACCGGTGTCCAAGGCCATGTTGGTGCACACAGATTGTAAGGATGAGGGAAAGCCATGGAGGCTGGGAAAGGACAACTAGAGGGAAGAGAAACCTGAAAAGTGATTGCTAACAAGTTCATTTCTCTTTGGCTGTGGCGAGAATCTGCTGGGATGAGATTGTAGTAATGAATGCACAATTTTCTGAATGCTTTATTAAGCACCATTTCATATTTTATGAGGATCTTTTTGTCTGTTAGTATATTTTTATTTCAATTATTCAGTCACAGTAACTATGCAAATTAATGGGTTTAACTGAAATTTCTATTCAAGGCCCATGTTCATCATATACTCCCCCCTTCTTTTCTCTCTTGCATCTTTCCCTTTTCTCCTTTTCCTGGGTCTTTTCCCCTTCCCCAATACTGCATCTCCCATGTTCAGGTCACTAAATGGATTAATTTTGTGGAATATTAACTATATCTTATTTTTGCTCACAAACAAAAAGGATGAATACATTCTATACTTTCTGGGATGCTGTAGTTGGTGTCTAATAACTGCCTCTTGGGTAAATTGATGATCACTTTTCTATACCACAATAGTCTAAATAATTGCCTCCCCCAAAGCATGGTTTATGGGTCCCTCATGTGTCTGGGTTGTGATCTGGTGGAGCCTGCGCTATTTGAGGATAGAGGGCATTGGAACATTGGGAAATAGACTGGAGTTCCTCTGGGATGGTACTTTTGTTTGTGCATCAGAGAAAAGACTAACAGCCTGTGTGCTGAGGCTGTTTGATTTTAGATTACCAAAGGAGAGGGCAGTGTGGTGCTTTTTTGAAATACTGGAGGAAAAAGAGACCTTTGTCAGAGGGAGTCTTGGTACACATTCTCCCAGTTCTTTTTCTGTGGTCCTGTTAAATCCATTTAAAGTCCCTACAGTTCACTACCCTTCAGAAAGTGAGATCTGTCAAAACAGATTAATGCCATCACTGGAAACATTTAGCTAGCCTGTGACAACTAATCTGGAAGGATTTATCAGAATTTATGTAATTTAGCCACTTGATGACTGCCAACAGGTGGTTGGAAGGAGTCTTTCCAGTCAGTAGAGGGCATAAAGGCAGAGTCGTTTCTCCATCCTCTTCCATACAAGGTCAGGCAGAATTTCCTGTATTTACAATGGTTTTCTCTTATGATCTTTTCTCTCAAGCAGTAGACATGAAATCAATCTGAGAGTGTGTCCTGGTGTGTGACCACACAGAATCGCCCTTCCTGTAGCTGAAGGACTCTGCTGAGAGGACTAGAACAGACACTGGATTTCTCATCAGAGAAGCAGTTTGAGCCTTTGAGATTTGGAGCATAGTAACTTTTCATGTTTGCAACCATTTCTGGAAGGTTAATCTTAAGTCCTGGTCAAGTTAAATGAATGCTCTCAATACCTTGTACCATTTTTTTTTGTCGTTGTTGGTTCAAGTTCTTGAATCTTCTCCATGTTCCACTGTATACCAGTTTTCCTTTTGTTTTTAAGATTATATTAGCAATACCTAATATTTACATAAAAGCTTTGTATCATTGTTAATATTAAATATACTTTTCTACCGTATGGGAGGTATACTATAGGCAATAAAAAAATATGATCTTGGGGCTGGAGCAATGGCTCAGCAGTTAAGAACACTTGCTGCTCTTGTGGAGGACCCGGGTTTGGGTTCCAGCACGCACATGGTAGCTCATAACTGCTGGTAACTGCAGTTTCAGAGAATCTAATGTCCTCCTCTAACCCCCTAGGCACCAGAGAAACATGTGATGCACATACATACATGTAGGCAAAACACTCATGCACATAAAATAAAAATAAGCATATGTTTTTAAAAATATCACTTAATCCTCACAGTGATCTGAGCTGGAAGGTGGGTAAATATCTTTTTTGTTTTGTTTTGTTTCTTCCTTTAACCCAGTCTGGCCTCGAACTCTCTAAGTAACCAAGGATAACCTTGAACTCCTGATCCTCTTGCCTTACCTTCTAAAGTGCTGGGATTGCAGGCATGTTCCATCATGCTCAGCTTAATATTTCCATTCTAAAAGTCAGGAAACTTGCTCCAGCTTAGAGCATATAGCTGGTAAGTGATAGGGTGAGGTACAGACTGTGTCCTCTGGCTACATTTCATAGATACCAAAAGAGGCAAAGACAGGGGCCTAAGAATTAGTAAGAACCCACAGCTGGACATGAGTAGAGCTCTCTGCACTGGCATTATTTCCACAGAATTATTTGGATCATAGTTAGGAAATTGCTAGTGATCATAGCCTGTGTATTTCCAACATGTCTATGAAAACAGAGAAAGGGGTACTACTAATGGTACCAGTGTTGCGAAGATCCCGCCCCCCCCATCCGGGTCATAATTAAGGAAACCACAGACCAGATAAGAAGGGAGATGAGAGCTGCTGATCCTCAAGACAGGCCAGGAGGTCAGTGTGAGGCTTAGAATCCTCTCCTGGGGGGGGGGCTGCATGAGGCTATACCCATATGAAATGTGTATGCCATGCTACCCAGGAAACGTGAGCCTTCAGCCATTGTGGATGTCAGCTTAGAACCTCTTGAGAAGCAATCCACATGAGCCTTCTCTCGCTCTCTTCCCTCTCCTCTGCTGCTTCCTTACGTTTTGGAGGTACCAGACTCCCAAGAATGGGAATTCCTATACTTCTATGTACATGGTAATTCTCCCAAGAATTTGGAAAGGCAGGATCCCAGGCCTCACCCCCAGAGTGTCTGTGTGAAAATCAGCAGAACACCTTGGAAGGTTTGACCATGGATGTTGACAAATTTACTGACTCTGTCAGTAATCTGTCAGTTGACAAATTACTGACTCTGTCAGCTGGTTTGTGAACTCTGGTAAGGCAGCTAGAGAGCTGACTTAGTGGCTAAAAGCATGTTCTTCCATTGTGGAGGGCCCAGGTCTGCTTCCTAGCACTCATGTTGGGCAGCTCCCAACTGCCTGTAACTCCAGGAAATCCGATGCCTCTGGCCTCCCTGGTCACATGCATTCACATACACATAGCCATATACAGATACCTGAACACAACTAAAATAACAATTTAAAAAAAAAACTGTTTTTAATGAACTCTGGTGAGCAGATTGGAGGGCTGGCATTGGGAGCTAACAAGTTGAAAGTCTGCTCTGTTGGTTAGAAACAACAGTTGGAAGATTCACTGTGGACACTGGCTACTGTGGGTGAGATGCAAGATGGCTCCTGAGCACTCGAATACTCTCTTCCTTCTGGTCAGGTGACCTTCATTTACACTCCGTACAGGAACCCACCCTGTTGATGCCTTTAGAGAGAATGTGGTCCCCAACCTCATCTTTTCATTTGTTTGTTGGCAGGTGCTCATTTATCACACACTAGGTGTCGCAGTGTGTGCTTCAAGGGTCAGGAACCTGGAGGGAAGCTTGTATTGCTTCTCATTACCCTCCAGACTGCCAAAAGCTTCCATCCCAAAGAGCTGGAGCACATGCTCTGCCCCTCGCTGCCTGCATTCAGCGAGATGAGCTGTGGCAGCAAGCACAGCTCCGCAGGATGAAGCTGACTCTTAATGTCTTCTAAAATGCCTGACTGGGTTGATAGGAGTCTCTTCCATGCCTGAACAGAACGTATACAGGTAATCTAACCCTTGCTCCATAGCCGAGGTCGGTGTTGGCCTGCAAATACAGAGTTGCTCAGTCTCTCACTATGCGGCTCTGAGATTGTGTGCATAACTCAGCAGCCACTGCCGTGTCACTTGTCACTTCTCAAGGTGTCTTCACGCCCCTTCCTAATCAACTAGCTCAATGAAAACCTCACAAAAACATCAGCTCTCCCAACCAGTTGAACTGGGGCTAGTCTGTAGCAGAAGCAGGGTGTGTTTTTCAGGATCTTTTCTCTGTTTGTTTGTTTGTTTGTTTGTTTGTTTGTTGTGAGAGGACACATTTGTGTGTGTGTGTCATAGTGCATGTATATGTGAATCATGCATATGCCGGCCACAGGTCCACCTTGCTGGTTGTTCCTCGGGTGCTATTCCCCCTTTTGGGGGTGGTGTCAGCTCACTGATTAGGCAGGCTGGCTTGCCAGTACACCCCAGGAATCTTCCTATCTCCTCCTTCCCCAACCTAGGAATACAAATGTACACAACCACACCCAGCTTTTTGTGACAAGGTGTTCTGGAGGTCGAACTCATGTCCTTATACTTACAGGGCAAGCACTTTCTCAAATGAGCTATCTGTATGGTCCCTCTATTTCTGTACATGTAGAATTCTCAGGACAGAGGGCTGAATCCATTTCCAATGCTTACAATTTTCAACTTTTTTTCCTGGTGTAAAAGCAGCACACATCCAGCGGGGACTGGGCGGAAAAGTATGAAGTATGAATCTGGATTTTTATGCAAGACTGATAAGCATTCATTCAATGTGAGCTGGTGTCATGATTACTCGCAGAGAAATCTCATTGTAAAGATACACGGAGGAACTGGATGGAGAGCTACAGATGCCTGACACAGGAGGAATTCCACGTTGTTGATTTCAAAAGCCAACATCAGCAGACCCAACATATATGCGAGTGAAAGGAAGCTAGTCTGATCGATGAGGGTGTCACACGTCCCCCTTATCCCTCTCACTTCTGCTCACAATCAGAACAAACAATCCAGTTATGAAAGGGAACCTTCCAGAGCCTAGATCTTGGGTGGTAAACAGAGTCACCTACCCTCAGACTGCCCGTAGCTGAGTTCTCCTTGAGTGTCTCCTTGAGTTTCAGCCTCCTGATCCTGTTTACGCCAACCCACTGGACACCGCGAGGATATGGATAGATTTACCATCACCTTGGTGAATTGTTCACAACTTCTCCCACCTGGAAATGATCTATGAGTCCCTAAACAAAAATATCTTTGAATACAAACAGAAATAGTCACCAGTATATGCATATTCTTTATTGCTCAGATCCCATGGAGCTGCCCTCAGGTTGCAGCCAGTGGGCATAGAGTGGCATATGAATTAATGACCCCCTAGAATAGGTCTTCAAAGAGTGGCAGAGATATCATCATCACCGGATAGCAACCTGGACAGTGCAGTCTCAGGGGTAGTCTCAGAAGGTAGGAGCAAGCTGGGCTTGCTTCAGTGTGCGCTAAAGTTCCCCATAAGCACAGATTTTCTTGGAAGTCAAGCTTGAGAAGAAAAAAAAACTGAAAATACTAAGTACCTAGTATTTCTTTGCCTCATTGCTTGTGTAACATTTAGTGTTAGAATTCAGGTCACAGCTAGGGCGGGGGAGGGGGGTGGTTCCCACCTTTAATCCCAGCATTCAGGAGGCAGAAGCAGGCGAATCTCTTATGAGTTTGTAGCCAGCCTGGTTGACCTAGAGATTGTTCTAGCATAGCCAGAGCTACATAGAGAGACCCTATCTCGAAAACAAACAGACAGACAAACAGACAAAAGCCTCAAGCTAAAGACGTTATAATGACTGCTCAGATACTCCATGGCAGCTTTTGTAGGACGTGAGCATTAGTTTTTTTTGCTTCATCCTTTCCAAGATTGTTAATCTCAAGTGAACTTTAACTGTGTGTTTCGTGTTTGTGTTTTTGTACTTATTTGTGGATGTAGAGGAGGGGCATGCCATATCTTGATGTGTGTGTGTTGGGAGTGGGGGTGGGGTCAGAGGACAATTTTCAGGACTCATTTCTCTCCTTCCACCACGTCGACCCTCGGGATTGAACTTAGGTCATCAGGTTTGACAGCAAGCGCCTTCACCTCCTGAGCCATCCCACTATCTGGAACCTGTGTCTTAATATTAATAGTGTTTATAACATTTGTCATGAATCAAGTGATTGCTTTGTGCCAGCCTTTGTAGTAAGCATCTTATTCTGTGTGTACTATTTAATTCGTGTAACTAAATTTTAATTGTTAATATCACATACTACAGGCAAAGAGATTATATCCAGACATACTAGGTCATTGCCTAATACTGCAAGTATCAGCAAATCATGATTCCTGGCTTTTGGAAACGAGTTCAGTGTGCTCTTGCCTGCAGCTTCCTATAGAAGGCATGGCATGCTTACTCTGAGTAATGCCTCGCTTCAGAAAAAAACTAAAATTATTCCATAGGAGGCATTTAAGAACTCTTTGGGAGGCTAGTCAGATGAACTTCTCTATCAGTATTTAGCTCATGTTATCACCATAACATCCTCAATCATGTTCTTAATACATGACTGTATTTCCATCACACATGGTCACATGACCGTAGCATAGGTATGCTCAGTTACTGTACTCTCACTGCAGCCCCCTTCCTCTGTGACGTCATCCAATAACTGTCATTTTTTCCTCTTCCCCTGGCTCTCACACATCCCTCAGTTACTTTTTTTCTAATCACATCCTTCTTGGGAGTAGTAGCCCGGATGGATAAAGAGGACTGTTCATACCAGACTACTGTGAACCATTGACCCACCAGAAGAGGTGGGGCCTTGATGATTCACTTAGCTCTTGGGGTCTTAGAGTAAAATGTGTAGCCAGAAACATTGATGTCACCTGGGGGCCAACAGCAGTACAGACTTAGTGTTTATACAAACTAGCTAGATCGTAATCATCACTATGGCCCTGCTCCCCACCCCAAGTACTTTTTGCACATAAACATTTGGGCATCTTGATCCTTGCCATGCTGCAGCCATGATGTGGCATAGGTCATTCCATGGGCTGATTCCAAGTGGAAATTAGACAGAAGCGGCAGAAAGAAGACTCATCCTGTCGTCAACTCGAGGCCATGATAAGCCAAGGGAATGAAGGAGCTCAGAGGCTTCCTCAGTATAAATAATGACCATGGAATCTAACACCAGCAGACTGCCCAACTTGGGAACAGTAAAATCCAGATGACCAAGGTCATGAAAGTCATTCAAGAGAAGTCATTAGAGAGTTTTCCAGAACAAATCTCATGAACGATGTGTCTTTCAGAGATGAAAAGAGCTGGTAAAAACAAAAAACAAAAAACCCCCACAAAAGCTCTCTTATTTGAAAAGCAATCTTGTTTATTTGGATTGATTTTGAAACATCCTAGCCCTCTTATCTACTTTTGGCTTTCATTAGAGTCAGTAGATGTGTGCAAGAATTTATCACATTTGAAATTTCCAGTCAGCAAATGGTCAGGCCTTTGTCTTCTGCCCCATTGTTTTCCAAACTGATGTGAAAAAATGCTTTGCTTCCAGCCAAGAGCAGACAACTTTAACCTGCTGTCCTTTCCCAGCCTTACATCATGTCTGTCTTCTGATTCCCCTGCCTCAGCTCTGCAAGCTCCCCACCCCTTTGCCACCTTTACCGTCTTGTTGGGAGTCACTGATAATTCTTAGGGTTATAATTCTTTTGATATTTTCTGGCGAGGATGAGGAATTAATTACACACTACATCTTCCCTATTGAAGGTGCTTAATATCATACCCACACGACAGTGCACTTGCTGATTTAAAAAGCAATTCTTGAAGCAAAAATGTCATGCTTCCAGAGAGTATAAGTAAACAGACACAGAGGAGTGCAGGTCTATTTCTGTCACCTGGCAAATATTCTGATCGGAGAAAGAAATAGTTTTTTCGTTTGACTTTCAAAGGGCAAATGTTGCATAAATCAGGCGCATAGTCTTGTATTTTAAAAGCATTATCTTTGGAAAACATGATATGAGGGATAGACACTTAAAGCCAAAGGCTGGGCTCTTCTCTCAGTGGTAATTATTCTGAAGTAGTTGGATGACTGGCTGCTTTTCCTATCTGGCATTCTCCATAGTAGAGGCCTTTGTCATTTTACTTCATTTAATTTGATAAAAATGACATATCAGACTTCTATACACAAAAAATACTAAGTTCTTATTACTAGATTACAATCATTCACACACACATGTACATATATGTGTATATGTATATATGCATACATATGTACACATGTCTATATATGAACACACACATATACATATACAAACACATACATATATATTCATTCCAGTTTTCAGGTTCAGGGCAATTTTATTAAGAATATGAATAGCTGAGGAGACCTCCATGGATAAGGAAGGCACTTGCCACAAAACCATGAGGACCTGGTTCAAGTCCATGAGAAGTTGGTCATGGCAACATACATCTCTAATGCCTGCCTTCAAGCATGAGATGGGAGGAAGAGAGAGGAGAAGCCTCAGACTCTCATAGGTCATCTATCCTGGTGTATATTTAGTGATGAACAAGAGAACCTATCTCAAACAAGGTAGAAGGCAACTTCCACACAAACTCTGTGGCATGTACACAGCCAGATTCACAGATATGAGCATACACACATGGGGGGACATTTAAAAATGTGATGAAAACCTTACACAAGGAATCACTTTTGTGGGCTTAGAAATGATGGATTTGTGATTCATAGAAGTAAAGATATTATGACCATAAGATGTGGAGAAGAAGGAAGGTTTTGGTTCAACCTTTAAATGGGCCAGTTTAGGTAAATTGCTTTCTAATTATCTAAAGTGATGAGAGTAGCCACTTAAAAAGTCACTTTTAGAAATAAGAAAATGAAACCCACCAGAAAACATTATGTAAATGTAATGTTGGTCTTGAACAGGTCAACTGCGACTGTGAGCTGTGATTTAAAAAGCCTCCATCCCACCAGGTCACTTGGAAATTGTGAGTACATGCTACAGATCTGCCTGTTGACACAGGGCATGGATCATTCATTCATGTGTGAGAATTCAAGGAGAATTCTGTGTGTGACCTTCAAGGAGAGTGGCAGGTGTGGTCTTTGACTTGCAAGGAAAAAAACTAGACACTTTCCTTACTGAAACATGAAAGAGTATTGATTAACAACCTGTTTTTAGAAACACCGAATGCTATCTCATTGATTTGATTTAGTAATCAACAGGGAAAGACTGAACATAAGGAAGATGGGGAATCCAGGTTGGACAGATGGCTGAGCCATTAAGAGCACTGGCTACTCTTTCAGAGGACCTGGGTTTGGTTCCAGGTACCCACATGATGGTTCACAACCCTCCATAACTCCAGTTCTTGGAGATCCAATGCCCTCTTCCAACCCTACAGCCGTTGTGTGCATCTGGTGTATAGAAATACATGCAAGCAAAACATGCATACATTATGAAATAAATAAGTCTAAAGAAAAGACTTGATAAGACAACTACAGAGAAGAGAAGGCTCGTGGTGGGAGAGGGACATGCACGTACAGAACAGTCCATAGCAAGTAGGAAAATAGAGCCTGAAGCCTGCCCCATCCCACCTCCCACCACCACCCTTACTCTAGAGAAAGCATCATCGCTGTTTCTTGCTTGTTCCTCTCCCAGTTTGGAACAGAGGGACCATGGAACAAGACTCCCTCCTGGAGTCTTGGCCACAATGGTAATTCCTCAAAGATCCATTACAATCTTTGCTGACAGAAATGTCACACTAAAAGCCATCTTCTTTCTCTTAGGACTTCGGTCTTAATGTTGAATTTGGAAGCAGGTGGAGATTAAAATGCACGCATGTGCTCTGGGCTGTTACGTTGTCTGCTGTACATGCCAGGGAGCATGTCATATTACCATGACCTTTGCCTAGTCCCATCCTATGGAAGCCAGGCATGAGAAGCTGGGAAGGTGCCGAGTATGCACTTGAATAGGAAGACCGACGGTTATGAGGGTTCACAGTGTGATTCTCTGTCTGCGGATCCAGAGTGGTTGTTTCTCTGTTACTGGTTTCAGCATCCTTTAGAGGTCACTTAGCAAGGGACTTTATCTAATTGGAGAGCTGCAACTGAGGACAAGGGCCTTGTAGAACTGGCCTGCATAATGCATTCTCCTCTGTAGATTATTCATCTATATATACACACCATTAATGCTAGAACTGAGAGCCCCTCAGATCTGAGTGAGTCCAGCCTTTGTTTTAACTGATGAAGAAATAGACCTACAGTGGGTAAAGGGCTTGTCCTAAGGTATGTAAGGAGCTCTCCAAAAGCCTGGGCTAGAACAAAGGCTTCAGATCAACAGCATACTGTCTGCCCATCATGTAGGTCAACAATGATTTAGTTTTAATCATATTGAGTCTTCCAGAACCTGGACTGAACCTTAGGCTTTCTAAGATAGGATACATGCGACCTCTTTTCATGAGGAGCCCATAGTCCATGAAGGAGAGATGGCAATTCATTGGTAGCATACTTTATAATATAAAAACATTAAGACAGGAGCCCCCACAGGAGAGAAAGCCAGCAGAAGAGCATTTGTGCCTTCTTAGGAGTAAGAAGGAAGTTGAAAGGACCAGAAGGGTGAGTCTACAGAGGCCAGTGAGGGAATCAGCAGCAGGGCCTCTCACTGTCCTGAGGCCACCACAGGAATTCCTGTGGCCCTCTGAGAAGCAGCAGCTACATGTCACTTCTAGGGATCCTCTACTGAAAAGCAGTCAGGTCTTCACTTTTTATTCAGTATCTCATTTCTCTTTAAATTGCAGTGGAAGACGCTGTGAGCATGTATTGAATTATCCCTTTTTCTATTTCTATTTCATCAAGTGAAAGATTGACCTAAAATGTTTGGCCAGAGAGAAATAGAAAAGCTAGTTCCAGTTTGAATTGCTTGAATCTTATTAGATCAGTCCTTGCTCCTGATTGCAGCAATTTCTGGAGTCTATGTGAGTTTGGGGGATGGGAGTGTAGCGCACACAATGACTTCTAACTTTACCCAGTAACCTGAAGGGCCCAGCTGAATGGCATAGGACAAATGAAATACTGAGTGAAAACTGTGGATGGGACCCCCACCTCTTATTGCTTCTGACAGCTCTATGCTTCAAACCTCTAATGCAAACTGAGAGTATGCCTCTGTATAGCTCTCTAACTTCATGTGGAAGACAGAAGTGAAGTACTGGGTCAGAAGCCCCTTACTACAAGGAGCAGGTGAGTGAGTAAGGAGGTGAGCCAGCAGAGAAAAGAGATCAATATGGAGGCCTGCCTTCAAGGACCCTCATTCTTCTTTCAAGGAACGAGGAATCATACATCAATGGCCGAGTGCCTTCTAACTACAAAGCCTTCTGCCCACTGCTTTTGATATGCAAAGAGAGAAAGAGCATGGTCCTTCTCCCAAGTACCTTGTATGTGATAATGTCTTATGTCAAAGACAGTAGAACTCTTCTTCCGTATCTTTAGTAAACATATTACTTTTAACCAGGTTTCGTTGTATGTAAAACTAGGGTGCTAGTTGACAGGAACTTCCTGAGATTTAATGAGACAGTCTGTGTATGGCATCTCAACAATGCCAGATGTTTCATACATGCTCAGTGAATATCAGCTGTCATCATCATCCACAGCACCGTCACCATCCTCATTATTATCTAGAGGAAGTTAGCTCTGACATATGAGCATAGATGTCTGTGTTGACATCTCCACATGTCTTAATAGTCAGATCAAATTTAACATCTCCAAAACTGGAAGTTCTGATTGTTTACTTCCCCAAGCTTGGCCTAGTCATAAATTGCCATCTGATTAAATGGTATTAATCTCTCTATATTATTTTTAATCACCATGACTGAATACTTGGCAGAAATAGCTTCAGGGAGGGAAGGTTGGGAAGTTTGAGTCCATCATGGTCAGAAAGGCATGGCTAAGTTCATGGCAGAAGGAGCGTGTGGCAGAGATTCTTTGCATCTTAGTGGACCAGAAAACAGAGAACGCAAGTCAGAAACAAAAATGATTAGACCCTTCAGTGACTCACCAGCCAAGCTAAACTTCAAAGGCTCTGTAGCTGTCAAAATAGCAGCATGCTCTGGGGAAGAAGCATTCAAACCATGAGCTGGCGGGGGTTGTTTTACAGTAATAGCGTAGCAGCTTCTGTTAGACACTCAAGTCAACAACTTAGGGAGACATTAATTTCTCTCTCTTTAACCCTTCCCTAACATATAGCCAACCAGCAAGTTTTGATTGTGCTGTTTCCAAAAATACATTGGGAAATCACCTCCTTCTTTAAGATTGTGGTCAAGACATCGTGTTTTACATGTACTGCCAGACCTTTCATTCTCCTGCTATTACAAATCTCTGATGACACTAACTCCCAGGTTGTCAAGCCCCTTTTTGCCTGACGATCCCTGAATTCAGTTTTTATCTATGGGAACCATTCTTTCTCAGCTCTGTTGCTTTCTCAATTTTACAAATCAGGCCTCTGTCCAAATGTCATTTTTATAAATGTCAATGTCTCCCCTACCTCCAATCCAATTTCTTCATTCCTTTTATTTCATTTGGAACATCTTCAAGAGTACTTTGTGGGGTCAGTGAAGGGGAGGACCTCAAAGGCTGAGTTTAGGAGAAGTCTTGGGAATGGTTTACTTCTGCATGATACTTTAGCTAGAGTTCATTTTCATAGCCCTCACTTACCTATAAAGAAGGCCAGGGAATTTTTTTTGCTCAGGAAGAGAAAACAGTATGACGAGTATGTCACTGGCTTCCACACCACAATGTCTAAGTGTGAAGCTTCATCCAGATGCTTAATGACTCCAGATCCCCCATCTTCTCTTTCTGTCTCAGGTTTCCCTTTTACTGCCCACAGTCTCAGGGACACCATCTTCTCTTGGCATTCCCACTTACAGCAAAACAACATTGATAATCACCTGAAAGCTGCAGTAGTTTGTTGACTCACCTAGGTCCTTGTTCCATCACAGAGCCACTTGCCACTACTGTTGATGACCTAAAACCAATGTTGTGTTCTCCATCTTTGAACTTGAGACATGGGCTGGGAGGCACACAAGCCATATTGGATCAACAGTAAGATAGAAGCTACCATGAAAGGAGTCCTATAGAAAATAGGAGGGATGGCTGATAGCGTTTGAAAATAAAGTTACAGATTCTACGATTTATCATCCAACTGTATACAACTCTCCAAGTTGGTTCATCTCAGGACCACATTTCTTTTTAAATGATTCCTAGAAACACTGGCCCCTGCCAGAAGCATATTGCCCATGCACAATAGCATTAGAAAGAACACGGAAATGCTTGGTTCTTTGTTTTTTTTTTTTTTTTTACTTTAGCCTGAATTTACTTTCACCTAGGAGAAACTTACTTGGGGTTCATGGTAGTAAAGTGGTAGGGTTCTGTTTGAGTTGCAAAGTGTAAGAGGCAGCTGAGACTTCCATTATATGAACTCAGCCATCCTCTGCTGGATTCCTGGAAAATTCAGTGAAGTGAAGTTTTAAGGCAATATAAAGTAAAAACTAGTGGAAGAACAAGATTCTTGGAGGAGATAGATTCAAGGACCTTAGGAGTCATGTCTATTTTGACATCATCCACAATGATGATAGCCAGGAAGTTTCCAGAGCCCAAGGGATGGAATTAAGTGAGTCAGAGGTAGTTGAATGCCTAAGACAGCTCGAGAGAGCTTTAGGGAGCAACGATAAAATGATAATGGAAGCTTAAAGAGAAATAAGGAAGATAGCAACTGTTCCTCTGGGCAGAAAAGTGAGAGTCATGTTAAAGAAACAGCCACCACTGAAAACTTTATAAGGGAAGGATGGTCCTGCTGAGAGAACTGGGTTGTGGCCATAAAGAGACCATAAAGGACATTCTCAGATTAAGATGGTCCACATAGGAGTCAATTGATCGTGATTTCAGTTTGGGAATAGACTGAGTCGGAGAAGACCTTGTGTCTGTCAACCAGAGTTACTTTGGTAAAGCAATAAAAACAAATGTGTTTTGAGGCCTGTGGTGATCTGCCCTGTATGAAGTTCAGCAAATACAAACCTGGTCCCTACCCTGGTGGAGTTTACAGTGAAGGAGAAGAGCTGATACAGATGTCCCTCCAAGGACCATATGTCAAAGGCTCAGTATTCAGTGTGACTATTAGGGAATGGTGAGACCTTTTAAGAGGACTCACAGGAGGTTTTAAGTCCCGGGAACATGCCCTGGAAAGAGATGTTTTTGACCATTGTCTCTTCTTGTTTCACTGCCTAGCTATAAGGTGAGCAGCGTTGTTTCTAACATTCTCTCTCACCACAGACCAAAAGCAAATGCAGACTGAAATTTTAAAGTATAGGTGCCAAAGGGAAATTTTTTCTTTTAATAACTGGGCTGACTTGGGTATTTGTTATAGTGATGGAAAGCTGATGAACACAAGAAGAGGTAAAAACCATCAAAAATAATATCAACATAGATGCCTTGTAATAAGAGTTTGGATTTGGGACTAGAGAGATGACTCGGTAGCTAAGAGCACTGACTGCTCTTTCAGAGATCCTAAGATCAATTCCCATCACAGAGGTGGCTCACAACTGTTTGTAATGGAATCCAATATCCCCTTCTGGTGTGTCTGAAAACAGCTACATATAAAAATATCTTTAAAAAGTGTTTGCATTTGGAACATAAGATACAGTTCTCACTGAGTCTGTGTCAGAAGTCTAAGAAGATTCTGTCACTCCCATGGCTGATGCTTATGGGTAACAACTGCAGGGGTTGCATCTTAGAAACATACTGTTCCACTGTTTTCAAGGTTGCGCTATGAGGGAGGTGACTGCATGATGGTCCCAACTGCTTGTCCCAGCAAAGAACCTGTCAAGGTGCCACAGCAAAAGCTTGGGAATCCCATGCATCAGAGCAAAGTCTTGGGCCATGCAACTGGTTATTGTGGCAGGGTTCTACCCTGCAGTGACAAGGCAAGCAGATACATCAGTGAGCAGCCCAGAAACAAGCCCACTTTGAAAAGGCTGATGAAGTATCCATGCAGGTAAACGACCCATTTCATGGCTGTGTGAATGGAACGTAGAAGAGATGTGACTGATTTATGGAGGGGATGGGCAAGTAGCTCTTTGTTTTTTCATTGCTGGGTTCTCAGAGCCTGGAAGAGCATATATCATGCATAGTTGATGCTCAGCACGGCTGTCGAGTGAACAGATGTAAAGAACTGAATCAGCAAGTGAGCAGTCATTCTGTTGGACCTTAGCTTTACTCTTCCCATACTTTTGCCCATGTTATATGACTCATAGGTCTATGCTAAGTTATCTAAGGTTTCCTCTGGATATTGTGTATAAATGATGCATAATTCTTCCTGGGCACCAAATGGTTAGTCCTTCGTCCTCTCTGCTGTTTTTTGAGTAATTCAGATTTTTGCATTAAGTCAAAATGGATATAGTAAATTAACTAAAATTAACAAGGATACCTACAGTATACCTGACAGTCTTCTAAGCCTTCAATATACATCCTCCTCCCTTTAGAATAATTGCCTAAGGTACTGTATCGGTTTTGTTGTGACTACCATTATTCTTATTCTCATTTGCCATTGGGAAATTGGTATGCAGAGACACTAGGGCAAAGTAGCTTGCTTAGGGCCATACTGCCCGGAAGTGGGAGGGATGGGAGCTTTTGTTTTGTTTTTAAAGAAAAAGATTGAAGATCTGAAAACTAGCCAGAAGACTGAGGTGTTTGTAAATCTGTAGCTACACGATGCATTATGTCCACCATATTAAATGTACATTAGATACTGCACAAAAGCCACCGTTCTTCACAGAAGAGACACATGTTTTCTGCTTGTTCACGGTTAGTTTTACTTTAGAATAGAACAACCCTTGCTAAGGATGGTCTTGTTAAGCGCCATTGTTTAAAAGAACAGACATTCATATGCCCTGGGTTGCATGCTCTGACTTGAACCTTAGGCTCTGGAATGGAGCATTCTGTCTCAGAACATCGCACAACATTGACTACACTGGTAGAAACTCTGAGATGAAAAGGAAAATGGGGGACAAAAGGAACAGTGACTTCTGTGTTCTCTGGTGGTTGTGCACTGACGTCTTCAAAGTACAGCATCTGTACAAGAGAAAGACTGAGAGCTGAACTGAGTTTACAGAGACCCGGACGTGAGTGAGTGAGTGCGAGCAGGCCTCTTGCTCTGCTCTCCCAGGTTACTCATGGGAAGCCACTTGTCTTCACTGGTACTAAGCAAGTTTCAGACTTTGTCACCAGGTCCTGAGAAATCGTGCAGATAGTGCAGTAATAAAGCGGAGTTTTATCTATCCAGAGATGCATAAGCCCGCATCGCTCTAGTCCGTACAAGTAATCTCCATAAATGTGTCCCCCTGCTTTCTCCATTTTACATTACTATATGCCTTCTAGAGGTATGTCAGTAAATATCATGTAACTCTTCAATTCCTGGGTGAGTACAATATACTGACCACCCCATGGGCTTCTTGTGAGCATCACATATAAAACACTTAGAACAGGATCTGACGCATAACCAACAATTATTGGCCTTTCCCACCCATCATCCCTATAGGGGTCCCAAATATTGTAGGAAAGATAAGCAGGGTGCAGATACATCACACACATGTGTATGCACTAATGTGGATGTATTTAAATATGGGTGGATGGGCTGGAATTTTATTTGGGGTTAATCAGCATTTCCTTAGAGTAGGGGAAGCTTGGAAAAAACGAACCGATAGAGGTTTATTGTGCAAATGCCCCAGCAGGGTGATGGATTGCAAACTGCAGCTGTCCTTCAGCTGACCTGATGGAAAAGCTTTGTGTGATGGAAAGACGGTGGCTGACATTTGTTCAGTGCTCACTCTGCTGAATGATGCATTTGGATGTTTGCCAATCCCTTCCAGCTAGGTACCGTTACCCACATTTAGGAGATGGAGCGATGGGTTCTGGGGAGGCTAGGCGCTTGCCTAGGAGCCTCAGCTGGCTAATGCACACAATGGAGCCTGTGCTTTTAGTGATTCTACAGTACCGCACATAAGAACCTCAAGATCGCTGGCTGGGTGAGAGGAGGTGGGTCATGAAATGTTCTGCTCTCTAAGGCTTTTCATGAAATACAAGGCGTCGTCAGACAGAAACTCTGGTAATTTTTTAAACTATATAATTAGAATTCTCTTCTAAGGTTTTTTCTTTTTAAATCCCATTCATTTGCTGGATAATTTTCCTGAGCTAGCTCTAATAACACCATTTTAGCATAATTACTTGAGATATAGGAGCCTAAGATAGAATTCTTAAGAACACCATCTGATTGATGTAGGGTAATTTTAAAGTACAGTTATAGATTTAAAATAAACCCTCATTGTCATAGTCATTAACACGCAAGGCTTCTGTATAGGTTGGTTGTCTCTTCATTCATTGGCCTCGTTCATTCATTCACTCAACAAACACATATTGTGTGCCTAATCCATGGTTTGTTCTAAAGTAGCATGACAGCTTCCAGCTTGCATGGGTCTCACCTCACCTTCCTAGCTGAGGATGAATGAGAATGTAGGTAATTTGAGGACTAGGAGAAAGGCTAAGTTCTCAGTGAGAGGAAGGAGTCAGCAGCAGTGGGCAGAACTGGTGATCTGAGGCTAATAAAGATGTGGCAAGCAAGAGAGAAGAAGACATTAGAACAGTGCTCCAAAAGAAGAGGGCAGGGCAGTGCAATGGTGTCTCCTCACTTCACTAGGAAAGAGGCTAGGCTGAGAAGGGAAGGAAAAGTAGGACTGGAAGCTACCTGAGCTGAGATGTGAGGAGCAAGGGGCAGAGAGACACTGAGAGGACACACCCTTTTGTCCAAAGTCCAGGGGTTAGTTTCCTAGACTCTTATATTTCCATCTCATAAGCTAAATCTCATGGGTGGAGAGCCACTAGTTCTGATGGAGGAGTGTCTGAGCTGAGGTAGAAGTCGGGGCTGTGTAAAACTGTGTGGATCCCCATACTGCCAAAGGAGGAGCTGAGGTCTACAAGAGTTTCCACTGTTTGCTTACGTCACTGTATCTGATCTATAGACAGATCATGGCTCCCTTAACATGGCAGGTACCAGCTAGCTGTTCATGGATTCTTAAACTAGGTTTACCCATTTGCTAGAAAAAAAAATAGCCTTTTCTTTCCATATTACCTGCAGAGTCACTGAAGTGAGGCCCTCAGACTTTTGTAGGAGTCACTCAGAGCAACAGTGTAATTCACCTGGACCACTAAAATACTGGCTGTCTATCCAGGACTCTTGTCAACAACTATACTACACTGGGCCGTTCCACACAGACAGTGCTCCATCCTGCTCACTGTCTTCAGGCAGATTCTGAGAAACCAGGCTCTGGTACTTATCTCCAGGTCACCCCCAAGAAGACCAAGGCCCACTCATTGGGGAGACTTGGGAGAATCACACATCAGAAAGAAGCAACACAGGTAGGAACTGGGTTCAGATCTTCTCTTCTCCTCATAAGGAGGGATTTGAGTTCAGATCTGCTTTCTGTGCTTCTGTTTCCCCCAGAGCATTGCCGTGAAGGCGTGTGCTTGCTGCAGAGGCATTCCTCCATTCACCCAGTAGTGATGGAGTGCCTACTGTGCACGATTACTTTTCTGTTCTGGTCATGGCTCTGCCATATCTTGTATTGAAACCAAATTCCAAAGGGGGGAAATATAATTGTCCTTGAAGTATAGAAGTTTCCCACAATCAGCCTCACCATAGCACACCTGAAGACTAAGGGCCTCCTTAAAATAAGTTGGCCTTTTATACCACTAAGCTTGACTTGCTTGTTCCCTGCCCCATCCCCCCCTCCCCGCCCACGGCTCTGTCCTCAGAGACTTGTGGTGCGCTGAGCGTCCTGCATGTGCTAAAGGTAAATGTCAGGTGTGTTTTCTCAACGAGCCTCTCCGTGACCAATTGTATTTTCATTCGCAACAGAAATAATAGCAGTCGTCAGGCAAATATATAAGCTAAGGTGGAGAAATCGCAGGGCAGAGTTAAGGGAGATGTGTTTTGACACTCTTGCCATTTAAATGGTGTGCTTTGCACCTAAATTTGATTTAGGTCAGATATATCAGAAAGTAACAAAGCCGGAAAAGGGTGCGTGGAGATGAGACCATTCGCAGGCTGTATGTAGTATCACCAATTGGGGCCATCTTTGATCTATGCCACCTACTGCTAAGGAAATGCAGTATTATAAGTTATATAAAATGTCAGAGGCTCATAGAGGCATATCACAGATGGATCCAGGTCAGAGTACCCATCAGGAACCTGCAAAATAATCCAGCCATTCAGTGTGGGGATAACTACTGAGCTCCCAACTGGTTCTCCTTTATTTAACTGCCTAAGAAAAGTCCTATGAAGCTGCCAAGGTGACACAGAGGGACACTTGGAGCTTATTTAGTGGAGAGTGTGAAGGTACTTTCTATAGCCTGCGGGGCATCTGGAGGCTCAGTCCTTGTGTGGAACACCATTCACTGGGCTGAAAAGCATTTCACGGTTTCCGTTTCCCAAAGGAGGCCTGTCAGCAAGTTTCCTACAGAAAAAAATAACTATGCCCGAGTCAGACTTCACTCAGAGTTCTATCCAATCAGATAGTGTCAGACCACTGTGGAGAGGAATTTGGGGCTTTGCTGGAATAATGGGCTACTGATAACTACCAAGGGAATTCATTTGATTTTCTTTTTTTTTTTTTTTTTTTTTTCTTGTGGTTCTGAGGATTAAAGTCAGGGCCTCACATATGCTGAGCACATGTGCTACCACCACACCACATACTGAGCCCACCAACAGAATTTTATTAGTACTCACCAAGAGGATGGGAGTGAGCCAAGGACCACTGGCATACTGTCTGTATACCCTCTGGCTAAGTCCACTTCCCCTTCTCAATATCCATTCTCCATCTTGAATTTAGGCTGTGTTGCTCTGGTCGGTGTAAAGGTTTCTAAGTCTTAACTTGAAGAAGGGAATCTGTGTGTGAATATTCACTCAGTGTTGTCACCCTAAAGGCCGTGCCCATGCTGTGTGTCCCGAGTGGACATCTCGATTTATCACAGCACCCACCCAAAAAGGAACCGAGCTTCAGGCTGGGAATCTGCCACAAGGGCTCTTGGCAGCTGCAATCAATCAACAGAGTCTGGCAAGCAAAAGAACACCAACATGCTGTCCAGACATTTAAAGTGAGTTCCTCAAGAGCAGAAGGCCAGCTATGGGGCTCCTCACACGGCTGTCTCTGTTGTCCTGGAGAGGTCTGCTGCTGAGTTTGCATTTGCATTTGAGAATGCTTTCAGTGGGCAGATATAGGTACGTGTTTAAGAAGAAAAAAAATCCATATAGGACTACAGATATCACAGCTGTAGGCTAAAGACTGACTGGTACAGCTAGGTGTGTTCACAGCTATAAAACTCACTCCTGCAGTTAATTGGCTTTTGAGAACTGGGATAAAATGTGTAAGCATCTAATTAGATCTATTTCCAAATTGGTTTTTCTTTTTCTCCCCTAAACACACACACACACACACACACACACACTTCTCCATCTTGCTTTCATTTATGACATATTTGCAGGAACTTGGACAGCATGTACAACTGGCATCTACCACTTTGCATGCTCCATAATAGCATCAGCGAGTTGCTTAAGAGCGCTGGTTTAAGAATCACACTGTCTGGGTTTGATTCCCCTATCCTTTTCTCTTGATCCCTCTGATCCTGGCCAAGTTACTCAGTTCTTTGAAACCTCAAGGGACTTAGTAGTAAAGTAGATCTAACCCCAGGCTTGGGTTGCTATGAAAATAAAAATGCTGTTATCATATAGATGGATATAAAATACCCCATCTATTCTTTCAATGACAAATTAAAGTAGAAAAAAATGAACAGAAAAAATATAAACAGTCCTTCTATAGCTGAAGTCTGTATGAAATGCAAGATCATAGACAGGAAGTCTCTAACTAGTGTCTCTCTAACTAGGAGAATATGGTGTTATAATTTAGGTCTAAAATATCCCAGAGATGCTGTGTGCTATGGCTTAGTCACCAGCCTATGACATTATTGAGAGGTGATGACATCTTTACCTCACCAGGATCAGGCCCTTGGAGAGGATACTGAGGCCTTGGCTTTTTCCCCACCTTTGTTTCCTGTCCACTGTGAGATGAGCAGCTTTGTTCTGCTGTGTGTCCCCTCCCCCAGGATCCATATTCTGCCTCATATGGATCCAGAACAACCAGGCCAAGTGACTGTGGACTGCAGCTTCCAAGACTGTAAACCTAAATCAATCCTTCTTTCTAGTAGGTCACCTCGGGTATTTTTCACAGAAACTGGCAGCTGCATAACAATTGCCGTCTGCTTCGCTGCCTTCACTGATACTGACCTTCTAGGAAACAGAACTCAATTCCTGCTGGAACCCCATGTCCTGATCCACTTTTGTCTACTGAAAGAATGGTTTTCTATAAAACTATGTTTGATCAAATATTTCTTATTCACACCCCGCCATCCAGCAATCCTCCCATCCATCTACACAGCAACCATTTAGTGACTTGTAATGAGCTAATGTGGTGCTTGGTGCTGAGTGCAATGTGTTCACAAAGACAATGCCCCTGTCCTCACAGAGCCTTGGACTTAAGGTTTGCAGTTTCAATACAATGGTTTGTTTCTGATGCAAATCTCTTATAGCACACAGAGTGCACTCGCTAAGTGGATTGTCTCTACAAGGGAAGAGGCAGAGATAATGCCAGTGGTATACAGGGTAGTTGTCTCCTTGCTCCCCACTAAACCCCACCACTTCTTCCCATATAATATCCCAACAGTGAAAGATGATTGATCTCTCAATTGTCGTAAAATACAAATAAAAACATTTTAGAAACTGCAACTTCCTATTTAGAGCCCTTAAGCAGCGTGCTTGCTTTCAACCAGACTACAGTCTCAAAGCCACTTCTACCCAGAGTTCTGAGTAGAATTTAGAGGAGAAACCTGTGAAGGCAAAATGACTCTGGAACCTTCCAAATATATGAATGGAGCCTCAAAAGATGATTAAAATCTTGACCTTAGATGCCTTCGGCTCCTCATACTGGGTTGCCACATGCTCACAAAGGAAGCCACGGTGTGGTGGTTGTACCTTCTAGGAGTAGTAGGGTCTGCAAGACACAGACTACTTTCAGGGTTAGATTCTGTGTTCCCATGTAGCCAAAGAGTTGTCTGGTGAGCACAGAAGGGGCACTGGGTCTCCTTTTCTTACTCCATGGTGAGTCTGGCCAGGCTGTCTTGCCATAGCAGCTGGGATGCTCTCACTTGGCTTGATTTAATTTCTCAAGCTAGAGGGAGAAGCTGCGATCAATGTTTGCTGATTTGCCTCTGGACTCCTTTAGCAGTTACCTTTAGCACAACAGAGCTCAAGTGCTTTATATGAGACTAGCTAAGAGCTGCAGAAGAGGGTGTTGCCAGTCCCCCCAGACAAAGGATTTCTTCAGCAGCCAGGCCATTGTGGGTTCTGGTACTTTGCCTACATTGCTGCCACACAGGAAGACATCCAAAATCGTGAATTCCAACTGTGTTGCCTTATTCAGCACTCTTAACCTCTCAGGACCTGTTATGAATCATGTAAAATATAAAGAATTTAAGTTAAGTAAAGCAGTCCCTAGAATAGTTAGCCAGATGACTTTATACTTGACCTTAGCTAAAGGCCAAGCAGAGACAGTCGGATGATTTTAGGTAACTAAAGGATGAGCATTGTTTAGCTATTAGGTTATATTCATTTTTAATACCTATATTCCATTCATGTTAAGTGGCACTATGTTTATAATAATGCTAGTCTTTACAAAATTTCATTTGAGTAATTTAGACATACTTTCACACCTTATAATGCCTACCCTCAAAACTCTGAGCAGAATTGGGAGTTTGAGGCAATCCTGTAACTTAGAATCCTGTCTCATATTAATAATAATATTAATAATAATAAGTCATCATTAACCTATTATTATGTAATTGACTAACATTTCCTCATGCTGTCTCTTCACTCTCAAGCTGTCTACCCTAACTGTCTTATCCTAGCGCTCCTGACCAGCCCATTTTCTTTCCAAAGCCTCCCCACTTTGTTTCCCTGTTCCCTCTGCACCACGTGTGCCAGAGTGGGTCCTTGTTAGAAAATGAAGAGAACACGAAGGCTTCTCATGATATAGGGTCGGTTTTTCCAGGGTTTCCAGATCCTGCCCTGTCTCCTCCCTACAATCTTTATAATCACTCTAATTATTTCATGGTTTATTAGTCTGACTTTCATTTTTTTATTTATACAAAAATGTTAAGTTTCTTATAAAATGTATTTCCTGTGCCCTAAAGTAAAAGCAAAGCAAGTATACTGTCTTCCAAAGACTAAGTGACCCTTTATGCTGGCTCAACTCTTATTACCCAGAAACTTTACAAGGTCTCTTTCTCCAGAGTTAGATAAGAGACTGAAGCATTTATTTCTTTTGTTGCAAGTTATCTCTATCAACATGGGCTTTTTTTTTTAAAGTTAACTTATTAATCTTCTGACCTCCATTTTTAACCCAGAGTGAAGCATACATAGGGGAAAATATATAGAAGCAAATGTTTGACCTTAAGATGGAAGGCCAGGGAAGTCATGTTTGGAGAGGTGTAGACGAGATGCAGGCAATGAAGGATACGGTCTGTGCTGGTGGTTTATAAAGTTTAACAAGCTCATGATTATTCTGGCAGTGTTCTGAAAATCCAGAACCCTGTCCCTCACATCAGATAGGAATGAATGCAGGTGATACTTACCCAGGACCAGAAGCTCAATTATGTTTGAGCACCTATCATTTTTAAAATATTTGCCTTATTAGTAAAACTTGTATTTGAAGATATATAATTTTATGTGTGTACCCCCCATAATTATTGCTACTTTTATAGGAAGAAAATGTTTGAATATCACCAATTTCATAAAACCTAATAAAACAAAGCTGGAAAGACCACAAAGTCACCAGGTCAGGGAAAGAGGAACATAACCACACAGGAAAATCACACTGAATCAGGTTGGGAAGGAGAGACGTAATCACACAGGAAGAACACAGTGCTGAATGGCCAAAGCTGCCATTCAGTCAGTCAGCTCTGCAGCCACCCTGGAAGCTGAGGAAAGTGACCAGCCTTGAGCCTTCCCAACCTGTCAGTGCAGTGTGTGTGTATCTCATCAAAGCCCATGCTCTATGTGGCAGGGCCTGTCTCTCAGGGAGGGCCTTAATCCTTGCTGCTGTGCCAATTCATTTGGAACACTACAGCAATAGATGGGAGAAGATAGAGACTGGGATTTGAAGAGGCCAGGCCCCACGATTCAGCAGTATAAGTCAAAACTCCTAATTCCACTGGATCAGATAGGTTTCTCTAGAACAGAACTGAAAGTGTGAATGTATGTTAGTGTGAGTGAAAAACGTGTGTGTGTGTGTGTGTGTGTGTGTGTGATGTTTATGATGTATGTGGTGTATATTAATGTGTATGATATATATTTATATGATATATATTTTAAAGTGTTCACCTTATTAGTAAAACATGTATTTGAAGATGCATAGTTTCATATGCACACATGTCCATAATTATTGCTATTTTTATAGGACAAAAAAGGTTTGAATATCACCAATTTCACATAACCTATTACAACAAAGCTAGAAAGACCACAAAGTTGCCAGTTTAGGGAGAGAGGGAGCATAACCACACAGGAAGAGATAGATAGATAGATAGATAGATAGATAGATAGATAGATAGATAGATAGATAGA
>JANHMN010000003.1:150742730-150848945 GCA_030674055.1 Rhabdomys pumilio
AGATAGATAGATAGATAGATAGATAGATAGATAGATAGATAGATAGACGGACAGATAGAACTTATTAGAGTGGCTTACATCGTAAGTGGCTAGATACATAAAGTAAGTAGACAGAGGTTGGGCTACTGTCAGAGGAAGTGAAGGGATTTCCTAAAAGAGAACCCCACACTTGAGAGCAGTGGAAGCCGAAGAGGGGGGAAACTGGTGCATATTCAGTTCACTTCTAGTTTTTTTGGCTAGAAGTGAGTGCTTGGGTGCCTGGGGAGGAGGAGGTGAGAATAACAAGAACAGCACCCTTCTCTGGGTGCCCCAAACATGTGAGGACTCTGTGTCATCTCATACATGACTGAGATTTGAAGGGCCAGTAAGGCAGGATACTAAGGAGAAAGCTCCACGTACGTGCATCTGTATCTCTCAACTGTGCTTACCATGCTGGAAACTTTGGCTGCCTTGGCTTTAAGAAGCACAAGCAGAAATTAGCTCAGGGTGGAGAGGTTCTGGGTGAACTTTCCCAATCTGAAATCCAAAATATTCCAAAAGCCAGAACCCTCTGAACGAGGATCCCCTGCTCAGAAAGCCTCAGGCTTTGGGCATTTTATTCAGATTCTGTGGGTGCTCAGCCAGTCAAGTCCATGCAACCATTCCATAATGGAAAATTAGGCAATCTGTTTCAGTGAGTATTAGATAAGGAATACCCAACCTAGAATTGAAAAAAAAAAGTGACCTGTTCTTCCTCTCGAAAGAATCATAATTAATGGACTCTTATATGATTGCAAAATGATAGTTATCAACACAAGAAACATAAAGAAGCTGCATTTCCCTTACATGGAAATGTTCATTACAAAAGATGAAATAAAAAGTACTAAGAGATAATTCTACCATCTGAAAACTACCATATCCCTCTTTCTGTCCCTGTCCCTATCCGTGTCCCTGTCCCTCTCCCTCGGCCTCGGCCTCGGCCTCTCCCTCTTCCTCTCCCTCTCTCTCTCTCCTTTCTTCCCTTCCTCTCCCTCTTTCTCTCTGTGTGTCTGTACACTTAAAAATTATGCTCATAATTTCACAGTTTTATATCTTATATGTATCACTTAACTTCCTAGTGAGGAATTTTATTATGCGTGTAATTAAATGTCCTCAGAAAAGATAGCATCTATATAATATTCCATGTTATAGAGAAATAATTATTTCAGTGAATCACACAGACTTCATGATTAGAGCTTTGGAAAGTTGGTGGAGGCAATAATAATGTTGGAATTATCCACAATTTCTCCTTTTATTCTTTTACAGTGGCTATTTTCATAATTTAGTTTTTAAAAAAATGATTTCCCAACCTTGGCATTCATTTATTCACTCAATAATTAACATGTTTATTATCTTAGAATTTCCAAAGTTACCAGTTGATAATAAAAGCTATGCTTCTGTTTCACATCCCACCTGGCTTTAGGTTTACAAAGAAACAGATGTTGGACAGAGGGATGGACAAGTCAGAAGTCTGTGCAGTGCCCTCCTAAAACCATAGCTTCTTAAAGTCCAGGAAAACTGATCTCACAGCTACAGAGCGGTGGGGAACTAGAAAGAATGGGAGTTCTGTGCGCTGCGAGACAGGCTTCCCAGAGGCCCCCCGCCACCCCTATCTGCAAGGAAGATTACTCTGTCAATGTCATAAGTCAGGAAAACCAGAAGGGACTCGTTTTATTAGGCCTTGGTTGTTCCTGCTGACTTATTAACACAGTATTTTTTTTCTTTTGAACACATTCACAAGCAAACCAAGAGGAACAGCTGGACTCTCCTCATAGACTTTAGGGTTCAGTGACTCTGGGGTGAAGTGTGATTTAATTCAGAGCCTGCTCACATTCGTGTGGGGTACCTGCAGTGCTATATATGAACAGAGGACAGAAGCTAGCTGGCAGTCCTATTGTTAGAACTTGTTATTTGCATAAAAACGATAGAAAGAAGGTAATGGGCACTTCTCTACTGCATCTCTTGACTCCTTAGGCCAGCAACAGAGTAGACTAGAAAGGGGAATTCTGGGACTGTAAAAGCTTTGTCTCCATGAAGGGAACCATTCTGTCATACTCTATTCAGAAATCTCTATCAGAAAAAAAGGCTCCAAACTCTTTTTGGAAGAGGTACTTTGAATTAAGATAAAGAGTAGGCGGGTGTGGTGGCTCATGCCTTTAGTCCCAGAATTCAGGAGGCAGAGACAGGTGGATCTCTGTGAGTTTAAGCCCAGTCTACTCTATGTGAGAAGTTCCAGGCCAGCCATCGCTACATAGTGAGACCCTGTCTCAAAATAAAACAAGATCAAAAATAGATTCTAAAATAAACTATCTCAAAAAATGGTCACATGCAATGAAGAGAACTCCTAGCTTTTAGATATGACAACTACATTTAGGAAGAGGGTGTGGATCCCTTTGGTAATCCATATGCTGTGCAAGCATGAGGAGCTGAGTTCGAGTCTCTGACACCTATGTAAAAGCCAGGCATCATCGTGCATGCCTAGAACTCTAATTTTGGGGGTAGAAGAGCAGTGGAGTTGGATCCCTAGAGCTCCCTGGCTCAGTTGGTGACCTCTGGGTTTACTGGGAAAATGGGTCTCAAAAGATAAAGCAGAGAGCAAGAGTGGAAGACTCCCAGGGTCAGCCTCTGGTCTCCACACACGTGATCTCACACATGTCTGTATATACCTACATGCACACACGTAAAGACACATATTCCATGCATACACACCAAACCAAACCAGACCAAACCCTGTGTTTATGTGACTGGCTCCAGCACGTACTTCTAGTGATACCTTAGAGTATGTTAGCTGCGCACACTGACATGTTCTTTCAGCTCCAGGAATCCAGTGTTGAGCTTCCTCATGTGCCCTGTCAGTTTAGACCTCAGTGCCTTGGCACAGGATCCCCCTACACCCAACATTCTGTCTGGCAAATGGTTCTGCATCCTTTAAAAAAATCAAGAAGACATCCTGCTTCCCAGATTATGACACCTGGGTTTCTGATAAGACCATGTGACCATGAGGTGGCATCACTACATTGGCATTGCTCCTTTGTTTTGAATGTCTCCATTTCTGGCCAAGGGAAGCCAAGGGTGTCTTACTCTTCTGTGTCCTCGTTGCTTAGGATGTATGTAGTAATATTATATTATATTTATTTATATTATATTTATGTTATATTTTATACTTATATTTATACTTATATTCACTTATGTTATATTTATATTAAATATATTTATATTTATATTATATATTATAATATATTTATTGTGTTTATATTATAAAATTATATTATATATACAAATGAACTAAGCAAGTTGTGTTTGCAAAAACCACTTTGTTGGTTTGTTTGTTGGTTTGTTGGTTGGTTGGTTGGTTGGTTGGTTGGTATGGGTGTGGTGCTGCAGACAAACCCTGGAGGTTGCACATGCCAAGCAAGTTCTGAACCACTGAGGTACATCCCCCATCCCAGCTAGTGACCCTTAATAAGATGTGCTGAGGGCTGTATAAATGGATATACAGTGTGGAGAAAATCAGACATCGGTTCCCAGGACCCAGATGGGCAGCTCCCACTCTCCTTTAACTCTTGCTCCAGGAGCTCTGACTACATCTTCTGGCCTCTTCAGGAACCTGCATTCACATGTACATACCCACACACGTATACACTCATTTAAAATTAGTAAAAATACGTGTTTTAATTAAAAAGATGTAGTGAGCAGGCTTTAAACCCCCATGCCCAGCTACTAGAACAGCGGTTCTCAACCTGTGGGTTATGACTACTTTAGGGACCGTGTATCAGATATCTTGCATAGCAGATATTTACATTATGATTCATAATTAGAAAAATTACAGTTATGAGGTAACAGTGGAATAATTTTATGGCTGGGGGTCACCATATAAGAAGCTATAATGAAGGGTTGCAGCATTCGGAAGGTCGAGAACCACCGCAGGGCTCTGGAAGGAAAGGGGGAGGGGCTATACACTCTTCGAGCTTCGTAGATTCCCAATTAACATTCTCAGACTTTATCTTAGAGTATCTTTAATACTCTCCTCAGTCCCCACCCATCTGGCAAGGGAACAAGAGCCCACAGCGTGTCCCACAGTGAAGAGTGCATGCCTGGTGACAGCCTTAGTTATGACCATGCCCCGCCCCCACGCCCTCAAGACTTAGAATGGATTTAATCCGTTCTGGGGGCTCCATTCAACTACTCTTATATGTCTAGGAAGAAAGAAAGCCTCTAGGAAAAGTTTCTCTCAAGGGGGAGGATTTTTGAATCAGTGTTATTCTGGAAGAAAGCAACGGGAAACATCCGCCTCCGGTTTTTAAGCCTGGGACTTGTCCTGTAGTCAAGTGGTTTAGATGTTGCTGCTGTTTCAGATGGCTGCTGGGTTGTTTAGAGCTGTTTACAGGAGTGGATACCTCACTAAAGAAAATCTCTCTCCCTCCTCATCAACCACATCCTGAGGATGTGGGTGGGCGGGGCGTGTTCATAAGCCCCTCCTCTTTCTATGACAGGGCATTTCCGAGGCCCAATCTTGTGGAGCTCATATTCAGGTAATCACAGTTTCTGTGGTTACAAGAGTATAAAAGCATAGAAGTCAGAATTTCATCCCAGTCCTGCCCCACTTGAGCCCAGGCTCAGCCTCTTCTCCATGATATATTAGTGTTTTATTGTGATGACAAAATGCTTTAGAGAAATAAAGAAGGAAAGAAGCCTGTGGTTTCATCCCAGGTCCATTGCTTAGAGCCTGGGGCAAGAGAGATCATGGCAGTGGGAGTGTGTGACTTCAAAGGCATAACCCCTATTCACATATTTCCTCCAACCAGGCCTTGCCTCCTAAGAGTCCATTTAACTATGAACTCACCAGGAGAGTTATACATTGGTGAGCTCAGTGCTCTCCTGAGCCAATCACCTGAATGGCTCTACCAGTCAAAAAGCAAGTTTTCAACACATAAGCCTTGTAGGAATCTGTATGTATCTCCCTACACATAGTCTGTGTAGTATATGAAGTGTAGTGGCTAGAAATCCCGGCCTTTACCTCCTGGGTCTGCAGAATTCACACACACGCACACACACACACACATACACACGCACATGCACACGCACACGCACACACACACACACACTCACAGAGAGAGAGAGAGAGAGATGCACACACACACACACACTCATGCGCACACCACACACACACACAGTGAAAGAGAGAGGAAGAGAGAGATGCACACACACACACCCACACACACTCATGCACACACCACACGCACACAGTGAAAGAGAGAGGAAGAGAGATGCACACCCACACACTCCCCCCAACATGCACATGCACACACCATACATACACACACACACACACACACACACACACACACACACACACACACCCTAATAACAAATGGCTTCAGACATTAGCAACTATCTTGGGTATGGGAACAAAATCCCCAGTTGAGAATCAGTCACCCACACATGTATTATAATATATAGAAATCAAGGCATGTAACATACATCCTCATACTTGAAGAGCATGGAAAGTTCTGTTTGGCTTTCATTTGTTACATGAAAAACACGTGTTTTAGGAATACCTGTTCAGTTTACAGATGTGATTATATGTGTAAAGCCACACTCGAAGGAAAAAAATAGCCTCCTGGGAAGGTGGCAAAACGAACACACATCTGCTTGCAGCTAAGTAGACATGACACATGTTCCTTTCTCTTCTGGATCTTCCCATTTTGAGCATTTCTTCTCAATAATAGATCAAATTGTGAATACTAGGTCCTTCTGCAAAGTTCATGTCTGGCACTCCAGCTCAAATACACTTGCAATAGTCTGGTTTGGAAGTAACAGAGCTGATGAGGTTTGCCCAAGACATGCCGGGCACTGCACTGAGCCTGATTCTCATTGTTCTCTCTTGTCTTTATGACAATCCCACTCGGCAGACACTGACAACGCCACCATGTAACACCTAGAGAGCCAGCTGTGGACCATGAGTACACACAGCAGCTCAGGGGCAGGACTCACTCTTGGTGACTTCATGGTGTCACTACCCAAAGAACATGGGTATTTGCTTTCAAGAACCTCAAGATATATATATATATATATATATATATATATATATATATATATATATCCTCTTCCATTGCTGACTGAAGAGGGTCATGCATTCCTTTTTAAGGCACACTGAAAATTCTAGCAGAGGCAACCAGAACTTGGGGGGACGGCCATTGCTCATTCTGCTGGCGTACTCACGATAGAGTGCATGCATTCTGGCTGTATTTTTATACCAAATAAGTGGGAGATGTAATTAGTTCTCTTCTGTTTCAAATAATGGATTAAGCTGTACAATCTAAAGTGCTTGGCTAGAATCTTTCTGCCTAGATTTAGATATTCAGAGAAAGACGTGATTCGTTATAGGCTTAGAGAAGGCTGTTGGCTGCTGCGGGGCTTCCTTCTGCTGCCACTACTGTTGACATGGATCATGGGCCCACCGAGAAATCCCACATGGTGCATGGGGTCTTTTCAGGATATTTAAGTGACTTCTAGCTCTTCTCCTATGTAGGCTGGGCTGTACAAGAATGCGACCATCCCCCTTTCTGCCCCTCTCCCTTCCTTACTTGGCAGTTTTGACCAAAGATATGATGCTTTTGAGGGATGTAAAGGGAGTTTTCTGGGGAGTTTGTCAGCACAAGCCAGTCTTCCTGTGTTCTGAATGGAAGGCCACTATCTTTGTAGAAGCTACAAAAATAATTTTTTTAACTAATAAAGGAACATGAGCAGATAGACACATGTTATAGAAATACTATCTTCAGAGTGTTCTAGGAAAGACTAAAAAACTAAAAGGGAACATTTGGAAGCTATGCCGAGGCCAAGGCAAAGAGCAGACCTGATGGGTGTGACGTGGTACCATGGATTTAAACAAGCAAAGAACTGTCTGAGAGGACACAGAACGTGATGAAGAAAGATGGAGTCTCAGTTGTGACCACAGGGCTGGCTGGAAAATGGAAAGTGTTGGGCTGTTTACCCCAATACCAACAGAAGTGACATCATGTGGAGACACAGTGAGACAGGAGTGGGGGTTGACATGCTCCATTGGGAGAAATGTGTGGCAGCTGCGAGGTGACACGTAGTAAGCCGGTGGCTGTCTGATGGCTGATGCAGGGATACGCCCCGGGGATCCTTATGGTAGATAGTAGGGAAATGGGCAAACGGAGCCACACCAACTGGGTATTTTCCGAAGGTCTCTTACAGATGGCCACGGCAGAGGTATAGCCTGGTGTTTCAGGACTGGGAGGACCTGGAGCACAATGCAATCAGGAGGGTCTCTGGGCAGGTAGCCTCCGAGATGATCAATGAACCTGAGACTCCAGCTGACAGGTGCCTCCCTTCACCTTCAAATTTTGGCTGTTCAGAGATTTTTTTTTTTTGCAGCTGTTTCCTGCTGTGGCTCTAAGATTAGAACAGGCATTTTTGGATGCTTCCTTTTTGTGACTCGATGCTCCTTGCTATCCGAGGAGCCACAAAGGAAGATGGCCTTTCTTCTTCCTTATTTCCCCAACCTACAACTTTTCAACTAACTGCCTTACAACTACTTTCTTTCTAAAAGCATTACTGGACTCTAGTTCAAAGGAGAGGATTTCCTTATGGGTTCCTGCTTTTGGCTAGTGTGCATAAGACTAGTGTGTATAAGGCTGTTAGGGATGTTGGTGTACAAGTGTCTGTTGGAGTCTCTGTTTCACTGATTGTGAGTAGAAACCCAGGGAGGTGGAGTTGCCGGAGCATGTCTTCATTCCCTGTTTGGTTTTGTCAGAAACAGTGTTCTGTCTTCGATAGCAGTGGCCCCATCCTCCACTGTCCCTCGTCTTGCCCAGCTTGTTTTCTGATTTTCAACCAATAATCACTCAAATGGCTGGGAGACAACACCACCTACCTCATCCCAACTGCTCACTGAAAGAAGCACACATTGGGTATTTACTTAGAACCTGACAAACTGAAGGCACGGGCTTTCACTGTGGTCAGCTGAGCAAGAGCGCACACCACATGACCTCCTAACCTCATTTATAAAGGTGAGCCCACACCATAACCTGTGGAAATGAGAGGAAATGGCCCCTTAGTAGTTCAGAAATGTTACCGATGAAAGCGAAGACATGCTTTTGTTTTTAACTGTTGCTCTGTAATGGCTTATTAATATTCATAAAGCTCTTGGGAGGAGATTGTCATTTGGTGTCGAGTCCATTACAACATTACATTGTCACTGGGTTCAAAGCATTGCTGCAGAGATTAAGTTGCACCCACTCCTGCCATGCTCTTCAGACTGTGTTCGAGTGTAAGGTCCATCACTCATCTGCCTGTCCTGAAATGAGATGTACTTATTAGAAATGCAGAAATCAGAGCGAATGTTCGAGGGACCTCTGGGACTCAGGGTTAGGGAGTCACATGTTTTGTGTGCTTGTGGGAGACTGGGCCTCTGAGACACCTGCAGCTTCAGTGAATACCACATTGAAGGGTGGCTACATTGTATTTCTCCACACTCTGTCCCAGTGACTTTCACATCAACAAAAGCTAACTTGGTACTATGGAAATAATCAGCTCGGGCAAAGCTAGAAAGCCCCGCTTCCTGTCCTCCCTGTATCCTGGGGAAAGCTGGGTACCACAGTATCAGAAGCCACAGGATGCCGAGCTGCGGATCCTTTAGCAGTCTGGTCTTAGTGGACAGACCAGTCTCTCTAGAAAAGTGGGCTAAAAGTTAAAGCTAAGTCATCAGTTATTGGAAGTGATAGATTCTCTATGAGCAGGTCCCAGGTGAAGCTGATCAGGCTAGGCCACTGCCCTGGTTTCGTAACCATGCAAAACATGAAATTACATTAACCCACACAGTAACCTTTTTACTTCTGAATTAAATGGAATGTTTTCACTTCAGAGAATAGACGTTGTATCTTAAATTGTATCTTGAGAAACTATTAGTGGCAGAGTGGCTTTGAACTGCAGCCTTTAAGAAGGTTTGATGTCACCTTTTTTTCTACTAAGACAAGACATTCATTTACATTTTTTAAAAATTTCCAAGTCCACTTTTAGGAACGGGGAAAACAAGTCAATTCTAGGTAGAGAGTTGGAGCTGGTTACACTTTTTTACCTCAATTTACTGCCAATGATAGAAATCAATATATGCAAGATCCTGTAATCCACCTTATTTAGGGTCTTCCCAACTTGGGTCATTTAAAGTTTACAGGCCAAGATAGACTTGAGGTTTATGTAAAAAAGGCTTCAGTTTCCAAGTGGAACAGCCTAGCCTAGGGCAGCCAAAGAGGAGAGCAAAGCTTAGCAGAAGGCTTTATGTATCATCTGATAGTTTCCATTCAAAAAAAAACCAAATCATTCATTTCTGAGGAAATAAACTGAATTGTAGAAGCAACCTTGTATGGAATTGGTAGATAGCAAATGTTAAGTAATTGCTTCTCTAGAGCTTTGCACTACACCAATACCATTCTGCCAGACCGGCTCTTAACTTTCTTCCTTTTTAAAAGACAGTATTCTAAAAGAGCCCTGTCATATATGTAAGCTCAGAATTCAAATCTTCTTCTCGAGGGGCTGGAGAGATGACTGAGCAGTTAGGAACACTGGCTGCTCTTCCAGAGGACCTGAGCTAGATTTCCAGCAACCACATGGCAGCTAATAACCAACTGGGATCCCAACAAGGGATCTGGTGCCCTCTTCTGGCCTCCATAGACCCTGCAGATACATGGTGCACATAAAAATAATAAATAATATTTAAATTATAAATAAATTTTAAGTTTCTATTTAGGCAAACTTAGTTTGTTCTCTTTGAACGGAGTAAGCACAATATAGGCATACATAATACATGTGAGTGCATATGTGTGTTTGTCATCCTTATATCATTAGCCTACTTAAAGCATAAATAGAAATAGAGCTGGTAAAAACCTGAAGTGTTTTTAGAGTACTGATAATACTTACATTAAAAGGTATAACATTGCTGTGGTCGAAATCTAATGTTTGATTTGGCCTTCTGGGGACCAGCTAATGCCTCTTAAGTGTGCATGGAAACCATCCTCTATATTTGGAGCTCAGCAAGTGATTACAACGGATGCTGCTTGGGGAAAACAATGAAAAGCCTAACTTAGGAAAATGATCACCTTCCCCCCTCTCACTTCTGGTAGCAGAAGAGGTTGCCGTAGCAGCCACAGTCAGCAATACGCTAGTCTCCTAGACCCATAAATGGTAAATTATAGGATGGGCAGAGCCATCCGTATCCCCGCGTCACCTGCTGTCAAGGCTCCAGGGAGCCTCCGGAGTTGGCAGCAGATGTTGTTTTTTATTAAATGTCCTTGGATGGTGTGGCAGAATTCATTCTACTTCCCATCTGAAGTTACTGCTTTACTCTGGCCCTGAGCACCCAGGATATATTCTATATAGAATGATAGCATCAATCTTGCCATAATATTAACCTTTCCCTAAAACACTGGGCTATGTGTCATGAGCCTGCAGTGAGTCACACCCTCACAGAAGCCAATCACTGCAGAATACACTCTCCAGTGTGGTCTTTCTCCATGCGCTGACTTACTCACTGAGGCAAGGCCTTGCCTCATTGCTGTGTCTCTCTACCTTCATTTCTTTCTGATTTTAGACCATCTTTCCAAGCCTGAGGAAATTACAAGAGCATGGTGTTTTCATTGGATAGTATTTGAAAATAATTACTTTACATAGAATAGTATCTTATCTGTGGTTTTGCTTTCTATAGTCATCCATGGTCTGAAAATACGGTGCAGTACAATGAAGAATTGGACTATTTAGAGATAAAGAGACAGAGAGTACATTTATATACATTACAGTATATTATGACAGGCCTGCCTGCTTTATTATTAGTTATTGCTAACCCCCAACTGCACTTAATTGATAAAGCATCCATTATCATAGTACTTATGCATCAGGAAAATATAATAAATGCAGTGACACTGTTAAGGTTCCAAGCATCCACTGGTAGACTTACAAAAGTACTACATGCCAGGGTTTGCCCTTATATCCAACATATACAAAGTCTACATTGTTGTATCTAGTTATTCCATTTTATTCCTTTTCATGAACTACATTGTGGCTAGATTATCAACTTCTACATTATATTCTGCTTTTTGGGTAGGCAAATTAATTAAATGATATTTTCATATTGTTTAACAATATTAATGATTGGTGAGGCTTTACTGAGGGCTGCCTGCTTTATATATAGGCACATATTTTATCTTCACAGCAGTGCTCTAAGGTAAGAATTTTTATTATCTTTCTTTTGGTGATGAGGAGACAAAGACTTCGAGATCTAGTATAAAATAGCTAGTGAATGGTAATGGGGCTGTTTGGAAATCAATAGTATTCTAACTGCCCTGTTAAAGAGCAACTTGCTTAGGACAAAGAAATAACCACTTTAATGGACAATCAGCTTTTTGTTGGGGTCCAAGGCAAAGGTGTGGGCAGTATGCTCGATTCACTGGGCATCAGTGAGCCCTGCCCATCAGTCATGTAGATCATGCAGGATTAGATCCAGTGCATTAGAGAGCAGATGGTTTTGCTCAAGTTGGCTGTGGTTAGCAATGACCAAGATGTAAGTCTCTGCCTATGGAAACCTGACTATTGACCTCTCAGAAGCCTAGGTATAAAGTAGAAAAGTAAGAGAAATCCTCTGCTTCTAGCAGCATGGCAGGCAAAGTCAAAACAAAGTTATAAATATTGGTTAAGACTTTTCTAATATTTTTGTTTAGTATCATGAGATTATTGAGATCAAAAGAAGGAAAACGAGACCAGAGAGATAATTCAGTGGTTAAGAGCACTAGCTGTCCTCACAGAGGACCCAGGTTTGATTCCCAACACCTACACAGCAGCTCATTATCACTGGTAACTCCAGTCCCAGGGCATCACTGATACCCTTTCCTGATGCCCTTTGAGGGTCCCAGGAATGTACATGGCATTCAGGAGTAAACAGACATGCAGTCAAAACACCTATACATATAAAATAAAATTTTAATTAAAAAAAAGAAAAAAAACAAGTAGTCAGCAGATAGGAGAAAGGACGTGGAAGTTCAGAGGAGCCAGATAAAACAAGCCCTGTTGCTGAGGAATGCTAGCTCTAGAGACAGACACCCGCCTGAATTCCCATACTTGCACAGGCAGTAGTCCCAACTTGAGCTGTGCATGCAGAGAAATATAAGCCCTATGTAGACAATATAAACCATATGACCTGAGCACCTCATGGTCCTTCTCAAGAAGAGGAATTAAATCTGTACTTATTCTTCTATGAACTAATGTGGGAGTCCATACCTCTCCTCTTGGGTCAGATGTCTGAGTTCTGAGGTCAGCTTCTAAATGGAGGGGTCACAAGGCTGTAGACTGAGGAAGCACATTGACATCTGTGCGTTCCTTAAGTATTCCCCGAAGCAAATTGGCACCACAATGTAACGTGGAGTTTTAGAACACCAAAGACAAGGAAAATAGTTTAAACCTAGAGGGGAGAAAGTAAATAACCACAGGAAGTGGTCATTAAAGGAGAAGCAACTGCATTGCCAGGATAGAGCTTTCCAGCAATAATGGAAACTAAAAGACAATGGAATACTCTTTTCAAAATATGAGGAGACAATTATTGCCCCAGAATTCTATACCCTCTTAAACTATCTCTTCGGGGCGATAATGACATGGAATGAAGAAAAACAATTACAGATAAACACAGCAATCTTCCAAAACATTGTATTGAATGAACAGGCCAGAAACAAGAGCAATTATTGCATGGTTCTATTCATATGAAATTTAAAATAGGAAAAACTAATGGCTAGAAATAGCTATCTGAGTGGCAGGGGTGGTAACTGACAAACAAGGGCTATAAGAAAGCCTATCTGTTGCAATGAACTGTTTTAAGTCCATCTGGGTGCTGTTTGCATGGCTGTGAATATACTTAAAGCTCACTGTCCCGAAGAGCATTTGCTCACACTCATATCCCACACACCCCTAGTGTGTGTTTCAAGACTTATGTACAAGGAAATAGTGTTTAAAAAGAAGGAGTGTATAAGAAAAAGCATTTAATTTTATCTTGTTAAATACTAAAGTACTGCAGAAGACACATTTCCTGGAAACTATGAGATAGAGCTCAGAAGGTTGAGTGGGTTCTAAGAATGAGCAATGAAGGAGAAAGTAGTTGTAAGTCATTTCATTCAAGCAAACAGCGACTAACAATAGCAATGACCTTGATGGGAAGGCACTACAGCAAGGTAGAGTTGACACACTAACAGCCACGGGAGGTGGGAGCTGGAGACAAGGTCTAAGATGCTTGTTTGTTACTCTAGAGAGGTATGGTGTTGTTCAACTTTGAATTGATCTTTAAAAAACCTTTTTGAACTGGTCACAAAAACAGTAGCAACAGAATACCTGATTTTCATGGACTGATCAGGAAAGAAGAACGAAGAAGTTATTCCATCTAGTAAAATTCAGGAAAGGAGAAAATATGGAAAAGGCATAGGTGGCAGGAAGGAAAATAACAGAAAAGAGAGAGCCAGTTAATATTCATAACACAGAAGTCATTTATCAATGTGTATAACACATGTACACGCACAAACATGTGCTTATATATACTCCACTTATGTCAAAAAAGGGGGCTTTTACATAGAAACAATGTTTTAGGAATAAACAACTATGAAAGCACAGAAGTCCTGAACCTTGTAAATAAATGCGGTGAGGAGACGTCGGCGATTTTACAAAAGCGTTCAGAAATGTAAGCACACAGCCCTTACAAGAACATGAGAGCTCAGGCAGACAAGAGACAACCAGAGGGTGACTTAAACATCTGTATATGAGCTTGACTTTAACTGTGTAAACGTCCTTGTCCCAAGTAGGGCACAACACCCATCACTGATATGAATTGAACATAAGGCCACAAAAGAAGTCTCTAGAAAGGACAAGTCAAGGGTCTTCTTAAGGCAAAACCCAGATAAAGCAAAAGGCTCCGACTTCTGCCTCACGGTGCAGGAGCTGCTCTGAGATCACTCGGGGTGAAGCATGTGCTCCCGTCTCCAGCCCACCTCGTCAAACTCTCTGGTAGACACATAGTTTTCTTCAAGGAAGGAAAAGCATCGTGAATAGATAAAGCCTTCTATCCAGTCATTTCCGTGTTACAGACATTTTCTATTTGGGGGAATGGAAGAAATTAAGAGGCAGAGGGAAATGATGACTAAGAGTCCCTTGTCTAACGTTTGGTTAATATAATTTGTGATAGATTTGAATTTTTTTCTTGGTCCTCAGTAGTTCACCCCTGGGAGAGGTTGAATGAAGTCTTTCTCTGAATACATGAAAAAACAGATTAAATATTTTTCTCCCTGCAGTTACATTATATTTGTACACTGAATACATTTAATAAGAGCCCACACTGTTGGACATAGATTCTCTGTGTGAAGTTGAACAAACCCGTAGTTTATCATGGCGGTTGTGGGAATTCTATTTATTTGTCTCAGCTTTTTTTCATGATGTGTAAATAACCATTATCATAGCTACAGTATTCAAGATTGAGACACTCCTACTTTGTAAGCCTAGAGTATTCCTAACCAATTATAAAGGATGCGTGTTACCCTCTCGCTTTATTAGGCTTCGGTATCTCTTCTGCATCTTTTGTTGACCCAGAAATTCCAGAGACAGCTCCGTTTTTAGGTAGATGGGATGTTGCCATCCCAAAGTAATCCAGCAATCTCCACAGGTGGCTCTCTTCAAGCTAGAGTTAGCCCGTTTATTTACTACCTAGGATCCCTGCCCCTGAGAACATTTTAGTCAAAACGCTCCCTGATTTCCCTTCTATACTCTGCCTTCGCAAATTAGATATCAGACTGTCTTCTGCAGTCTTCCTGAACTTCCTTCAGTTACGGCTTTGATCACCAAATTATGTATCCCGTGGGTGTTTCGGTTGACACAGAAGGAATAAAGCCATCTGTCAGCGTTCGTTTTACACTATAATTGAAGAACTAAAGCAACTATTGAGGGCAAGCTTCGTCTTACGTCTAGGGATTAAATTCAGTGTACAGATGTGCATTTTTCAAAAATAAGTGATGTTGGGCCCATCACAGAGCAACAAAACACAACTGCACTTGGTCACACACCCAGTCTGGGCATCAGAATCCTTCACTGATAGTAGCTGCCTCTGGAAGCATCTGTAGAAACCCTGACAGGCTGTCTGTCTTAGTGTCTGTCCAGCATGTCCCTGCTTTCCTGTGCCTGGCCCAAGACTTCAGACCATATTGTGTGAACAAAATGACCATTTGGGAGGCTGCAGCTCATCCTTTGCTAACCAGGGGAAACTTTGTTTTATTTCACATACTGATATAATTCATTGATTTCATATTTTCCACTTGACATACAGTAGGAGACACATCATGGTGGTGGCAAATCTGGGGTCATGGTTGAATAATTGCTGTATTTTTAGGTTTCCTGTGAAAGGCTCAATTCACTGCATCCAAGTCCCCAGTGAGAAAACTAGCTAATGCTGTTTCTCAAGTAACAGTTCATGACCCGTTATAAATACAAAAGTTGACTGTTGTTGTTCTCTGGTTTTGCCTTTTGCCACATAGACTTTTTTCTCTCTGTTGGACCTCAACGTTAGCTTAGATTACTCAGGTGCCTAAATCATATATAAAATCTTACAGTTATGTGAACAGCAGCCCCATTATGTAACCAGGTTATATAATTTTTATGAATAACATCGAGGTCATAGCCCATAAATGAGCAGAGAACCTAACAATTCTCTAAAGAGAAAGTCGGACAGCCAGGGTGCACTGAGAAACTGCCCAACTCACCAGCAACCACCAAAATGTGAGTGAAAGCAACCATAAAGCATCCTCTCTCATCTTTAGGTTACTTATTTCTAAAATTTCTGGTAATAAAACCTGGGAAATGACTCAGTGGGTGAAGTGCTTACTGTACAAGCCTGAAGCCCTGTGTTCAGATCCCGAGCACCCCAACAAGATCCAGAATGTCTATCTCCCAGGGCTGGGGATAGGGTAGTGGAAACAAACAGATCCTTGGAGCTCATTGGTTAGACAGCCTAGCTAAAAAGTCAAGCTGAAAGTTTCAGTGAAAAAAATCTCTTAAGAATAGTGTGGAGAGCTAGCGAGCTGGCTCGGTGGGTGAAGGCACACTTGTTAACCAGCCTGGCAACCCAGATGCCGTCTCTAGAAAGCACATGGTGGAAGTAGAGAACCATTTCCCAAAATTGTCCTCCTAAACTCCATAAGGTTTTCTGTAGCATGGGTTCTCATCACACACACACACACACACACACACACACACACACACACATGCACGCGCACACGCACGCGCACACGCGCGCACGCACACACACACATACACACACGCGCGCGCATGCACACACGCACGCACACGCGCACACGCACACATGCACATACACACACACATACACACACACACATACACACACATACACATACACACACACATACACACACACACAAATTAATGCTGCTGCTGCTGCTGCTGCTGCTGCTGATGATGATGATGATGGAGGAAAAGGAGAAGAGGGAAAAGAAGGAGGAGGAAGAGGAGAAGGAGGGGAGGGGAAGGAGAAGAGGAGGGGAAAGAAGAAGAAGAAGAAGGAGGAGGAGGAGGAGGAGAAGGAAGAGGAGGAGGAGGAAGAGGAGGAAGAGGAGGAGGAAGAGGAGGAGAAGGGAAGAAGAGGAGGTATTCAATTATTGAAGGGTCTTGTTAAAATGGTAAATTTTCATATGTATTGCCAAAGCATTTGCTAAACTGTTGTACATTTATACTTCCAAAGGATGTCACCATTCATTGAGAGATCCTTATCTCTCTACACCTTTGTCTACATTGAGATGGTCATACTTTTGTTGTTAATTTTTTTCCCCGATTTGTTCATTTTTATTTTATGTGTATGGGTGTTACACCTATATGTATATCTGTGTACCACATACAGTGCCCACAGAGGCCAGAAGAGGGTGTTAGATCCTTCAAAACTGGCGTTCCAGATGGTTGTGAGCTGCTATGTGAGCTGGGAATAAAACCAGGGTCCTCAGGAAGAACAACCAGTGCTCTTACCCACTGAGCCATCTCTCCAGCCCTGAGGTAATAGTTTTGAAGCACTGGCAATGATTGGGTCAGCTGATGTACAACCATAATTCTTAGAGGAATTAAACACCCATTTATGGAGATGTTTTAGAACCCAGATAGCACGTCTATGAAAAAGACAAATGCTAGTTTAGGTAGCCCCTGTTTCCACCACTCACCTCCCCAGACAAGTGATCAGGAGGGTATGTGGTGCCGGGCTCAGGATGGGCATCCACTTCATTTGTCTGCGCTTTGTACAGTCTAACCTTCCTCATGCTGGGACCCTTTAGTACATTTCCTTGTGTTGTGGTAATCCCCAACCATAAAATTATTTCATTGCTACCTCATAAATGTACTTTTGCTACTGTTATGAATCGTAATATAAATATCTGAGATGCAGGATGTCTGATGTGCAATCCCTAAAGCGGCTGCAGCCCACAGGGCAAAACCCACTGGTCTAAGAAAGGTCTCAGAGCTGAGTGAACATCTCGTTACTATAGCTCGGCTCCTCCCATGCACTGGAAAGCAGTTATGCAAGTCACTGAAGCCCCTTCCCATCATTCTGCCATCCACTACTGTTCAGAAGAAACCTGGACTGTCTCCAAGCAGGGTACTTGTCCACTGATGGAACGTTCTTATCTGCTGTTGCCTCTCTTAGTTCTGAATACTTAAATTATGGAAATAGTGTCTTCTCAGGACATGTGTGAAACACTGGACTCAACAACAGATCCCTCAGATGGTTCTCACACCATCACCTGCTTACATATGCAATACATCCTGAAGAAACTGTCATCTTGCGAAGGGAGCTGACTTTTCCGAGGATGTTCTTACTGCAGAACCAGGATGAATTGCGAAAGTTCATACAAAGGCTTGTCACTGGGATCTGAGCTCGTCACTACGTGTGTTTCCAACCTAAAAATACCTTCCATTCCAAGCTATTTTTAAAGTATCTGTCTTGTTTGAAATGCAGTGACAACAAGCTCACAATCAAAATAATGCTATTTTAATGTGGAAAAAAACAAAACAAAACAAAACAAAAGAAATGTTTTTGGCTGGGGTGGCATAGAGCATCACTGGAGTCTGTTGCTCTCAGCGCATCAGACACATCACTGTTGTCTACCTAAGTTCCTTGAAAGGGCTCTGTGCTGATGGAAATTTGTGTAGTCTATGTGCTGGTCTTTTGGACCAGAGATACTTGAGGTCTTCTCTTCGTGGGAGAGCCATCTGCATTTGTATGTCTTCTATAAGTAGGAACCTTGTAATGCCAACTCATTGTTGTCCTGGGGTAAAGCACGGGCTTTGGAATGTGGCAATCTCAGGTCAAAGTCTGGCTTCACTAGATACTAAGAATATGACTCTCGTTTACCCAATGCCCTCAAATCTGACTCCCCTTTGAAATGTGGGGAGAAATGTACATTTATTTGGCAAAGGAGTGAGGGTTTAGGAAAATGTATATGATCTATAAGAACCAACATGTGGTTATTACTAAGTTATCACCATAGGTGAATTGCACAGATCACAGATAATATACATGTTATTCAAGAGTCAACATATGGTAATTACAGTATTTACCTTGGTTAACAGTGTACACAGGAGGTCTTTGAGTAAGTTCCTTCTTGGATGACTTTACAGCTGTACATCATGAATGATGTTCATTGGTAAAATTTCTTGTCTGAGTGAGGAGCTTGCATGGGTGACGCCCACTCCTCCTATCGCGTTCTGCTCAGTAGTGTGGCCTGGTGAGAAGGGTCAGAGGTTGCCATTGTTTTCTGAGACACGAGAAAAGAGCCCCTTTTACCAGAAAAGCCAGCAAGCCCATCAGGGACTCTGTGCATACATGTGCACTCATTATCACTGTGCTGAACCAAATAGATTGAATTGGATACTTAATAATTCTGAAGCAGACACTTTTATAGTGTAACAAAAATGTGTTCACTCTATTTCTGCCAGGAACTTGCAATAACGCGTCTACAACAATTTGTAAAAATATCTATGCTGATAACTTAGAATTCTCAGCTCATTTCTTTTCAAAGAAATTTAATAAGTTTTTGAGAATTTCCTTATGTGAATACACTGTTTTTAGATCATCTCTGCCCCACTCTCTCTCTCTCTCTCTCTCTTCCCTGCAACTCCTCCCTCCCTCTGTTCCCTCTCAGATTCATGACTTCATCTTATTCTGAGTATATTTAGTGTGGTTCACATATACATGTGTCTCAGGCTCACTGTTTGGGTTTGGATAACTATCAGGGCACTCATACCTGGAGAAAACTGATTCTTCCTCCCTCTCTCTGAATCCCTTGCCTCTCCGTAGTTCTTCATCTAGGGGTGGGGCTTAGCGAAATTTCCCTCATCCCCATTAGTGTTTCAATGCTGTAGTCATTATGTAAGTCTTGTTTAGGAAACCGTGTTGTTGAGACTTCATGGGTGCTGCATCCCTGCCGTATCTAGAAGATACTGTCAGGGCAGTTATCCTGGTCCTCGGCTCTTACAAGCTCCCCCACCCTCTCTCCCACTGTTCCCTGTTCTCCGTTAAGATCTGTCAGAAACACTATCCACAATAGAAACAACCCAGATATCCATTAATGAGAAAATGAATGGATGGAAAAATTGAAGTATATCCATGCAACAATATACTGGTCCACAATTAAAAAGAAAAAAAACCATTCTGAGGAGCTGGTTAATGCAACAATATAAGGAAATCTTTGAAATTATTTGTTGATCCAATGGAGTCAGAGTCAAAAGAATATTAATGTAAGATTCCACTGTTATGATATTCAAGAATAAGAAATCTAATCTACAGTGATAGGAATGGGGGCCACATATAGGGTAAAGAGGGAGTATTACTAGAAAGGAAAAAAAGGTTTTTGAATGATGGCAGCATCCTGTTATTTACAGATAGAAGGATATGCAATTGCACACACACACACACACACACACACACACACACACACACACACATTCACCACTGCAGTCTGTGCATACACAGAATGCAACATACACATCCATTTACACTGGTGCCCAAGAAATGGAAGAATGAATATGGTGAAGGTAGGGAATCTACTTTTAAAAGTCCTCCTGGGTCCGGAGAAATGGCTCAGTAGTTAGGAGCACTGGCTGCTCTTCCAGAGGTCCTACATTTGGTTCGCAGCAACCACCTGGTGGCTGGCAACCATCTGTAACTCCAGGTCTAGGAGATCCAGTGCCCTCCTTAGGCTTCTTTGGGTACTACACACATTAGTGCATAGGAATGCAGGTTGACAAAACACCCATAGGCATAAAAATTAAATATATATATATATATATATATATATATATATATATATATATATATATATGAATGAAGACTTCTTACAAGGTTTAAAATTTACAAATTCTAGTATTGTAAAGTATTTTTTCTGTTTTACGGAATTTATGTTCTATAAATCCTATTACACTGATGGATTCTATAAAATTCTATTTAATATTAATTTAGATAATATAAACTCTGTAAAAATGGAACTACCATTCAACCATGATCTCAAAACTAAATAAAGCCTGCAAAGTTAGATTCTACTTTGCAGTGTGAATACATTATTTCCTAATTTTAAAAGTTGCGTTCTGGAATACGATACACAGCTATTGTTGTGATATAAACAATAGTCACTTTAACTGCTAGAGGGCATCTCTGTTTTAAATTCCAAAATGACGCTTATTTTTTAATGTGTCTTCGAATGCATTAATGTTTTCGTCTAGAGAAAAGAACGGGTTGTTTTGTAAATTCGTTTTCCCAGCTCGGGCTTTTTAAACTCCTCCATGGGAGAGGTTGGAGGAACACATTGCTTGGAGCAAACTTTAAGTGTGTGTTTGAACTCCATGTAAGTTGATTTCATGTGGGACATCTTTGTTTTGTGTGTGAGAATGATGCATCAGCTGGCTGCTCTCATTTGCTCTGTGGTATGATTTTGCTGAAGAGAAAAAGCATAATGCATCAGGCAGGGTGGATGTAAGCTGCGTCTAGACACAGTTATCATCCAAGTATGAGGACAACCCTGAAGTGTTTACTCTTCAAAACCTTCATGATGGTAAAAAGTTTGTAGACCATCTGCAGAGGTAGCAAAGCCAACCTTGCTGCTTTAATGTCATATTCCTCATCTTCAGGAACCTTGGCCCCCCTCTTTCTGTACCTCGGGCCACATTTCCTTAAACCCGCAGGGCAATCCCACCTACTCTCTCAGCCTTTACTTCCGCCCCTGCAGTGTGTCTCCACCTCTGTGTTCAAAGCCCAAACCCCATTCCTCCCACAGAGCAGCTACCAAGGTGCCTAGGGGAGGAAAACAGAGCCTGCATTTGTCTCTACCCAAGATTCTTCTGGGAATGGAAATGTTTCTGATTTGCCATTTCCTGGTACACGGGGCGGGGGGTGAGGGGGTGTTGTTTGTTTTTGTTGTTGTTGTTGTTTTCTTTTGTTTTTGCTTTCACCAAAAGATTGTATGGAACCTCTCAGCCTCCAAAACGTCATAACATAACACGGAGTAATTAGGATTTTTCTCCTAACAATGACAACAACAGGTCACCCAGGCTACTTTCTGTGACAAAATAACAGTGGTAGCAAAAGAAGAAAGAAAAAGCATTGGTTCTAAGTTCCACAGACTACAATAAGAAGGCAGAGACCATTGGTTTTGAGTACACGTGTTAAGCTGAGAAGCCCCACATATTCCCATGAGCCCATATTTCCGACAGCAATACAGAGCAGCCAGGACAGTCACCTGAAATCTGAGACCCAGCAGCTGGTAAGGGACTCAGATGTATTTGTAAGCACTACGTTATCTGAAAGCATAACACGCCAACATGGATTTCTTTGCGTTGCTTAGGATAATGCCTTAATATATATCCCCATTATTTCCTGTTTGTGTATTCCTATCCATACGTATTTCTACATACATCACTACAGCATATACAAATGTCTGTGGAATGACAGTAAATTATAGATGTTGGTAAACAGTGTAACAGTTTTCCTTGAGTCTACCTCAGGACCTTTGAACTTTGAACTTCCGTTCCCTCTATCTGGCTGCTTCTCCCTCCCCAGATAACCAGATACTCCTCTCAGGCATCCTCACTTTGCTCATTCCCAGGCCTCTTTCGGAGCTCAAAGTATATACTTGTATTGGAAACTCCTCAGTCTGCATCCCGTAGGGGCAAATCCCTGGCTGCTTTATACAGTCCATGCTTCTAGTATTTACCACAATGCCACACATATCGAAGTAACCCAAGAAATGTTTACAAAATGGAGGGAGGACAGGGTGCTTTAAAGGCGATCTGACCCCATGCTCTCTCTACGGTACATCAGGCATCATTCCTAGTCAAAGCCTCCTAGTCAAAGCCGGTATGCATGAGCCAACTAACTGGCACTCGCAGGACAATGTGAAAATGAACTGGAGACCGAAGAGGCTAAGGGGTGGGGGAGGGGAGGGGGACTGGTCCAAGTTGAGCTGAGAAGAAGGAGGGGACTTTCAGAAGGCATTTAGGAGAGTGGAAGAAAGAGACATGGTTGTGACCACTGGTGAGGTGTGTCAAGAGCCAAAAAGCCCTCAAGGTCCAACCCAGGCAGCATTGTCCGCACCTGCTCACAGTGTACGCCACCTTATCACAGCCGGCTATCTAGGATGGGTATGATTAGTCCCGTTTCTTAGGTGTACAGTCGAATCTCAGAGACTCAATGGGGAGGCCAGTGTGTACACCTCTCACGTGCTCAATCCTAGAGTTGATGCTTTGTCTTTGGAATCTGACAAGATTTTTACAACAATCTTGAGTTTTAAAAAGCAATAGGAAAATTCTATCTCCCTTGCCTTAATGTAGGCCTCAGTTCCAGTTGTATATTCACCTCAAACAATTCCTTTTTTGTTGTTTTTGGGTTTTTTTTAATTTATATTTGTTTTTACAAATTTATTTCAGAAGCTGTCTGCCCTTTCTCTTTTGGGGCACTGGCTTAACAGGAATCAAATTCAACTTGCGGCTCTTCACTCTGCAATTACACATGCTTACCACAAGAGGGCGCTTGCAACCCGGTGAGGGCAAAACTTCGCCTCTCCTGAGTAGTGAAGAACTTGATAGTTAAAATGTAGAGACCCTGACAGGATGTGAAGTGACGACTCCATGAATTGAGCTGGTGGGAAGTGAGATTTGTAGCTTTGAGGAGGACCTTGGGTGGAAGGGACCTGGAATACAAGAAGACAAAAATTCCGAAGCTCCTCACTACCACTGTCCCTGGTGGGGTTCCTTGCATATGCAGGTGTGCCAGGAAAGTGAGAGCCAGGGCCACTGACCTCCTTCAACTAGTATCTCAGGTGACTGCCAGGCTGGAAGGCTGCTGAGACCCTTGCCAGTCTTTTGCTTTAAGGACGACTAGGGACTTGCGCTTAGCCAGCGGCACAAGGATGACTCATTTCCTTTTCCCTCTGCTTCGCCTAGTAGACTTTTGAGGTTGTCCCTGGGGCTCCATGTGGGCTCTCGTTCATTTGGCCCTCTGTGAAGACAAGCTTTTCTGCTCTTCCTTTAGGAGGTCTTGCACCCACAGCCTCGGGCCTTTCAGGGCTTCCCCTGCCTTCCTGTCTCACCGGCTGCTTCTGCAACAAAAGAGATGTCCGCTCATTCTTGTCCAGATTAATCTGAAGTGGATGACCCTGTCTGCCTCAAAGGAGGGCGGGGTGGATGAACAGGATGTTCTAACTGGGGCATCTCTGCACGGCAGAGCCTGTCGGAACGTCATTGGAAAGAGGCAGCCTCTGTGAGGCCATGCCCTTTCCGCTTTACCCCAACATTATCTTCTGGTTTCCTGCTCTCCTGGTGGCCCTGGCAGACACAAAGGAAGATCCTGCAGCTTCATTCAGCCTCTTGTTGGAACTGTTTGCCTGATGTTATACTTTAACTCAAATTGTCTTGAAGAGCTTCTGGCATGGTTATGTTCTCTCTAGTACCCCCCCCCCCACCAAGCCACCACAACCCCTATTGGGTTCCTTTAACTCACCTGCCTGCCCTGGGCCTGACCCCTCCGTGTATCCCAGAGGGTAGTTATTCAACGAACAAATGTGTGCAGTGCCACTCTTATTTTTAAGACATAGCAAGAAACTCACTCAGGTGCCCTGGACACCCTACTTCCATCTGTTACCCTTTGAGACACCCCCCCCCCATCCTCCGTCCTCCCATTAGCTTGTTCTGCACAGATCCAGGGGCAGTTCCTTATCACCGTGCCTCAAAACAGGAAAAGTAGCTGCTGCCCACCCATGTGTATTCATTTCCTGTGCCTGCTGTAACAAATGACTATATTAAGACTGGAACAGGGCAAATGTGTCAACTTTAGAACCGGACACCAGAACATGATATAGGCTCCACAGAGTAAATCTGGGAACTCTGCTCCTGGCTGCAGACTTCCGGGGAGGGTCTGTTTCTTTGCTGGTTCTGGATGGCAGAACTTAGAGTTTCTGGAGTTGTAGGACTGATGTCCCCATTTCCTGGTGGTTGTCAGCAGAGGGCTGTTGATAATGTTTGACTTGACGTTCTTCTTCCTCTGTCCCCTCAGCCAGCTGTGGGTCAAGCTGTCCTCGGCCATCAAACCTCTGCTCTTTCTTTGGTCTCTCACTCAGACTCAGCTGGAAAAATTCCCCCCCTCCAAGGGCTTATTATTAGGTTGGGTCCAACCTGATAATCTGGGAAAATCATCTGAGCATCTACGCCCTTCCCCCAAACTGCAGAAGCCCTGCGTGGTCCAGGGCACCATGTGCCTGGGTCCCGGCATTTGATGTGGATATCTGGGGGGACTGTTGTTCTGCCTAGCCCAGCACTTCACAGTTCTTTCCTCGGAAGGAACCCCAAGTGATGGCTATGTCCGGAGATGCAGCTCGTGCAGCCAAGCCTGCACAGCGGGGCAGGGAAGCTGTCTTCTTTCAGCCTTGCGTTCACCAGCCTGGCCAAGACTGTGTGGGCTCTGGCATTTTTTGGGACACGGCCAGTAGGCTCAGCTTTAAAGTATGATAAAACAATTGAAAGTTTATAAAAACAAGGTGGGCATGGTAGCTGACACCTGTAATTCCAGCACTCACGCCAGCTGGGGCAGGAGGATTGCTGCCAGTTCATGATCTGTATGGGTTGTGGTGTGAGACCCTGTGGGAAGAAAAACAAAGGAAAGAAGGAAGGAAGGGAAAAAGGAAGAAAGGAAGGAAGGAAGGAAAAAGAAAAAAGGAAAAAGGAAAAAGGAAGGAATCTCTGTTAGCATTCTGTTGCTGACATAAGAGATCCATTCAACATTCAATCTTCTCTTTCTAATTATCCTTCTTTAGTAAGAGAATTCAGGTTTACTTGGGCTCAAGCCAGCTCAAAGAAGGCGGCCACGTTCACGGGGAGCCTCCTATGAACATCCAGACCATCAGACCATCGATGTCCATAATCCTTGGGTCACACTGTAACCCAGTCAGATCATGAACTGGCAGCAATCCTCCTGCTCCTGTTTGCCTGAGTGCTGGAATTACAGGTGTCAGCTACCATGCCCAGCTTGTGTTTTATAAACGTTCAATAACTTTTATTATACTTCAAAGCTGAACCTACTGGCAGTGTCCTAAAACATTAGAGCTTGTGAATGCAGGGCTGGAAGAAGACGAACTTCCCTGTACGTGCTTGGCTGCACAGGTGATCCATTAAGTGAGAAGCCTCCCCCCCTCCCCCCACCACACACACACACACACACACACACACACACACACACACACTTCCCTACCCAAACTCTCCAACTGCAATTAAACCACAACAGCCTGGACAGGATGCCTCATAGAGAAATTCCTCAAGGAACAGAGCTGTGGCCAGGAAAGGAAGCTTACAGCGTGAGTCGTCCCGTTACGTCACAGCAGGGTGAATAAGTGGACTGGTTGGAAAGCTTACAGTTTTTCTAAGTTTTGGGGGATTTTTCTGGAAGGCAAAACAATGATTTTCATAGTGATCAAACAGAATCTAGGACAAAAGGTACACACAGTACCCCCAAATAGAAACGACACTCTCATATTGCTGAACTGAAGAATTCTCAGTCCAAACTGTGAACTTCCAAAGTAAATTTACCTTGAGATTGGCGACTTATCTCAGTGCTAGAGAGGTTACTTAGCAAATGCAAGGCCCTGAGTTCCATCTTCAGCCTGGGCGGGGGGGGGGGGGGGGGGGGGGAGAGGGGACAGAGGGAACAGTAGATTTATCTTTCTATTTTCAAAATTCATCACACATCAGAAAATGTATAAATCCCAGAAAGATAAAGATGCCGTTCCCACCAGCAGAAGCCTTGCTGTCTCTTCACGTGTTCCGAAGAGGTGACTTCCACCTGGGTCTTCCATGACATTTAAAAACCAATTTGTTGAAGGTCACCCAGCGGTAAGCTAATTGGCTTAAACATCCTGTTTTCAAACTCTCTTTCTAGCATCGAAAAATCATTTAAGGGATGAGCCCAAAATAGCAGGAGCTGGGAGACTGTAGAATGACCATTGTGAATTGGAGTTTTGAGAGGTTATGAATTCTAGCAGGGGCTTAGTGCCTGCTCTCCCTGTCTTCTCAAAGGGGGAGAGCCCCATCAAAGACAGGCAAAGAGCGAGAACAAAAAGATGTAAAAGCTTTGTCTGTTTGACGTCATCTCCCAGGACATCAGCGGTTGTTTCCCACCCACCAAGACCTTGCGTTCTTGCTTCTAATGCTTAGAATTATTGTTTGCAATAGAACCAGGTCAAAAAAAAAATAGTATAGGAGGAAGAAAAGGCAGAAAGGAGATATTGGAAGGATATGCAGGTGTCTTATGGGTCCCAAGAGCCAAACTGCAGCCTAGCCATCAGAGGAACCAGACTGCTGCTGTCAGGACTGGACAGTTTGGGATTGGGGTTCAGGCTTGGGGTTGGGTTTGTTTTGTTTATTCCTGGCTCCTCTTGCCTGCCCTTACTTTCTCTTTCAGTTCCTCTGTGCCTGGTAGCATACCCATCAAACCCATTTTGGGTAATCTGGATAAGGTACAGCTCCTTGTGGGTTTTGTTCTGTTCAGAAACTCAGCCAATGAGATGTGAGATCTTAGTCCCCTTCCTAAATTTGTACAGAAAGAACCATGACCCCTGACGGGTCAGCTGACTAAGTCTAGGTGGAAAGAACAAGGTGGGCAGGTGCCAGTCTTGAGAGTACTCTGGAGGGCACGGAGGAAACTCTAGAGACAAAAGACTTGCAATGGGCTGCGGCGCCCCCACAGGTGTCTTGAAGCTGAGCCTCACATTGGATTCTAGGCTGTGAGCCCCCAGCCTGGGTGAGAATGGACAGACAGGAAGGTGGACACTCATATTCGCCGTGAGTCTTTCTTTGCAGTGCTATCATTCTCTGAAGACTGAGTCAGTACTATGCCCGAGAAGATAAGGGCAGATACTTTTCAGATATATATCAACACTGGTGAAATCTGGCAGTTTAAACTCCTGTTTCTACATTAATTATATCTTGTAGTCATCATGTACCTTTGCAATTACTGGGCACCATAATAGGGACGTTTTTATTTGGGCAGTCCTACCGTGCATAATACTGAAGAACCCCTGTGTGTCAGGTGAGGCATGGGCCAAGAAACTGGACATATGCTAGCTGAAAGGAAGCTGTTCCGTGAATTCTATTTTTATGTATGCCCTCTGTGCTTGTGTCATTATGAACTTGTCTAATGACACTTTGTTATGTGGCAGGCAGCACATTAGATGCATACATACAACGGAGTGCTAGAATGTCCATTCTGAGGCTTAGAGGCTGTTGAAATCAACTACTTCTGTATTATTTTCAGACACACCGAGTAGCAGGAACTCAGCCAACAAGCGGCTGAGATGCAAAGAGCCTCTGCCACCTGCCATAAGGAATACTTAGGCATGACTTGTGATTTGTGTGGTGGTGGTTGAAATGTGAGCAAATGCTTCCAGCGTGTTTCAGAAATATCCCTTAAAGGTGCCACGAGTACCGAAAGGACTGGCTTCCCCATTTCACCAACTCTGTTCACAAATGCTGCAGAAGGAAAGGCCATTCTCGGCTTTAACATCGCAATCCAGTGAGAGTGGCAAAAGCCAGTATTGGCGTGTGCTTTTCTGATGCAGGGTGTTGGCTCCCTAGAAACCTCTCTTTCTATTCTTGTGACGGACATGGGCACTGGATCTATGCCCGTTGCATCCAGAAGGACATTGAGTTTAAGATCCATGATATGTATGTCAAATTATTTGGATCTAAACTAATGTGCTTTTCCTAAGTGTTTGTAAAATACGCCTTTGGATGCAAACTGTAATGAGTGAGACATTCAGTTAGCACGTTGGGTTAAGCAGGATAGACATTGTTGAGATGGCAGAGAGGCACACGGCTTTCAGTATTCAGGAACAAGCCAGAGAATACAAGTTCAAATCCCAGCCTCATCATTCACTTGCCTTGTGACTGTGGAAGACTCACTCAACCTACCTGCTTCTAGGTTTCCTCCTATCAAAGTTGAAGGCATGCAATGACCACTTGAATGAATAATTGAGCATGCATAATAGCCTCTAGGACACAAGAAATGACATTCACAGCCTGGAGCATGCGCACTTGGTGTGTGGGCACAGCTACGGGGTATGTTGAGCACAGTGGCTTGCTTCATCAGCAGGCCAGGCTGGGAAGTGGGCAGGAAACATGATCAAGCTTTTCCTGCACTCCATAAGTCTCCATTTTCTGATGGTTTCTAAACGTCTTTACCCTCTCACGAGTAGGGAAGCCAACACCAATGAAAAGCTGAGATATTATGGAAGCTGCATTCTATCAACAGATAGGAAGGCCAGCAAAATGGGGTGAGGGAGGCAGAGGGCCAGCAGCCTGCAGCTCAGCGCATGCTCAGAACTGTCAGGGCTTCTCTGTGTTCATCAGATTATCAACCCCAGTCCCAGGACTGCCATGGGCTGCTTGAAACCCATGGAGTACCATTTGTGGAAGCCAAGGACCCTTGATAATTGGGCACCAAAGGAAGATTTGGCCTTGAAGGAGTGAACACCGTGCAGTCAGAGACAATCTGACCACTATCCAAGGTGCATTTGATATCTGGGCCTGCAGAGCTGAGTGTCCCTGAAAGGAAAATGAGACGAAGGACATCTTGGCTGCTGATACATATGGAAATGAGGAGGGAAGGGCTTGCTTGCCCTTCTGCCCCTCCCTAGTCATCCTCAGAAGACTGATTGCTGAATTTCTATAATTCGTGAGAAATTATGTCTTAAATACAGTGATAGTCTGACTTAACATGTATATTTGGATAGTTTTGAGAACCAAAGGAGTCACTCAACATAACTAAAATTGTATAATTTTCCTTGGGAGATTGTTTGGCAGCTTTTTAACAAGACTAAAAATATGTTCACCATATGTATGATTCATCATTTAACCAGTTGGTACTGGCCCAAATGTGTTGAAAAAAAATTTCCACAGAAATTGCATATAGGGATGCTTATAGCAGCATTGATCCTAATTGACAAACTGTATCAGCAGCCAAGACGTCCTTCAGATGGTACATGAGTTTTAAAATTAGCATTCTACACTAAAAACAAGTGAGCTGCTATCAAGGCACAAAAAGGCATGGAAGACTCCCCGGTGTATATACTATGCAGAGCTGTCTGAAATGTTTATACTAATGGATCAATTATGTGTGTTCCTCAACTTATAGCAAGGTTCAACCCCAATGAGCTGGCTGTGAGTTGACGATATCATTAAGTCCACAGTGCGTGGACTGCTCTTAGCCTGATAAGTGTCTTTGCTTGGCAACAGAGCACACTGTAAAGTACCAGAGTTTCCCTGCAGAAGACATCCTGGCTGCCCGGGGACTGTAGAGCTCACTGGTGCTGCCCCAGCATCTCCAGCAGGATGTACCTTCTGTTGCTAAGCTGGGGAGGAACCAAGACACAAAGTTTGAAGCACTACAGCATGCGTATTGCTGTAGAGATCAGAAAGTCAAAAAAAAAAAAAAAAAAAAAAGCATAAGTCAGCCATCATAGGTTGAGAAGATTGTTAGGATGTTCTGGAAAAGGCAAAACTATTAAGGCAGATAACAGTCAGTGATTCCCAGATGCTGGGTAAAGGGGTGACTGGGAGAAAGAGCCCAGAGAACTTGAAGGGCAGTGAATGTGCTCTGTATGGTGTTACGGCGGTAGTGCAGGTTCACACATCTATCAAAACTCATAGAACCCACACCAGGCCTGAACCCCAGTGCAAGACCTGGACATCTTCATTGGATAATGACTTGCTGGTGTGGTTCACGGGCGGCAGTGAATGTACCGCTCTGGTGGAGGTGACAGTGGTTGGGAAAGCTGAGGCAGGTGTGGAGAAGGGGTCTATGTGGGAGCTTGCTATGCTTTTAGCTCAGTATTGCTGTGAGCCTGGACTGCTCTAGGGAGTCCTTAGTTTTTAAAACTGTATTCTTTGTGCATGTTTATCAGCTCCGCCATAAATTGTCACACTTTAAAAATAATTTCTGAAAATATTTTTATCCAAAAAGGATTATTTTAAATTAGAGAGCAGAACATATGTTCACCTTACTTCTAAGCAAGATGCTCTTAATTGGAGCTAAGAAGAAAAATAAATGTCAGCGTGCTTATTAAGCAAAGGGGAAGGAAATTGCTTTTCTACAGTGTGATTACTCTTTGTGAGAACCTGTACTAAAGTCTCTCCTCCCCACCTTCTGGGTCCAACAGTCGTGATTTGCTCTGCAATTTCCAGAGAACTGGGCGCTCTCTTAGGTGCTCTGCAATGTGTTGATCTAGTCATTATTAGCTAGAGACTTATCCATTCATTCATTCACTCACTCAGAAATATTTACTGACCCATAACTCAAGAAAACAACAATGCAAAAAAAAAAAAAAAAAAAAGAGGAGGGAATCACTTGACTAGACATTTCTCTAAAGATGTGGTACAAATGGCCAGTAGGTATGAAAAAGCATGGCCAGCATCACTGAGGGCAAGTGCCAATCAAAATCACAACAAGGCGTCAGCTCCCGCGTTAGGGTGGCCCCTCTAAAAGTAAAGATGCTCTGATGTGGATGTAGAAGAACTAGAAGCTTTGTATTTTGCTGTTGAGGCTATAAAGTCCTACTCCCGCTATGAAAACTTGTATCAAGATTCTTTTTCTTCAAGATTCATTTACTTTTTTATGTGCATTGGTGTCTTAACCACATATCTGTCTGTATGAGGGTGCCAGATTCCCCGGACCTGGACTTACAGACAGTTGTGAACTGAATGTGAGTTCTTGGAATTGAACCTGTGTCTTCTGGAAGAGCAGCTAGTGTTCTTAACTACAGAGCCATCCCTCCAGCCCAGAGAGTTTTTTGGTTTTGTTTTGTTGTTGTGGTTGGTTTTGTTTTGTTTTATGTGATGGACATAGCTTATTGCCCAGCAACCACATTTCTAGGTATTTATCTAAAAGAACTGAAATGAAGATCTCACAGAAATATCCACACTCTCGTGTTCTCTGTAGCACTATTCACAATAGCCAGGATGTACAAACAGCTTAAATGCCCAGTGATGAAGAACGATATAAAGTTGACGCATATAGTAGAATAGTATTCTTGCCATTTGCAGCAAAACAGATGACTCTGAAGGACATTCTGCTGAGTGAAATAAGCCAGGCACAGAAACACAGAAGCACTTACAGGAAGAATCTAATATAGTCAGCTGACAGAAGGAAAGGATAGAAGGCAGCTGCCAGGGCCTGGGTAGTGGTGGGGAGACGCTGCCATTTGACAGGTAGAAAGTTTCAGTAATACAAAGTAAATAATGCCCACAGCTGTGCCGTATATCTTACTTACTGTTAACATCACCATATTATACTGTTTAAATCTGTTAGTGTATACCTCATGCCCTGTATTGTCCAGTAATAATAAGTCAATGAGTACTAGGTAAACATCACACACTGCTCCTCTGGGGACACAGTATATGGAATATAATAAAATGTATAGGGGAGGAAGATAAATGAATGGATACTGTGTCGGGTGACACTTAAAAGTAATGTGCTGTGGACTGTGACTCAGGGAACTTCTCTTATACAGTGACATCTGAGCAGACCCATAACAAGAAAAAGTTGTCTCTTGTCTGGGGGACAATAAGTTCAGGCAGAAGGTCAGAGACTGCAGAGGAAATGTTGGCATTTCATGACATTGCAAGGAGGTCCCCGTGGCTGGGTTTGTCTGTGTAGAGGTTGGGGTCAAAGGTCAGCGAGGGTAGAAGGAGGCATCGCCACAGCGTTAGAAGAGATATGTGATGTAACTTACATTTAGGCATGGCTTCTGAAGCTAGAAATCGATTGCCCACCTCTGGGTAAGGGATAGTGGCAATTTTAATGGGGAATCAGAACAGTTTAGTTAGTTCTTGGCCGAGGTTAAAGGTAGGAATGGTGAGTGTCTCACACATTTGCTGGAGTGTGGAGGAAAGGACTTGAGAATGATGCCAAGCGTTTGAGCTACTGGACTCATCACGGAAGTGATCATGGAAAGAACAGGTTTAGGAGGAGAAAGGCAGAAGTCTGTTCTTACTCATCCTCCTTGGTGCCACCGCCTAGTTATCCATGGCAGCAGGTTAGGGAGGCAGATGGCATCTGTAGGAGCTCAGAGGAGCGGTCTCTACTGCCAATATAAACCTGAGATTTGGCACTACAGATGACACCCAAGCCTGTATGAGATTGCCTGAACAATCCTGGATAGCCAGTAAAAGATAAAACAAAACAAAACAAAACAAAACAACAACAACAAAAACAGCCTAAGACAAAGTGTGGTTCCTCCAGGGGAAAGAGGCCTGGAAGAAAAGAAGCAGTGTATGAGACAGGAGAGGACCAGCTCTGAAGGCGGAGAAGAACAAAGTGCTATGGAACCCAGGAGAGAAGCCCGCTTCGAGAGACAGGTGTGACCGGCTGTGTCAAATGCTGCAGAAGTGTCACAGTCTTTAGTGTGGAACCTAGCACATGGAGATAAGTAAGTCCATGGAGCGGTAGGGATGAGAGCCCAGATGGAAAGAGTTTAAGGCAGAAGAGATGAAAAGGAGAGACCCAGAGGATATAGGATGGACGATCTCTCTGAAGGAATATCTTGCATGTGACAAAGTTAGGATTTAGACTCACATGTTTCTCCTTCAAAGCCCAGGCTGTATGCTGCAATGAAGCGTTCTGGATCAGGAGCTGGGGCAGCTCTGACAATTGCTAGTCATGTGACCGTGAGTCCCACCCCACAAACCTTCTTCACCAAAGCCTTGTAATGTGCCAGGTAGGTGAATAACTAAGACCCCTTGTCCTGGCTTGTGGTAGAGAAGGAAGATGGAGATAGCCCTTCAGTGGGTGGAACAGCCTGGCCTTATTCTTACTACCCCTTAAGCAGGGAGGTTAGAGCAGGAGAACTCTAAAGGTCTTTCTTGTCTTTTAATCCCATGAGTTTTGTGAAGAGAATCCTCTCATCTCAGGTGGACAAGAGTGAACAGCACAGCTACACTCTTCAGAGTGTTTTAAAGGTACCAATGCTTAATTAGAATTTTTAATTGGGAGAAAAGTGTGCGGGCACTTTAGGCATAATTAGTGCCATAGATTAAAATCATTTAAGTGGCCTCGTTCACTTCCCAAACTGTTTAAATTGATTTTATAATTCTGCCCATGTATAGGGCCAGGTGTCGTGTGGATAACTAGACCCACTCGTAGATTTTAATGAGGTTTTTCTTGTCCACCACAGAGAAAAGGAAGAAATTATCATAGATGCCTTTTTGACTGCACTTGTAGGGAAGAAAGCTTCTCATTCACAGGGCAATGATCATTTTTCCTCCATGGCATTAGAAAATAAGTTTTTCTTGAGACAAAGAAACAACAAAGGCAGTCAGCAGACAGGTGGCACATTGGGAGAAAATATTTACAACCATGTGACAGATAAACATTCAATATCTCTAATATTCAACGACCTCCTTCAAGTGGCTACAAATCAAAAAGTCAACCAAAAAACCCAAGCCATTCAAAGAAAAGGAAATATGATAGCCAGCCAGCCTATGAAAAAGAGGTGTCTTTATTAACTGTCAGGGAAACTTGAGTTCAAACATCCCTTACCAGATTACCTAGGATTCAGTCTCTTTATAACATCTGGTAAGGGAACTCCATTTCCCTGTGTCTTGATATTTTTGTGGAGTAGGTGTCTTCCTCTCTCTCATCCCCAGAAGGACATGTTGGTAGTAAGTTTAGAGAAATAGGCCAGGAGGGCTAGTTGTAATCTGTGCTCTCTTTCCCATGAAGGTGCATATCATATACTAATATCCCTGTTCTAAGGCTTCTCCAGGTAGGTTCTGTACCTTTCAGGGTCACGTGTAGCTGCAGATGTCCCAGTGATACCCAGTGATAACACAGGATACCCATCTACTGCAGAGATGGAGACTAAGACCCTGTGGCAAATCTGAGAACACACTGTACAACCCAGTTATTCGGGTGAAAATTTACATTTGTATTTCTGTGGCTAATGCATATTTCTTTGCTGGTTAAGAACTTAAGAAATAAAGAAAGTTTGTTTTTTTTCCTATGAAAGAAACAAAAAGAAAGAAGATAGAGGGAGAGGGAGAGAGAGAGGGAGAAAGAGAGAGAGACACAGAGAGAGAGACAGAGAGAGAGAGAGACAGAGAGAGAGACATAGAGAGAGACAGAGAGAGAGACAGAGAGAGAGAGAGAGAGAGAAGTGATGGGGAGGAATATGCCCATGGTTATAGAAAGAGAAATTCTTCAGAGTTAGTAAAGAATTGCCAAGAACTGAGAAAGTCACTTTGTTAACAAGTACATGGTGTAAAGTTAGGGGTTGTACAAGAATAGGGATGCCTTTAATGACATGTAAATGTACATCTACAAATGGTTAAAATGCTAAATTTTTATGTATGTTTTACTACAACAAAGAAAAAGTGTGTTTTAGGGCCAGCAAGATGGTTCAGCAGTAAGGGGCAATACACCTGACAGCCAGAGCTCCATTCCCAGAATTCACATGGTGAAGGGAGAAAGGTGACTCCAACAAGTCATACACACACACACACACACACACACACACACAGAGAGAGAGAGAGAGAGAGAGAGAGAGAGAGAGAGAGAGGTCTAATAAAATGTTTATTCAAATGATGTAATTATATTGGATTCATTGCATTGACCTCAATATAACCCAAGAAGAGGCAGCAAGTGAACGAGTTATCGATGGACCACAACTGGCCTTCATCCTGTCTTCAGCCCTCAGAATCAAAATGGAGGATAATAGCTCTGTTCTCTCTAGCTTTCCATATGTTTACATTTTTTCATAATATATGTACTATTCTTAATCTCACTTCCTGGACATTCCCTCATAGAAATAACCATCCCCACACATAATGACATATGTCACTAAGAACATTTGTCAAAACATGGTATAGACAAATGTAAGAAAGCCCTAATGGCCATGAGTAGGACAGTGGCCATCTCAACAACAGTTTGCCATTACTACACATACTGAATTAGGGCAATCTTGGTAGTAGTACATTAAGGATAGCCTACACCCACCTTGCCATTTGTTTCTGTATGGGACACATGGTGGGGACTTCTAAAAGTCAAGCAGAAGGAAAGACAAACCCGGAGGCTCCAGAGAAAAGAGAGCTCCCACCCACATGTTCAGAGAGCTCCAAGAGCTTGTAATATCCTTAGAAGAAACATAAACCAGACGGACAAAGGCGCAGCTCTTAGAGAGTAAGTGAGCACGGGCTTCAATGGGAAGGATTTGGGGAAACAAGATAGAAAATCTAACAGGATATAAAAGAGGGAGGGGAGGAAAAGCAGCAGGCTGGAAACAGAAAAGCCATCAAAACTGGAGCGCCTCAGAGGCTCTGATGTCTGATGTAGTCAGAACACTCTCAAAGCCTAGGGAAGACAAGGTCTTCAGATTGCAAGGCTTTCTGCTGCACAGTAAATGCCCATTAAGACCTAGACTCACTCTCTCAAGATTTCCAAATACTGAAAAACAAGAGAAACATATTAAAATATACCATGGGTGGGTGGCTACCGAGGGGTGAGCTAGTCTAGGCCAGGATGTCTCATCAGCACTGTGACATGCTCAGAGGATTATCATCATCAGGCTTATGAGACCAGACCCACTGACAAAGCCTGCAGTTTATGGAGATCCCTGGGTGATGTGTCTGTAAGTGAGTTATAACGAAGCCAAGTGATAATGTCAAGCCATTAGCAGGGTGAGGTATGGCATTGTTATATGCTGGTCAGCTGGATGTAAGGGTATGATCAAAGCCCTTTGTGACATTCATGAATTCAGAATGTCATAGGTTTGAGATATTCTCTAGAAAAATGAGGAGAAAAAGAAAAGAGGAGAGGAGATGAGGAGGAAGAAGAGGAAGAGGAGAGGGGAGGGAAGGAGAGGAGAGAAAAGGGGAGAGGAGAGGAGGGGAGAAGAGAAGAGAAGAGAAGAGAAGAGAAGAGAAGAGAAGAGAAGAGAAGAGAAGAGAAGACAGGAGAATGTTCAGTGATCCATGACGTGGCATACTAAGAGACCACCACCAAAGGGAAACTGACTGTGGCTGTTAGCTGACTAGGAGAAGCAGAACACTGACCTAGCAGAGCAAAGAAAAACTGTGAAAATGAAGGCAGACCCATTCCACAGTTCATTTGACTGAGACACCAGAGAAATTGACAAAATGGTGACAGCATACTTTTTCTTTTCTTTTGGCCAGTAAGATGGTAATTAAACCAAGAGGTTTAATTAAAATAAAAATTATTCAAGTTCATCACGACCCAACTGTTTAGTAAACTACCCTGTGGCACGTTAAAGCATTCAGTGAAATTGAGGGGAATTCTTTTTGACCTTGGTGCTAGGAAACCTCTTTTGATTGACACAGGAGTAGTGACATTGGAAGACTGAAATGTAGTGATAGCAGTCTTTGTGACCCACAGATGGATGTTATTTGCATAACCTTGTTAAAGCAATAGCTGTTTATTGCTTTCCAACATTTTGAGTCACCCTCTGCGCTTACGTACAGAAGACTTGATTGCGGCTACAGGGCATAAAATAAACATTAGATAGACATGTACAAAGCATAAAACTGTGATGGACAGTAAGAATAAAGTGGAAAGATAAGAGGACGTGTCAGTAAAATAAGCCAAAATGCTCATTACAAAAAAGTAGTAAGCATTAAGGGGCAGACAGAAAAAGATTTCAACTAACTGTTCATCTTTTATGGCAGGAATTCAGGAGAGAGTGTCATATATGTATATGTCCACATATGTGTATCTATATATGTATATACCATATATGTATTTATATATATATATGAATACTTATGGCAGAAATTCAGGAGAGAGTGTCATATATGTATATATGTGTATATGTGTGTATGTGTGTATTCCATATATATGTATATATACTTATACATATATATAAATATATATGGCAGGAATTCAGAAGAGAGTGCCATATAGATATAGAAATAAATATAGCTATATATAAATATGCATGGCAAGAATTCAGGAGATAATATATCTCATATGTATTATATATGGTATGTATAATATATTATATATTCATTTCAAAGCTATGGAGATGGCACCTAGAAACAATTAAGAAAAACCCTACAATAAAATCAGCATGGCATCAAGAAGCCTGACAAATGGTGAGGAGATTCAAAGCATAGCTGAAAGTTTACAGGGATGCAGCCCTGTCTGGGAGCCTTCCTCCACAACCAGGGAGGACATGTCTCCAAGCTCTTCACCTTGGAAACAAAAATTGCCATCCTGTCTAGCAGGCAGAATTTTCACTGTGTTTGGATTTTAAAATAGGTTCATTGCTCAGACACCAGAGAGTGCTTATACATGAAAACCTGCCCAGTTCTCATTCTTGCCGCTACTCCAAAGGGAGCTACTGGCATTGCTTTCTCCCTTCTGCTGTGTGTGCGTGTGCGTGCGTGCGTGTGTGTGTGTGTGTGTGTGTGTGTGTGTGTGTGTGTGTGTGTATGTGTATGCACACTTATGGTATTTACGGAGGAATACGATAGTGCTCCTTATTTATGGTCTAAGTTATCACAGTCAGTCAACCAAAGATTCCCAAATACACTATAGTACAATAAGATCATTTGAGAGTGACCACATTTATGTGACTTCCATTACAGTGTGTCGTTAAAATTGTTCTGTCTTATTATGGGTTACTGTTGATGGCCTCAAACTATGCCTAGTTTACACACTGAAGTTCAGGGTTCATTACCATCTGCAGTTTCCCACACCCAGTGAGGTTTCTGGCACCTATTTTCCAAGGATAAGAGGGAGACATGCTGCACTGCTCTGACTTAGCTCTTATCTTAATGGATCGGGAGTTCTTTCTGTGTCTTTTGTGTTTATCTTTTCTGTCCATAGGCAATCCATTATTACATGTGTGCCTTACCAATTTCCTCATAGTGGATACTGCTGTTGTTTCCTGTCTTTTGTGAACAAAACTGTAAATCACTCTGTACTACTTGAGTCATTTCACCTGAAGTGAGTACATATGTAAATTCTGCCCAATGGTGATTTCAATAGATACTTTCAAGTTACTACTCTTCCTCCTCTCATTTTATAGATGAGGAAAAGGTAAGCATGAGTGGTTGTGAGTCAGGAGCTGGAAACAGATAGCTTGTGAGGAGGAGGATTTTTCTGAGTTAGAGTTTCTGATTTTTCTGGGTTAAGTGTCATAAGGTCGATGAAGCTTGGTATGTGAGCACAAGCAGAACCACTCAGCAATTCACCGAGGCCCAGGCTGGAATAATGAGGCTTGGCTGCGGCAGGCTGGAAAGCCACAGTGGTAGCTGTGAACTGAGTACTGCCAACGGCTGAGCAGACACTCTGTAAGCCAGAGTATGGGATCCAGCTTGGTAGGAGGCTTCCCAAAATAGCATACACATGGTGTGCAGGCACGCACACACGCGTATAGACACGTATAGACGCGCGCGCGCGCGCACACACACACACACACACACACACACACACAGTGACAGAACATCAAGCTTTAATGTAAGGTAGCTTTGTTTCACATACATATTCATAGATAGATTGAATATAAATACACAGAGCTATGTTTATATACATGTTTAAGAGAAGCTTAAGCTTGTGAGACCATTTAATGCAAAGTAGTGAATTCCCATACACTCAATCTTCCCTTCAGCGGACATCCCATCCCGGAACATGGGTTACAACTGCTGAAGTATTATCCCAATCTCATCACCCCAAATCTTATCAGGGTTCACTCTTGGTGCTGAACAGTCTGGGTTGACAAATACATTTTTTGTTCTTGTTCTTGGTGCTACATTTACTCACCGGGTCTTTACAATATCTACCCAGCTGACGTCACTTCCGCTTGCAAAGAGGACTCAGAGGCACAGCAAAGCTAAATGGCTCGCCCAAGTTCTCATGCCCGACTCCTATTCGAACTGAGGATTGAACACAGATAGTTTAGCTCCGGTTTGTTAACCATCTTTTATTCTGCTTCTGCCTTCGTCCCCAGCCCCTGAAGTTTCTTTCCCCTTCCTTCCCCGACTGAAGGTCCAGGTTTCCCCAAAGTCACATTGCTGCTTTGAAGAATCCTTAAACAACTTTCCTGTTCTTCTCTGCCGTGGAGCCTTGAGCACTGAAAGGCAGGGGCTGTGAGTAGCTGTGGTGCCCTTGAGGATTACCTTGAGATAGCAAAGGAGGGGAGGCTGAGAGAGAAAGGGGAACATTGCAACTACTGGATGAGGAGGCTGAAGGAGCTGAGCTTAGTGGACAGCTGGGTAGATTGGAGGAGGCAAATCCTTAGATCCAAGTCCTCGAGGTACTGTCAATGCTAGACCGCAGGGCAGAACTCTCTAGCTTGGCTATTTTGCAATCAATATGTGTGGTATCTTCAGAAATAAGATTATATTACCACTGGCTTCCATGAGAGACTGATGGCTAATTGTAGGATATTTGGTCACAGAAAACAATGACAACCAGGTTTCACTCACTCAAGTGTGTTCCCCATCTTCTGTTATTTGGAGGGAAAGTTCTGAACTTTTGTTTGGTGATCAGGGTGATGGTCCTGTAGACACAAAATTATTTCCTAAGCCGAATCTTTTTTCTATTTTATACTTTTTAGGTTAAATATTTACATTAGTTAATTTTGGTCTTTGACAATTTCAGACATGTATATAATGTATTCAGATTACTCTCACCCCACCCTCTCTCATTCCACCCCGCATTCCCCTGTCAACATCTCTTCAACTCTACAGATCACAGTCCTACATTCATGGCTGTTAGTTTGCTTCTTTGTTCGTTTGTTTGTTTGTTTTGTGATCCACTGAGTTTAACCAAGTTTGGAACTACCCACTGGAACCTGGTGGGCTCACCGATAGGTAAGCAACTAAAGACAATGACTCTACATCTCCCAGAATCTACCATCCACCAATAGTTCAGCAGGGAGAGGTAGGGCCCATGAGCGCACTCCCATTCAAGTCTGGCTATTGACATTGCCAGTGTCGTACAGACCCAATGCATGGAACGCAGCTGCTTTGAGCTCATGCTTGCAATCCTTTTTGCCATACCTAGAAGATGGCAGGCATTCCATAGCCCTTCTCTCTGTCACCTGGCTCTTACATCATTTCTATCCCACTTTTGTGTAGATCTCTGAGCATTAGAGCAGGGAGTATAAGTGTCTGATTAGGGCTAAGCAGTCCACAGTCACTTATTCTTAGCTACTGTGAACAGCCATGAGTCTCTGCATTCACAATTCACCACTGTTCCCAACAAAAGGGAGATTTTTCTTTCCAGTTAAGACTGATAGTAGCATTCATCTGTGAGATATTTAAATATTTAGAAGGCAATTTAATGCTATGTCAGTTTAGCTAAACAATACTAGTAACTTCCCCACTAGTGCCTATGACCTCTCTAGTTTTATATTTTACACACACACACACACACACACACACACACACACACACACAGCCATCCCCTTAACAACAGTCAGGTACAGGTTTCACACACCTGGCATTGGGATTTTTGTTTAGGGATTTTTGTTTAGTAATTCGTGGCTTCTAAACTCAGCATTGTCCAACTATGCAGAGTATCTCCCCTCTGATTCTTTCTTAAATTTCATTTTTGAAAACTTTTTAAAAATTTTTAATTAGCTTACAAAGTAACATTTTCTTACATACAAAATTTGGCTGCCCTTCCCCCACCCCAAGCCCTTTTCCCCCAAGTCCCTATCTTCTTCCCAGCTTAGACTCCTAGGCTCAGTATTCTGTATTCTTCTGTCATGTCCACATGTGTTTTATTACCCGCTCCCCAAACCCTTTCCCTTCAAATTTCTTTGGCTTTGGCTCTTCTTATGAGCCTCTTTCTGCGTTCCTGCCTGCCGTCTATACTCAGACTCCCCCACATAAATCCACATATATCACAATTAGAAGCTAGGATCTGTATGTAAGACAGAATATGAAGATAATTGTCTTTCTGAGCGAAGATTAACTTAATGCAGCATTATTTTTAAAGTTTCATCCCCTTTCCTGTAAATGCCATAATTTCATCTCTCTTTATAGCTGAATAAAAGTCCATTGTGTATACACAAGATACTCTCTGAATACATTCTTCTGTTGAAGGAGATCCAGGCTAATTCCATTTCTTTGATGTTGTGAACAGAGCAGCAGAAAACATAGATGAACAACTGTAGTCTTATTCAGAAAGTCCTTCCTACACCTATTATCTTCAAGTGTTTGCCCCGCTTCAGCCTCTAAGGGTTCCAGGTATTATGTTCAGGTCTGTGGTCTGTTTGGACTTGAGTTTTGGGCAGTGTGGTAGATAAAGATCTAGCTTCGTTCCTCTACACATGGATATCCAATTTCCCAGGAATATTTGTATTTGGGGTACCTGAGACACACTCCCTTTAATCAACACAGTCAGTGGCTTCTGATGGTTTTCCAGATTTACCCATGATTCATTTGGCAGGGAAAATAGTTTTGCACCTTTCCCTCTTTATGTTTCCCTCCCTGTAAACTTTTTGCTAATGTGAAGAAACAGAAAGCTTACTGCCCTGGGAGACTCGGGCTCTGGATGGGATTTCTGGCTCATCAAACTCAAATTCAAGTCTCTGCCTGTTGCTACATAGTAGCTGCTTAGTGGAATTTGTTTTTAGGCTTGAGAGTGAGGCCCTTCCTGCATGCAAGTGCTTAGAACCACCAAGTTTAGTCTATGCTTCACGTACTTGAGGGTTAAGTGAAGATATTGTTTGCATGTATGGACAGTAGACCCTCTGCTGACCCACTCCTGGCCACGGAACAAAAAGAAGTCCAGAAAGAAGAACTTAATTTGAGGTTTTATAATTAGGGCCTTGGCTGCCATTATGGTGTCTGTTTGGGGAAGGAAAATGAACAGAAAAGTAGGGAGGGGAATTAAAGAAGAGCAAGTTAACTGGCTTTCTAATGAGCCAAATAATTTGTAAAAAGGAACAATAGCAGTAAATCCGAGGTGATGTGGTCTCAGAGGCAAGATTGCATTTTAATGAATTGCTGTTTCATTTGTCCTTAGCTGGAAACTCTCCTGTGTCCGTCTCCTCTCACAGTGTGACTTAATGAGCCTCTGAAAAGTCACATAGCCAACCCAATTTCAGAATCTTATTATCATCTTTAACTCTGTGATGGTGGTAATAGTTGGGGGTGGGGATGGGGTGGGGTATTTCTGTATGAAAGAAATATCAGGAAAATGTTCTAGATTGGCTGTGACAGGTGACTTAATACTTTTGAACTGAGCATAACCCTGCAGAAATCATAAATGCCAGAGGGACCTGGGAGGAAGTTGGAGCATACAAAAAGGAATTAGAACAGGAAAGCCATATCCAGCTCCTCCAGCGTTCTGTAAATTATGGATTATGTAGATATGTTTGATTTTATACCAGCGGCATTTCACAGAAATTCAGAGAAACTTAATCGGCTTTGATTTCCAGACAGTATCCCTTGAGTTTTCGATAAAAATTGTAAATTTTCCCCTCTGACTTTCTGTGGTTGCCTTGGGCTTGCCGTGTGTATTTTATTGGAATCGGAATGATGAATGAGTGATTTGATCATTAAAGTGTGAGGGAAAGAGGTAGAAAATAAGGAAATCTGAATAAATTTAGAGATGTCTTCTTAACCAAAGGCTGGGCTATGATGGAGCTTTGTGGTTGAAATGACTAAAATCACTCTTGCTGGTAAGCTAATCGCACTGCTTGGTCAGCATTAGTACTGATTTCAAGGCAGGATGATAGTAAGAGACCTGATTTTAGAGAAATGGCGTAGGGATCCACCCATCCAGCTATCCTCTACACCAGTTTCTTGAGTGAGGATAAAACCTCATTATGAAAAATGGGGCCACTGACCAAAGCAATTTTAGGGCTGCCCTTTGGAAGGAACTTCAGAGACTTGACCAGTCTTTAGTAATCGAGGCAGCTGTACAGCTTTATATTTTAGGAACAGATTTGCTATTTGCAGAACATCAGAACGTACCAAAAGACAAGAAACAATAAAATTTAAAAAACACAATAGCCAAATCTTTTGAGTCATAGATCTGGACAATACCTGTTATGGTTTTTTTTTTTCTTTAAAAAAAAAAAATCAGAAGCCGGGCAGTGGTGGCGCACGCCTTTAATCCCAGCACTTGGAAGGCAGAGGCAGGCAGATTTCTGAGTTCGAGGCCAGCCTGGTCTACAGAGTGAGTTCCAGGACAGTCAGAGTTACACAGAGAAACACTGTCTCGAAAAAAAACCTAAAAAAAAAAAAAAAAATCAGATATAATTAACTATAACTGTAGAATGCTGAAAATTACCCATTGGTGGTTTTAAAACTCTTCAGTTAACTTAGAAATCAATTCCAACCTAAGAGTGCCCAGAGTGCTTTGAACAAAGGCAGTACCTTCAGAACAAGGTTGCCATTCTAAAAACGATTATACCAATTTAAATGTTTGGGTTGTTTTGTTTTGTTTTGTTCTGTTTTTTAAATCAATCTCGTTACTTTCTGGGCTCTGCGTAATGTAACAGGAAGAACACAGCGGAGAGCCAGTAGATCTGCCTCCATCCCTCTCTGTTCCAAGTGACCTTGGACTATTTATTTCAGCTGTCTGAGCATCTGCTTCCCAAGCAGCATTTGGAGAGAATATGTCCCACTGAGGTAGTCATGAGAGTTAGAAATGGAGTATATGAAGCATTGTATGTAGTTGCTTAGTCTGATGACTGGTTGTTTTCTGATGGATCTATATTCATCTAGTCATATTTCAAGATGGACTTAAAGAGACTTAACTGCTTTTTTTCTACCTATTAGTCAGTAAATTATAATAGTAAGAAATACATCATGTGCCCTACATTCATAGTTTGAATATTTTTAAATTCTGTATTGACTTCTTAAATGCTAATTATGGTATATCCAGAAAAATGTAGTAATAGACATTAAATTGCAGTTACACTGAATTAGCTATTGTTCTGACATACTATAGTAGGTTATATATAGTGTGTACTGTATTGTATTATATAGTTTAGAAACTATAAAATGGGATATTTACTGTATGTTATTCAAAGTTAAAGTTAGTAAGTAATAGAACCAGGGCCCAAAGTTGACATTTTGTCTCCTAAGCCTATTCTTTTAACTAAATACTACATTACACAGAGTAAATACTAAATCTAAATTACTAAGATACCACATTCTATAGAGTAAATGATGGGATAGTCTTCTAGGGACTTAACAGTTGAAAAATGCCATTGATTTTCAATACTTGTAAATAAGGTAATGATACTTTCTTTGAGGTAAAAAAAAAAAAAAACAAATGTGATTAAACATTACTATTGTATTGTAATTGTAGTGTAGTGAGACAATACTCTGGTAACCTCAGGTTCATAAATTAACATTCAAAGCTGCTCCCAAAAGGAGTGTCCAAGTTCCTTCAACAATGGCAATGCCCTCGAGACATATAAGTATAGAATCTACCAAGCCCAGTTGCAAAAGAAGTAGGCCTCACATCCCCACGCTGGACAAGTGTCAGAAGGCATATTCAGCTGCAGCTGTGGATGGAAGTTCAGTCTAACTGACAGTCTACATCTAGGGTATATCACAGTCATGTGCTACCCTAGCTATTGGCTGCTGAGGTGGGAAGAAGCTGAGACCCAGACAACAGAGATTGAAATATCCCAATGAATGAAGGGCAGGTAACCAGGATGGAACCATGGAATCAGGCACAGAGGCTCCCCAGCACAGGACTTCTCATTAGAATGTCACCTTCATGGTTTTGACTACAACCGTACTATTTCGAATACTGATTTTGTTGGCAAGTGGACTAGTTACTGTGACTAATTTTGCCATCTATTAATACTTATATAAAAGCATCCTACCTTAAATAACAGTTAGGTACCAGTAGGCAACTGATGAGTATTCAAATCAGGTAGTTTACAGAGATACAAAAACATAGTATTGGGGCTAAAAAGACATAGCCTGTACAGGACCCCAGCACTATTATTGTCCATAAGAATAAAAGGGGGAAGGTGTGGGGCCCTCATGTCTTTACAGTTATGTCATTAGGACTGGACATGTTACTGTCAGAGATTACCTGAGAGAATGAATACCTCAACCCCAGACTCCTTCATCCTATTGTTATCCCTTGTTGGCTAAACATGAACCGGGGACCACATACCTAATGGAGTGTCCAAAGAGTGCCTTGAAGGGCACTGGTAGGCAAAGCAGCAGAGTGGTGCTGCGGGGGGGGGGGGGGGGGGGGGGGGCGGACAGTGAAGATGTACAGCCACACCATCATCTTAGCTAGACAAGATTCAGCCCAGGGACCCAGCACTGCAACTTCATATTGACTGGCATCTAGCCACTCAGCAACACACCTCTGTTCATTTCAGGTGCCATCTGCCAGGTCCTACTTCGTGGTATCAGATGCAAAGTTATGAGGTGGAACAAAATCCTTTGCTGGAGCAAGATGGTCCTGTGTTGGAAGTGCCTTTTGGACTATGTGAGCCATCTGAATGGGACTGGATAGGAAGGAGAAATTTATCTAACTGTCCTTCTTTAGGCTTACATTATTGCTAAATTTAATTCCCAAATGAATCAAATGGGGGTTAAGCTTTAATGAGCCCTGGTCTTCTTCATCCTTGTCTCTTATGGCAGTCTTATGAATAGATGCATTACGTTTAAAGGGGCTCAAGATGCAAGGCTCTTGAGATCCTTTGAACTCCTTATTGGATGTTTCACAGTTAATTTAATTCAAAAAGCAAGGAAGATTTTTAGTGTAGGAAATCTGTGTGTATTCTTACTCTCTCATGCTTTGTGCAAAATGGGAAACATTAGGAGCTGGGGAAATAGATCGGGGGTAAAGCACATTCAAGGACGTTAGTTTGATCCCCAGAAACTATTTTAAAAAGAGCCATGTGTGTTGTTGTGAGCACTTGTAATCCCAGCATCTGGGAGGGGAGAAGAGATGGACAGATCTCCCGGTCTCCCTGGTGAGCTAGTCTAGCCTAAGTTCTTAAGTTCCAGGTCAGCGAGCAACCCTGTTTTTAAGAAAAGAAAAAAACTGTACCTAAGGAACACTCAAAGTAGTTGGATTCCACATGCATGCACACACATACATGCATGCACACACATACAAGCATGCACACACATACATGCATGCACACACATACATGCATGCACACACATACAAGCATGCACACACATACATGCATGCACACACATACATGCATGCACACACATACATGCATGCACACACATACATGCATGCACACACATACATGCATGCACACCCGCACACACATGAGCACATGCACGAGAGCGAGGGTGCACACACACACACAAACACACACACACAATCACAACATATACAGGATATGCACATACGCACTTGTCACATCCCAGGCATAATCCTATTTAACAACCGGAATTGTTTATTGCTACGAACATCTCAGGGTTACATGCTGCCCTTGCCTTGACTGAGTGACAAACATCATTTTACTGAAGTAGTGTACTATGTGTGAGTATTAGGACAGACTTCAGTCTCAAGAAGTGGAACTTGACTGCCAGCTCCAGTGGGGAAAGACAAGGATTAAATGCTTTGGAGGTAACTGTGTAGATATGGAGTCTACCAAGGCTAACTGAGTGAGGATAGGACCCAGCCCCTCGTGCTAAGAGATCACTAGAAGGTAAATTCAGCTTGAAAGGATGAAAGTTTACCCTGGCACTTTCCCAGAGGCACCTGGGCACAGACATAAAAGCTTAATAAGGACAGATATAATCTCCTATATAATAGAATCAAAGTTTCTTTTTCCATTTCAGTACCCCACTCCACCTTTAAATTTTTCCCTGCATCTGTATGACTAGTACCACCCTTGCACACACACACACACACACACACACACACACACACACATTCACGATAACCTGTGTGTTAACAACCTGTTATGCCTGCGTTTGTTCTTTTTTCTCTTTTGTTTTGTCTGCAGTCACACATTTCTTCTAGAGCTACTTTTGAATGTCTCAAAAGCAAGGAAAACAGTGAACTGGGAATGCTGGGTAACAAGGACAGATGACTGAAAGCAAATGTGTAACCACCCCCCCTATCAATCTCAAATTAATGTGAAGCTTGATCAACAGTATCAAATACCCAGATTTGGCCTCTGAATCCTGGAATTCTGATCTCTAGACATTTCTGCAGCCATGGAATGCCTTCCTTTTGCTCATTCTCTCCAGACCAGGGAATATTCCAGAACTGGGAACCAGAAGTGGTCTGTGCTTGTCCACAGGGTCCTGCCATGCCCTCTCTTCACACTGTAGATGCACTGAGGATGAGACTTTCCTATGTATTCCTGGTCCATAGCCTTTTAATAGGTAGATGGAGGATAGAAAGGGTTTCCTTCAGCTCCTCATCCCTTTGCTCTTGCCTCCTGAGGTGCCAGTGCCACTACCAACGTCCCAGTTGGATGGTAATGTCCTTCTAAGCCTGAGCTATTGGATGCTGGTGAGCTCTAGGACCACAGTGTTGGGAGCCGACTTTTAGCAGAAAGCGGCTAGAAAGCAGCTATCATCTTTGCAGCCATCTGGAGCAATATACCCTGATAGAGACTTGTTTTTCAGCAGCCTACAACAGCTGAGCACACGCTAACAAATATCTTGTTTATCCCACATATCTTGTTTTGCTGTTTAGTGCCCACAGCTGCAAGGAGCACACGGTATCCATGCCTACAAAGCATGTGGTGCACGTGTTATCCACGTGCTATCCACGCCATACATGCCTGTAAGGCGCACGTGCTGTCCACATCTGTAAGGCTTACATCATATCCACACCTACAAGGCACGTGGCAAAAGCCTATCAATACCCAGGATTTCCTTGTAGTGTGTGTGGTGTAGTAGTAGTAGGTGTAGTGGTGTGTGTATGGTGGAGACATTAGAGAAGACTTTACTACAGATCCTCTGACTTGTCTCTATTCTTCGCGTTTCTTTCCCTTCTTTCCCCCACTCTCTCTCTTGCTAAACCTCGACCTGCGGAACAGAGTGGCTGTTATAGTTTGGCCCCTAAGGTGGGGCAGCTCGGGTCTTTTACACCACAGCACTTTATTAGACCTTGTCTTAGTTAGGGTTTTACTTCAGTGAACAGACACCATGACCAAGGCAACTTTTACAAAGGACAACATTTAACTGGGGCTGGCTCACAGTTTCAGAGGTTCAGTCTAGTATCATCAAGGCGGGAACATGGCAGCATCCAGGCAGGCATGATGCAAGAGGAGCTGAGAGTTCTACATCTTCATCTGAAGACTGCTAGCAGAATACTGACTTTCAAGCAGCTAGGAATAGTACCTTAAAGCCCACACCCACAGTGACACACCTACTCCAACAAGGCCACACCTCCAAATAGTGCCATTCCTTGTGCCAAACATATACAAACCATCACAGACTTGATGTGACACAGCAGTTTCCATTATTTTCACTATAGGCTCCTTTCATGTCTTGAACCTATTTCCATTTGCATTCATCACCAGGTATTGCAATTATTAATGCTATCTGTCTATGAAGGCCAGGATCATAGCTTAAAAACTTTTAAAGCCCCTTTGCCCAAAACAGTGTCTAAGCATGTGCCCAATAAATGCCAGCTGGGTTCCACACACTCAAATGTGGAAGGTTATTAAATCACTAGTATATACCTTTATGTGGGCAAAATGCTCACATAAAACTACATGTTTTTAATGGTATTTCCCCCAAAGAACTTTCCTGATCAGGCTTTGGTATATATACATGTACAAAAAATATCCATTTTTTGTTAAATCAATGTATCTGCTAGTCAGATATGATTTATCTCAGGATAGACTAAACTTTCTTTGTAATACATCTGTGAATAGAAAAGCCCATTTTCACAGAAAACAGTGGCTTTGTCAATTCTGTGCCTGGTATCAAGAACTGTCAGTCATTCAGGTTATTGTGTGGTTATTGTATTTCTGACATTGACCCATGCAGCCCAGAGATAGTGCCCAGGGAAGCCTGTTGTGTTCCTCTCTGTGAAAACTCGCCATGTGCCCATTAGAACTGGGTTGGTGCACAGATCAGAGCCCCTGTGATATGTTTGTGTTTATTGTCTGTATTTGAGTCTTTGTAAAGGAAACAGAAACAGTGACCTTGTACTGTATTGAACATTTGTTTTGTACTATCCACAATCTACTAGGGACCTCTTGACCACGCATACCTCAGACCCAACACTTGCTTTTTCTGTCCCCTGTGTTCACCTCCATCGAAGCCTCAGTGATGACTTACTCTTATTTTGGAGGGAACTTTTTTATATCCTGGCCACAGTTAACTCTTCTTGGGGTTAAATGAAAAGAGATCACAATTTTTCTCAGAAGAGACTGACTCTGATCTGGTACTCTTTTTAACCCCCATGGGGGAGGACAAAAGGTTTCAAATGGTAAACCATCATCGTTTACTAAGTGAGAAACAGCTGGGTGTGGGTCCACCAGGGTCAGGGTGGGGTGTGGCAACCCCAACATAGCCTCCTTTTCTATTTGCTCTGTCTGTCGCAAATGCTGGAATGGAATTGGTGTGGTTCTGATAAGGAGTGAGTGGAGTATAATGGGTATTGATATTAAGAATTGATTAGGGATCCCTCTCTTCCTCGGGCTGTTACATTTAAGAGTACTTCTGCTCACCTGAATGAAAGACTTGACAAAAGAACACAATGAGAGAAATCCAAACATACTATTGAACCCATGTCCTAGTTTGCTTTCTGTTGCAGTGATGAACCACTCTGACCAAAAGCAAACTGAGGAGGAAAGGGTTTATTTCATCTTCCAGCTTTAGTCCATCACCGAGGGAAGTCAAGGCAGGTAGGTATACATGGGAAGAGATTCAAGCTGAAACCACAGGAGTCCTGTTGACTGCCTTGCTCAGCTACCTTTACTACACAGCCCAAGTCCACCTACTTAGGAATGGCATATCCACAGTGGGCTGGGCCCTCTGACATCAATCACCAATCAAAAAGGCTTTGCAGACAGGACATCGGGCCAATCTCATCTGGGCAATTCCTCACCTGAGGTTCTGTCGTTCCTGGTGACTGGATTGTGTGAAGCTGACAGCCGGAGCTAAGTATGACAGCTCATTTACCACAGGTTTCTGGAAACCCAAAGAATCCTGCCTGGTTTCTTTGTTCATTATACACTTCGTGTCTGTTTCTATATATGCCATGTATAGGTTGTGTGTGTGTGTGTGTGTGTGTGTGTGTGTGTGTGTGTGTGCGCGCGCGCGTGTGCACGCATATGGGGGTGCTATACCAGTACACACACATTTGGAGGTCAGAGGAGGATGCTGCCCATCTTCCTTGATCATTCTCTACCATACTGTTTCACAGTCTGAATCTGAATCCCTTTGGGTTAGGCTAGCTAGCTGGCAAGCTCCCAGAATCCACCTGCCTCCCTCCATCTCCCAGCGCTGCAATTACAGGCATCCACAGCCATATCTGGTTTTTTCTACATGCTGGACATTTAAACTCAGGTCTTCTTATTTTTGCAGCAATTGCTATCACCCACTGGAGTCATCTTCCCTGTCCTTTTAAAGCTACTTTGTGAGAATGAAGAGTTGGACTCCATCTTTCTCTCTAACTGCAAGTTCCCCACAAATAGATGGAGACCTACCCTCCCCATACTTTCTGAAAATGACCCATGTATTCTAGCTTCAGAGGCATGGCATTCACAGAATTACAGATTTTAGATTGAGGGAACATGGGAGAAAGGACCGGAAGCTGCCTACTTTGTGTATTTGTCAGAACTCTGGTTTCTAAGTGTTTCTGGGTCAAATGAGTTAGATGAACCCTGCATTTTGTAACTTCCTCCCCTTGGATATCCGCAGTGAAACGTTAACTGTCACTCGACTGGTCTCAAGGTTATTTAACTAGGGATTCCATCTTCTCCTGTGTTCACCTTGCATGTAAGAAACGAACTCTCGTGTCTTTGTGAAGGTCTAGAAAGCTAAATCCTTGTTGGATGTAAGAGAACAAAGGGCCTATTGGTGGTTACCAGCCTCTCCAGAACCTACACTTAATAGCAATGGCATCAAAAAAAAATCGTAATATCTCTCTCAATCTCTCTTTCTCTCTCTCTGCCACACACAAACGAAATTTATTTAAAGAAATGCTTCTAAATATCTAAGATCCTAGTTTAGATATTTCTCTTTGAGCAGATATGCCAATTGGCCCACTCAATTGAGTAGTACTCTATCCTTGGACATCAGAAAATGCAACCCAAAGAGCATGCTAAGAACAAAGTGCCCACGAAGTTGGTGACGTCTGAGGGCTTGGGAGGGTGAACGCAATAACCAATTAAGCAAGTAACGTGTGTGAAGAAAAGAGTGCTGTCAGATGATGCTTAAATTTGCCATCATGCCTTAACTGACCCAGATTCAGAAGGGATCGATAGCCAGTGGTTTTCTGTCTGTCTGGACTCTAGGCTCAGAGTTCCATTCTGAACCACTCAGCAGCCGCTCTCCTTGTTTCTTCCAGGCCCCGTGGAGCCAAAATGAGCGCGCAGTGAGCCAGCTCAGCCTCTTGCCAGCCAGCCCCCGACGCCCACCATGAACCACTTGGAGGGCTCCGCGGAGGTGGAGGTGGCCGACGAGGCGCCAGGAGGGGAGGTGAACGAGTCCGTGGAGGCCGACCTGGAGCACCCCGAGGTGGAGGAGGAGCAGCAGCCGTCGCCATCGCCCCCGTCGCTCGCAGGTCACGCGCCCGAGGACCACCGCGCGCATCCCACGCCGCCACCGCCACCGCCGCCGCCGCAGGAGGAGGAAGAGGAGCGCGGCGAGTGCCTGGCGCGCTCGGCCAGCACCGAGAGCGGCTTCCACAACCACACGGACACCGCCGAGGGCGACGTGCTCGCCGCGGCCCGCGACGGCTACGAGGCAGAGCGCGCGCAGGACGCCGATGATGAGAGCGCCTACGCCGTGCAGTACCGGCCGGAGGCCGAGGAGTACACGGAGCAGGCGGAGGCCGAGCACGCCGAGGCGGCGCAGCGGCGCGCGCTGCCCAACCACCTGCACTTCCACTCGCTGGAGCACGAGGAAGCCATGAACGCCGCCTACTCCGGCTACGTCTACACGCACCGGCTCTTCCACCGCGCAGAGGATGAGCCCTACGCCGAGCCCTACGCCGACTACGGCGGCCTCCAGGAGCACGTGTACGAGGAGATCGGGGACGCGCCCGAGCTGGAGGCGCGCGACGGCCTGCGGCTCTACGAGCGGGAGCGCGACGAGGCGGCCGCCTACCGCCAGGAGGCCCTGGGCGCGCGCCTGCACCACTACGACGAGCGCTCCGACGGCGAGTCCGACAGCCCCGAGAAGGAGGCGGAGTTCGCGCCCTACCCGCGCATGGACAGTTATGAGCAGGAAGAGGACATCGACCAGATCGTGGCCGAGGTCAAGCAGAGCATGAGTTCGCAGAGCCTCGACAAGGCGGCCGAAGACATGCCCGAGGCGGAGCAGGACCTGGAGCGCGCCCCGACCCCGGGAGGGGGACACCCCGACAGTCCCGGGCTGCCAGCACCTGCCGGGCAGCAGCAGCGGGTCGTGGGAACCCCGGGAGGCAGCGAGGTTGGGCAGCGGTACAGCAAGGAAAAGAGGGATGCCATCTCGCTGGCCATCAAGGACATCAAGGAGGCCATCGAAGAAGTGAAAACCAGGACCATCCGTTCGCCTTACACTCCCGACGAGCCCAAAGAGCCCATCTGGGTCATGCGCCAGGACATTAGCCCCACGAGGGACTGTGATGACCAGCGGCCCGTGGATGGAGATGTAAGTATGTGTAGGTTTGGGCGGGCTTGACTGCAGGCCCCTGGGGAGGAGAGACTTGAGCTCTGTGATCTTACAAGTCTTTGGGAAGTTACTTTTATGGGATAAATGGTCTGTGGGGGCGCTATGCACCTCCTCTTAGTGGTTTCATCCAGTGTGGCACCAGCAAGAGGGTGTTAAGAATGGACTACTTATCAATCCCATAAGACATCCCTGTGCTTTCCAAATTGTAACAAGAGGGCTTGTTGAGAGTTGCATTTTTTTAGGTGCATGGCCCTCTTTGTGCTCATTGAGAAAGTCTGGACTGAGATCCCAGAATTAATATCAGGTCTGCATTTTGTAAGAAGAGGCTTGGTTGGTGAAGGACATTTGCAAAATGGCGTAAGTACAAGATACACAAGGGCTCCTGAAAGGAAGGAGTAAGTACAAAACGTGAAAAAGAAAAGGTGTGTGGAAATGAGATGGAATGGTGGCTTGGCACAGGTGGGCATCAGGATAAAGTTTTAGCCAGAGACCAGCCTGTCCTCGGGTGTGAATGGGCACCTGGAAAAAGGAGAGTAACTCCACCAAAGTTAATCTAAGGGCATTTTTTTTTCCTGGTTAATCAGCAGTTCAAACTAATCACACTTAAAAGTCTGTCAATGTGGAGAGTCTGTCCATCCCTGTCATGACTAAACAGAGGGCATCAGAGAGTCTTAGTAAGACAGGGGAAGAGGGTTCTTTGCAGTAGACTGTTCCACAGAGCATCAAGGGTGGTTTTGGGAATTCTAAATGTGTTTTTGTTTTCTAGGACGGCAGGGGCCAGTGTTTTCCCAGCTAACAAGGTTCTGGGCTATGATGTTGACCCTGGACCACAGTTAGAGAACTATTGCCATGTAGCCATATTTTAAAGATTTGGATGGTCACTGTGGTCTCTTTAGTGGAAATCCCTGTCCTGCCAGGTGTTCTGCAGCACCACCAGCCGCAATACACACACACGCACACGCACACGCACACACACACAGTGACTCCCTCTAGCACAGAGTAAGCTTTTGTCATTCCACAGTGATATGCTCTCCATTTAAAACCAGGTGTGCTTCACTGTGAAGAGCGACAGGCAAAGCTGTTGCTGGCCCTGTCGACAGCTTATTTGCCATTTTTGAAATACCTAAGACATTTGAGACCGTGTCAAGCTGAGGTGTCACAATCTATTGAAAATAAATTAAGAAGGCTGACCTTTGCCCCTCCACCTTGCCGTGAAAATGCTTTTCGCTCCAACTCTCCCCTTTCTGTACACTTCAGTAATTTCTAAGCAATTTCATTTTAAAGTGGAGCTTGAAGTCAGAGTAAGGTCAAGAGGTTAAATTCAGTTTCATTTAATCTGATGCAGGTACTGGCCTCCTCCATCAGCATCTGTAGCTGCATCGGCTCCTTGAAATGACCTACTAACTGCTTGGCCAGGAGCTACACTCTGAGCCCCAAGGACAGTGGAAGGGCCAGGAAAACTTTCGTTCCTTTGAACTAGGAGGACACTTGTGTTATGTTTTAATCCAGACAACTCATTATAAAATATTGAATAATATGTAGGACCCCATACTGTCAGAAATTCATCTTGATGCTAAGGAATCAGTGAGCAGGGCTTACCAGGATATGAAGAGTTAATAGAAAGCAAAGCCAAAACCTGTGCCATAAAATATGGCCCCATCATCCTTAAGCCGCTTGGACCTGTGGGTCTTATTTCATCTGTCATGCTGTATTTTTAGGAAGGACCTTTATTTGCTCCCCCTTTGATGGTATTATTCCACCTCACCTCAGCATCAAAAAAGTATTTACTGAAATCTCGTTCTACGCATGCTGTTATGGAAAAATGGAAAGGGACTGTTAAACCTAATGCGGTCTGCAGTCCACAGCAGTCTTGTTCAAAATGCAGATTACTACCCACTGCCCTAAAGCCCAGTGCTTGAGGCACAGCCTGCTGATCTAGTAGGTTTTTGTTTGTTTGTTTGTTTCGTAAATTCTCCCTGAGATCTCAATTGTATAAAAGATTGAGAACCACTGATTCAAAGAGGGGAAACCATTTAGGGACTTGTGGACTTGAAGCTTTCTTCAGTTTAAAAACAACAACCAACCTGTACCGCTGTGATTATGCTCTACAGAAACAGAGGGCCCTGAAATTGTTATTCCAAAGGCTATAGGGTATCTTAAAAAGGAAAAACCAGAAAGTGCAAAGGAACAGGTGGAAGCTGGAAACAGCCATATGTCGATTACCCGAAGTCATTGCTAACACTTAAGCTTGCTTCTGACACGCCTGCCCATTCCTCTCTGAACCCCAACACTTTACATGTAGAGCAAACAGGCATTCATTTGCTGGTGCAGTAGACAGAATGAAAATTGAGTTATCAATTATCCTTGAGAACATGTCCACCTTACTGAAATGAAAGATATTGAGCACCCAGTGAAAATTCTTTTCTGAAAAATCTGAAGAAAAAAAAAAGGGGGGGGCGTGCTTTTGGCCTAGTAAAGAGTTTCTATCTTCTGGGTATGAAAACTTCCTTTGACCCCTTTCCTTGACAAATACTGATAGCGAATGATGTGTCCTGAGAAGTTCCCTGTTCACTGACCTCTCTCCAGTAGCCCTGTCATCCAGTAACAGTTGGTTTGACATCAGCTGGCAGAGTGCATGCTGGGACTTGAGCTATTCTGAATGGTGCTGTTCACTTCTCTCTCCTAAAACTTCATTAAAATAAGGCAATAAAAAGCAGAAAGGAGCCAGCCTGGTCTACAGAGTGAGTTCCAGGACAGCCAGGGCTACACAGAGAAACCCTATCTCAAAGAAACAAAACAAAACAAACAAACAAAAAAGTAGAAAGAAAACAGCAGAAGCCACGCATAATAAACTGTGGTTGAATTTCCTGGGCAATGCTGGGCATTTCGTGCTGGGGTCTATTTTCAGTTTTCTTTGGAGCAGCTTGCTCTTCTTCATCCCTGGAACTATGAGGCAAAGCTGGTGATGTGTGCATTCGGACATGTGTTACTTCTAGGCAGGAGCAGCAGAAACCCTTCTTCTTGCTCTAGTTGCAACAACCCCAGAAGCCACACGGTAAGACACACGGGTGTCACCCTGAGCACAGCAAGTGTCTGTTTCCCTAGAGTGAACAGGGTTCCCTGGTGATACCAGTGAGACACTGAAGCAACCTCAGCGAGGGCACAGGAGTTTGGGGTGGTTTGTTCTCATTGCACAGCCTGGTTAGTGCTAAAATCACTCACTAGGGAGGTTTCTGCTCCCTCTTGTCTAACAAGATTTCTGAGGATTTGAACTTAGACATCCCTGAAAGGGACTTGAAATACCCCAGTGCTTCTGGTAACAGGAATGTAAGGACATAGTTGAGAAAAAGTTCAGTCAACAAGCAGGAAACATTAGAACTCTGACTACTTCTAGTGTATATAGTCACATGATTCTTTCTTGTAGATGTGTGGCTTCCATAAGTAAAGGGTGGATCTCTAACCCAAAAACCCAAACCAAGAAAAGAGGTGGGAAGGAAACCCCTTTGAGTGCATGAAGAAGAGGCATGGGGATGGCTACTACGCAAAAAGCCAAGGAAGCAGCTAACCCAGACTCCAGTGGGAGACGTCCAGAAGGAAGGAAGCAGAGAGATCCCAGTGAGCATGGGATTGGAGGAGTAGAGGCTTGAAGATGGTTGAGCATACATTGATGACCAGCACATGGAAAACCAAGCAAATAAAAAAACAATGCTGACAATTCCAGTTTTCTTTGGTTATTTGGCCTTTCTGACAACAGTTACACAAGCCAGAAATGCAGTAAGTCCTGTATGCATGTGGCCTGTCTGTGAAGAGCAGAGGAGTAGTCTTCAGAATGCAAACACTGAACGTTGATTAACTAGAAACGTGTGGCAGAAAGGCCATAGGGGGAATAAAATGTCTAACTCTGAAATGAAAGTGAGGCAATACAAACACGTTACCTCTGAACATGAAAGTAAATGTAGAAGAACGTTCCAGAAGAACTGGAAATGGGGCCATGAAGTGAGGAGCGGTGTGAAAAAGAATTGGAGTTTTGCCGTAAGCTGTGTAGCGTGGTTTGACTTTGAAAACTCTGTTTGTGGATTTAAGCAGAGACAGTTCACTGCACAAAGAGATTATCTCGTTGTCCTGTTTTCTTGAACTAAAATAGAAAAGGGTAAACCTTTCTGTGTGTTTTGTTCAATTCATAGGAAGGAAAGGACTTCTTTTGTCAGCTACTGACCTACAGTAGGATGGGTATTCTAAGCCTTATGCAGTGTTTACATTAAGCGTGAAACCTGTATTCGGCTGAAATTACAAATATAAGAATAAGCAACTATAGTCAGGGGGCGAGCTGAGCTCATCACAGACCACAGCTGGACAGTAAAAACCGGAAGCATTTAGAGCTTGGAAGCCTCGGAATACTGGAGGGGAAGAAAGTGGTAAGAATGCTCTGGGAACGCCGTGTGCAAGGGTCAAGTGCTGTGCATTGACTTCTCCAGAGACGTGAATAATTACAAAACTTAACAGCCTTCATTTTAAGGATGGAATGTTTCTGAGAGCTGCCTTTACCAGGGTGAAAGCACCGTAGTTGAGGCATTTACTAGGCCAGCTGCACCTTCGGATGCACCGTGAAGTGCCACATCCCAGCAGGAGGTGGTGCGCTGTGTAGCAAAACTCAGTTGTCAATAGCAACAGCAAAAAGGAGCCATTTTCCTGTGAACCACAAGGACCCGATGTGACCAGGGTAGTTTTCTTTAAAGATGTAATAGTCTTAACTGTTACAGAAAGGCTTGACCTTAAACTCCCATTTGAAGAGCAAATGATTCATTTCAACCATGAAGAGAGCAGAAAGGGATAGAGAATGTTTGCTTTTCGAGCTTCTCCTAGACTCAAAGTGTTACCTTCAATTAACTTACCTCATCTCTACTAGAATGTCACCTGGCTGTTCAGTGCCGGGCAAGCTCTGGTGCCTGAAAGCTATCTGCCTACCAAACCGTTGCCATATCAGAATCACTGGAGCGCAATCTGTCCAGTGGTGGCCCACCACAAGTCAGCTATCCCAGCTATCCCTGCTCCTTGGAATTAAAAAGAAAAAGGTTACGGGGAAGATTTTTTTTTTTAACCCGTGGGCTTCAACTTCTCTTCACCTGACCTCATTCCCAAGAGGAATCTTTCTCTCTGAATTGTCTCACCAAACAATATATGTGTGAAACCACAAGAAAACCAACAGGAAGCAAATGGCCAGTTTCCACTGAAAATTTTGGTCCCTAGAGTTAGCATACAGGGTCACCATTCAGAAATGTGACAGGCTCACTTAGGAAGTGGGGGCCCAAGAAACCGCCCACGACTCCTGAGAAATCTTGTCTTACCCTCTCCAAAATGGTTCCTTCAGAATTACTTGTGGTAAGTGGACTTGGGAGAATGGGTAGGTACAGGGAGAAGAGCAGCTGTCTGTGTACCAGTTAAATACCAGGGTCATGCAGTCCTGCTGAATCATAAACTATGTATTGTCTATAAATGGGACCATCTTTAAATTGAAATTTATTCTTTTATAAGCATAGTCGACATGGTGCTCTTAACACAAAAGGAGTTTCTCAGTAATCATGAGAAGTCTTTACCAGTGTGGAATTCTCTCTGGGAATGTGATGTAAGGATCATAGGTATGGCATGTTGGCTCCTTCAGGAAGCTAGGGCTCACTATTTACGGTGGGTCACTGGCATGCTGAATTAATGTACCTAGCCTCAGTGTTTCTCCCTTACCCTCTGCACTGGGGTTTCTACTTGCTGTCTTCCAGCATGCAAATCCACACCATGCCACTCATCCTGGTCCCTCCCTTCAGCGACCCTGGTTCTCAGCTTCTGCATTAAGCAGCAACCCACCAGCCCTTTCTATCCAGGACTGTTCTAGTTAAATTAAACTATCCTACGAGTCAGTGAAAATGGAGCATGCACCACCCGTCCAGGTAACAATTATTTTATATTGCCATCCTGTTCCCTCCCAGAGATCAATGTACAAAATAATTTGAGACAGGAGGCTGTTTTAACCCTGACACTGCTCAGTCCCAGTCAGAAACCAGCCCCCTTCTTGCTGAAAGAGAGGCATTATCAACACTGGGAAGTAAAGGCCTAAGGTTAGTACACTCCCTGATCAATCACCTGTAAACTAGTGGAAAGCAGTAGGGGATGCCCTGGCTCCACCTGGGTCTTAGATGTCTTGATGCTATCTCCTCTCTATCCTAAATTCAGCATACAGTCTGCAAGGATTTTGCTTTTTCTTTTAACTGTTGCTAGGAGACTGTCAACCAAGGTCAAGTGCACATGCTAATTAATTAAGACTCATTAGCAGCATCTTGCCCTGTTGACCTTGCTGCTGTGATGCCAAGCCTATAAGGACATGTAAAAAGAATCACACTGCTGCCAAGGGTTCTATTTCTGTGCAGGATTCCTGTGAGGTGCTCTGAATTGAGGGGTTCCCTCAGCGGATCTCCACCTGTCCATGAGGTTCTGGCATGCCACAATATTTCCAGGATGGGATAGCAAGGGGTGGAGTAGAAATGGGATCCAAATCAGGCAGACAGAATTTAGGATGCAGATGTGTTCTGTCAGCACCTGATTTGAGCTCAGTTCCCTGCTGGGATATGAGGTGGTATTCTTGGGAAGAGGATGGATGGCCTTATGGTAGCTCCAATACTGCATACATTCACACCCGAAGAGGACTGGACCCCAGTAAGCACCCATGGCTCAGGTTGGTCTGCTGACTTGCTATGAAAGTACATATCCCAGAATGCTCTTTGCTATCTTCCGGGGTTCAAACCGTTCAAACTTAGATAAATAGTACAGACAGATCTAATAGTTCTAACACCTGTAAGAACACCTTGAACAGATGTGTGACCATGGACACAAAGGATCACATAGAGACAGCAGAAATGGCCTCCAGTGTATTCATTCTATCAGGCAGACCTCAGGAAAGGAAGGAAACCTGCTGCTTAGACACTTTGGATTTAATTGAGTACTTGGACATATAGGACATTGCCTGAATAAGAAATATGACATTACTACAGGAAGTGATTTTTGTTGTTTTTCCGCTTTAAATCTTTTTATTTTTAAATATTCGTTGATTAATTTATACACATATATGCACCAAATTTGGATCATTTGCACCTTCCCATTACCTCCTCTCATTTTTTGACTCATTGAGTTTAACTGTCTGGCTACTTGCATGCACATAAGCAGGGGAGTTATTTACCAGAGCATAGACACCTTAGCAGTGGTTACATCACTGAAGAAAATGATACTCTGACCCCTAGTACTCATTAATTGCTGCTCATAGTCCCTCAGAGAGCTTTTGGGCCTCATGAGTTCTTCCCCCATGCATGGTGAAATAGTGAAGGGCCCAGCTGTGAGTAGGTCTTGTGCAGGTAACCATAGCTTTGGTGAGTTCAAGAGTCCAATGGCCATGTCATACCCAGAAGGCAGTGACTCACAGCACCTCTCCCTAGCCTCTGGCTCTTACATTTTTCTGCCCAATCCTCCCCAGTGTTCCCTGAGTCTCGAAGGAAGTGTTATAGGGTCTCATTAAGGGCCAAGCAGGCCAGTCACTTATTCTCTACCCTTTGACTAGTTTTACATCTTTACATTAACTGTCCTGTAGTTCCATGTCTGATGTCAAAGGACTTGGATGGCTCTGTTCTTCAGGCTTTGCTGAATGTAACACACTTCTCTCTCAGGCTGGTTCCACTCCTATCTGCATCTTTTCTTGGCAGATATCTCATGGTACTGGCATCTCCAACATCTTGGGGTCTCCAGTGCAATCCAGGCTTCATTTTGCAGCTTCAGAAAATGGCTTCTCAGAATGTCCATGTGACAGGGACTTCCCCTTTGCTTACTCCTGTCTCCTTCATGACTGTAAAGCCAGAACCACATGGCTAATACTGACAGATTTGGAGGACCACTCAGGGAGGAGCCTGGCCCCCTTGGATCACATTTCCAACAGCTTTCCTTTGTTGTTCATTTTCACAACTTGGAAGCTTAGCTGGGTAGGATCTTGCCCTGAGGCCACCCACCCTTTATTCCATTTGAACAGGCCTTTCTTTAGTTTCATTTCTTCCTGCACAAGCATTTGCTTTAACATTAAATTTTCTGGTGTTCTTTTTCATTTTGAACTGTACATTTCATACCTCTTTTTGCCCTTGTTGCCTTTTTCATTGTAGACCTGAAGGAGGTTGATTACTAATAACCACAAGACAGAGTCAGTATTGGGTTGTCTTGAAGTCTCCACCACCAAGGAAATTAATCTCATACTTTTCATTTAACCTCAGGCAGATTCTTAGGACAAGGACAGAAAGCAGCCACATTCTTTCCCAAAATATCACAAGAATGGTCTCTCACCCAATTGCTAATATTATTCCCCTCTGATACCTCTTGGGCTGGGCCTCCAGAGTCCACATTTCTCTCAGCACTATTGTATTCCAGGCTCCTACTAGGATGTCCTATTAAGACCCTCTTATAGCATTCAACTACTTTCCTAGTCCAAAATCCCTAAGAAGTCCTTTCTGCAAAAAGACCAGGATGGTCAGGCCTGACACAGCAATATCCCTCATCCTGATCTGTCTCCTGCCTTAGTTACTTTTCTGTTGCTATGATAAAACACTATGACCAAGGCAACTTATAAAAGAAAGGGTTTCTCTGGGCTTTGAGGTGTCAAAAGACTCACACCATTCCCAGTCTCCTTCTCTCTACTCTGTAATCATAGATGTAGACTCTACTGCTCCAGTGCTATGCCTCCCTGTCTGCTGCTATGCTTGCTACCATGATGGTCATAGAATCTATACTCTGAAACCATAAGCCCCAAATAAACTCATAAGTTATCTCGGCCATAGTATCCTAACACAGTAATGACAAAGTAACGAAGACAAACAAAAACCTATTTAAAAAAAAAAAAAGTTTGTCTGAGAAAAGGTTCAGAGCAGTGCTAATCTATAAATATAAAACCTATGTAGAAAGCCATTTAACACCATGTTCATTTAAGTCAACAGTAGTTGTAGGTTCTTCCCTGGAGCCCGTGACCTCCCAGCCATGTTCTCGACCAGGCTTACAGTGCCCGTTATGAGTCCCTCCTGTGGAACAGCCTCAGATCCAGTCAGAAGGTTATTGAATAACCCATAATATTCATGCCACTATTGCACTTTTAGGCACTCTTGTTATTTATTGTAGCTTGTGGGGTCCATAGATAGATGATTTTGATTAATTTCTTTTCTCCCCAGAAATTTGCATAGCATATTCTGGTACTATGAAAAGTATCCAAAACTAAGAAAACTTCAAGCTCAGACCCAGTTTGATTTCTCAGCATCCTACAGTCCCCAAGTATAAGGTGTGTTTGGAAGTAGGACCTTAGGGCCTAGTGCTAATGAGTAAGTAAGTGCATTGACGATGGCTTATAATGTTTTGGAGCCTCTAGAGCCTCCCTAATTGACTTGTGGTTTCTAGTGGTATGAAGAGACACTATGACCACAGAAATTCTTAATAAAGAAAAACATTTAATTGGGGGTTAGTCCACTGTCATAGCAGGAAACATGGGAACATGCCAGGAGACATGACTTTCAAGAAGTAGCTGAGAGTTCTTCATACAGATCTGAAGGCAGCAAGAAGAGAGAGTGACACTGGGCCTGACTTGAGCATCTGACACCTCAAAGCTCTCACCCAGTGACACACTTCCTCCACCAAGGCCTCTCTATGGGCCTGTGGGAACCATTTTCATTCAAACCACCACACTGACCAATATCACATAAGGAGATATCCCTCACTTGGGCCATCCCACATTAGTCATTAATCAAGAAAGTACTCCACAGACTCACCTAGAGGTCAGTCTGATGGAGACTTTTTTTCAGTTATCTTTTACAATGTTAGGCTTCCACAAAGAACATGATTCATCTATGTTGGGTTTTGTTGTTGTTGTGTTTTTGTTTTTTGTTTGTTTATTTTACTATATTTACAAAATAATAAGTTCCCATAGGTATTCTCTATAACATATTTGTTTTGGTTATCCCTTCCTCCACTCTCTCCTCTGTCCTATCCTACTACCCTCATCCTCATTTAAATCCTTCCAGCCCCTTATCTTCCACCTACTTCATATCACATGTGTCCTTCCATCCTCCTGTCTTAGTTTGGTTTCAATTGCTGTGATAAACATCACACCAAAAGAAACTCATGGGTGGGGGGTCATTTCATTTTGCACATTACAGTCCATCATCATGGGAGTGATGCAGGAGCTCAAGACAGAAACTGAAGCAGAGTCCATGGAAGAACACAACCTACTGGCTTGCACTCCATGGCGCTCTCAGATCGCTTTCTTATACAGCCTTTTATATAACTGTCCAGAGGTAACACTGTCCACAGAAGAGCCTGGGCCCTTCCACATTAGTCATTAATTAAGGAAATGCCTCACAGACTTACCTATAGGTCAGTCTGATGGAAACATTTTCTCAATTGAGGGTCTATCCCTCTTCCCAAATGACTTTAGCTTGTATCTACTGAGAAAACAAAGACTCTTCCCTCCTATAAGACTTCCCTTTTTCCTACCAGAGGTAGTAGATCCTTACTTTCTAGCTTCTCAGCCCTTATAGTCATTCTCCTTTAAATGTGCTACTCTGAAAGTTCATAGCTAGAATATGCGTGTGAGAGAGAACTTGTGACACATGCTGGGCCAGGGTTACCTTTTACAGCATAATTTTTTTTCATTTCCTTTCATTTTCCTATAATTTCATTTTTCTTTTCAGCTGAATAAAATTCCATTTTCTGGTGGAATCCTTAGGGTCTTTTATGTATAGGCTCATACTACCTACAAACAGATGCCATGGCTCCTTCCTTCCCTATTTATATCAGTTTGATTTTTCTTGTCTTGTTTCTCTAGATAAGATTTCAAGTACTATAATAAATAAGAGTGGAGAGAGTGGATACTTTGTGTTTTTTCTGGTCTTACTGGAAATACTTTGAATTTTCTGCATTTAGCATAATGTTGGCTATAGGCTTGTTATACATAATAAGCATTCATTATGTAAAGGTATGCTCCCTCTAACATTAGCTTCTATGGGGGTTTTATTATAAAGGGATGTTAGATCTTTGTCAAAGGCCTTTTCTTGGTCTATTAGGGTAATCATGGGGTTTCTGTCTTTGGATCAATTTATATGCTGAACTAAACTTATTAATTTATGTATGTTGAACCATTCCTAAATCTCTGAAATGAAGCCAGTCTGTGACATATGATCTTTTTGAAGTGTTCTTGAATTCAGTTTGCAAGTATTTATTAGGTTTTTTTTAATGTCTGTTCATCAGGGAAGTTGATCTATAATCTGGTCTATAATTTTCTTTTTTGTTAATGTCTTTATCTGCTTTGAGTATCTGGATAGTAATTACTTCACAGAAAGAATCTGAAAGCATCCTTTTATGCTTTGTCTTACAAAATTATTTGAGATGTACTATTCTTTGAACATGAAGTAGAATTATTTGATGAATCTTTCTAGACATGGGATTCTTTTATTTGAAAATATTGTTTTGACTGCTTCAGTTTTATTGTTTGTTATAGATCTGTTAAAATTACTTATCTTGGTATAACTTTGGTAAGCCTAGAAATTCATCCATTTCTTTCATATTTTTCAACTGAGTTCAGTGTATGTTTTTAAGGTATGTCATGATTTTCTGAATCTCAATGGTATATTTTAATGTCTTCTTTTAATCTCCAATTTTATTTACCTTATGTATATGAGTGTATGTGATGCATGTATATGTATTTTTTGTATGGTATATGCTCGTGTGTGTGTGTGTGTGTGTGTGTGTGTGTGTGTGTGTGTGTGTTAATGTACATGCATATATAGGCCAGAGGAGGATACCTGGTGTCTTTCTCTGTGTTACCCTCCAACTTAATTTTTAGGCAAGGTTGGTTACTGAATCTTAGGCTTCCTGTTTTAGCCTCCTTGGATCCATCTATCTCTGTGATACAGTGCTAAGGTTATAGGTACATGCCTGGCTTTTAAGTGAGTAATGGGGACATTTGAAAACAGGTCCTCTTGCTTTCATAGCAAAAACCTTTACCTACTAAGTCATTATCTATCCTCTTATAATTTTATTAATTTGGGTCCTTCTTCTCTTTTAATTAGCTAAAGGTTTGTCAATATTATTTATCTTTTCAAAGAACCAAACAAATCAAAATCTTTGTCTTATTGCCTCATTATATTGATTTTGGTTTTGATTTTGGTTTATATTTGTTTCACTAGTTTTTGACCTGATCATAACCATCTTCGTATCTACTACTTTGGATCTGGGTTTGTCTTAGTTTTTTAATGTCTTTAGATGCATCATTAAGTTATTTATTTGAGATTTTATCATTACTATTATTAACTATTATTATTACTTAATGTAGGCACCTAGGGCAACAAACTTCCTCTTTAGAACTGTCTTTGTTGTATCTCAGGTTTTCATATGTTGTGTCATCATTTTCATTCAAATCTGAGAATTTTTGTTTTATTTCCTTTGATAATTTACTGATCACTCAATAGTATTCTGTTTAATCTCCGTGACTTTGGGGGGGAAATGTAGTTTCTCTTACTGTTGATGTCTAGGTTTTTCCATTGTGGTCCGTGCAAAGTGTTATTTTAATTTTCTTATATTTGAGACATTCTTTGTATCTTAGTATGTGATCTGTTTTAGAAAAGTTCCTTGTCTACTGAAAAGAATGTGTATTCTGTAGTGTTTGGGTTATGTGGTCAGTAAATAACTAATAGGTTCATCTGTGTGTCATTTCATTCTGTTGTTTCCCTGTTGAACTTTTCTGTATGATCTAATGGTGAGTGTGGAATATTAAAGTCAGCCTCTGTTATAGTGTAGAATTAATCTGACTTTATGCATAGTAGATTTGATTTATGAAGTCAGGTCTGCTTTGTTCAGTGTGAATATGATTAGAATTGTAATGTTTTTTTCTGTGGATTGTACCCTTCTGATCTCTTTTTTTAACTGGATTTTCATTTAAAGTATATTTTGTCATATAGTAGAATATTGATCCTGCTTGTTTCTGGTTCCATCTGCTTGGAATACCTTTTCCTAGTCTGTCATCCTAAGATTGTATCTATCTTTGATAGTGAGAGGTATTTGTTGGAGACAGTGAGAAAGACTTCTGTTTTCTAATCCAGTGTGCTATTCTCAATCTTTTGAGGAGATAATTAAGACCAGTAATAGTATTATTATTTAAAGGTATATATTGATTCCTGTTTATTTTGCTAACTTGTGGTAGTATGTATGTTTTCTACTTCTCTTTTTCTTAATACCATGTTAGTTTCATTTATTTTGTCCTATAGCCTCTTAGATTTACTTATCTTTCTTATTAGCCTAAAGTGTTCTTTCTAGTATCTTTTACAGGACTGGATTGATAGTATAAATTATTTTAGCTTGTTTTTTATCATAGACACATTTTTTTTTTACCCTTCAATTACGACAGTGTTGCTGGTATATTAGCCTGAGTTGGAAGCTGTAATCTGTCAAAACTTGATATAGGTCTTTTTTAGGTTTCCTTTGAGAAACCAGCTGTTATTCTGTGGGCCTGACTTTAGATGTGACTTAGTCTTTCTTTCTTACAGCTTTCAGTAGTTTTTCTTAGTTCACTATTTTAACTATGAAATTACTTGGGAATTTTCTTTTCTGGTCCTCTCCATTTGATGTATTCTGTGCCTCTTGTATCTGAATGAAGATTTTTCTTCATAGACTTGGTAAGCTTTATTTTATGATTTCATTGAAAATATTGTCTGTCTTCAGCGTGAAAATTTTCTCCTTCTTCCTATAATTTTTAGATTTTGTCATTTCATGATATCCCAAAGGTCTTGCATATTTCATTCATATTTTTTAAATGTGTTGTTGACATTGGCTAAATAATCCAGTTATATTCCGTGTTGTCTTCAAGCCCTGTTTTTCCTCCACATGATACATTCTATTAGTGAAGTTTTCCAGTGAACTTTTTTTAAGAAAAAATAATTTTTGAGATTATAATGTAATTACATCATTTCCCTTCCCCTTTCCTCCCTCCAAATGTTCCCATATATCCCTCCCCCTCCTTCCTCCCTTTCAGATTCATGGACTTTTTCATTAATTGCTGTAAGCACATGCTGGTGCTCTCATTCTCTCTCTTCTAAATAGGCAAGCACACCTTGCTCGGTCTGTGTAATTCTTCCTGCGTACATGTTGGATAATCAGTTGGTATGCTGGAGAGGACCGTTCCTTTCCCTCAGCATTCATTCCTCAGTTGCTTGTGGTTCTTTGTGTAGGGTTGAAGCCCTTTGTGGGCTTTCCCAGATCCACATTAGTTTTGTTGTCCTTGTTTATTCATGTTTAGTCAGTCTTGTTGGTGAGGCCCTATAGGTGTAGCCTCTGGCATTACTGGGAGACACACTCCTGCAGCAAACTCCCTGTTCCTCTGGCCCTTAACAGTCTTTCCACTCTCCCACAGTGGTCCCTGAGCCTTCAGTGCATAAGGTGTATTATAGATTCATTATCCACTGGGACTGGGCCCTGAATTTTGATTGGTTGTGGTCTTCTGCAATAGTCTCTATCTGTTGTAAAGAGAAGTTTCCTTGATTTGGGTGAGGACTACACTTATCTATGAGTATGAGGACAAATGTTTAGACTATAGCTGTAGATTATACTTGTTTAGTAAAATGGCACTTTGAGTTCTCTGTGATCTGTGGCTTCACTAGCTCTGAGTAATTAGCTTGGTTTTCAGTATCAGGCACGATCTCTCTCTTGTTGAGTAGGTCTGAAGTCCAGTTAGAGAGCTGTTGGTTACTCTCAAGGTATGATTGTCACTACCACACCCTTAGGGTTGTTGTGCCACGCTGGTGGTTGTGGTTCATAGGTGTCATAGCTAGGTAGGACTAGCAGAAAAGAAAAGAAAAAAAGCAAGAAATGATGGTGACATTAGTGGTTAGGATTGGGATAAGAATTAGAAGAGAGGACTAACGTGGCGGGTAGAGTAGATGGGCAGGAGAGTTTTGGTTCAAGGTATACTGAGAAGAGAAGGGTGATGATGCCCATTTAGATCATGAAGCACAGTCTCATTGTTGTGGGGATGGGTTGAATCACAGAGAACCTTCATATCACAGCAGCCTAGGTAGGTTTGCTGGAGAGGAAAGTAAGTGGGGGACCGGGTGATTCACTATATATGCTGACTGGTTATTATATAGATAAGGAGTTGCCATAGAGAATAAGGAGCGCTGGGAGGCATATAGTTCTGGGTCAGGAGTCCTATTTTAAAATCTATTTTTATTTCATTTAATGTGTATGGTATTTTGCCTGCCTGTCTGCTATGTACATTGTGTGTGCCTCATCCCCTCAGAGGCCAGCAGAGGGTGCCACATCCCCTAGAACTAGAGTTACTGGTATCTGTAAGACACCAGTGCTGGAGACCTGTCTTGAACATGATTTACCCATCACAGAGAAACAGGTGTTTTCCCCGAGTGCATGGTTTATTGTTCATGCATTAAAAAATGGGAAACAACTCACAGCAAGCAAATCTAACAACCTAGCAATCTAGCTGTAAGAGATGCACTGATACCCTGAAGCAGGAGTCACTTGTGGACAGTGAGTAGGGGTGCCACAATAGCCCAGTGCACAGCAAGCCACCATGTCCACTGACAAGGGAAGGACAGTGAGTGGGTGCTGGCTCTGCAGCTGATGCTCCTTGAAAGCTTAAGAATAACAGAGGTTGGACAGTCAGGCAGGTCAACCAGGATGCTGGGTTCTCGGTGGTCACCAAGGTTAAATGCAGGACATTGTTGGTAGTATAGATGGCTCCTATGCATTGAGGTACACTAGAGACAGCAGCTGCTGAGCTGCCTGGAGCCTGAGTTTTTATGGGTCCTTCTGAAGCTTATCCAGCCCTTGCAGACTTGTGATCCCTGCTACTGATTGGTGAGGGCTGCCTGATTCTAAGACAGTGATGGCTAGACCTAGATTCTTGCTTCAGCTCTCAGCACGTTCTGATGTCAGGACATTGAGCAGGAGTGTCTCTACCTTGTGAACCACTCCTTTTTGCTTTCTTTTTTTTTTTTTTTTTTTTTGTCCTAAGTGTTTACTTTGGAATTGAACCTGGATCCTTTGGAAGAGAAAAGGTGGTCTTAATCACTAAGCAGTCTCTCCAGTGGGGCAGGAGTCTTGGTGTGCTCCCTTGCCTCACAGGGCTAATTGGGGTGGGGACTGGCCAGCAGAGGGCATTAGGTCTCATCCTCTCATCAGAGCACAGACTGGCAGTGGAGCTCTTAAATCTTTGCACCTTCCCTGACCAGAGAGTACCAGTAGCAGTTGAGTTCTAAGCCTTTTTTTCCATTCCTGACCTGTCCATCACTTTTCTGCTGAACTAGAAGAGACCTAGTAGAAGTGTGGGCCCTATTTGAAAGTTGAAAAGTCCATCTTAAAATTGGACTGACATGTTAGAGGGTATTCTGCACCTAAGGTATTGTACAAGCCCCCAGGGATACTGTGTGGCAGACAGAGGTCTGTCTGTATAGTGTCCTACTTGAGGCCAGTCCTTTATCAAGTCCACAGCCAGACATCTCAGCCTACTCTGCTCCTGAGGCTTTCATCTGCATCCTTATGTGATGACCTAGACTATTGCCACATAACAGATCATCTCAAAAGTTAGCAGCATAAGTGACACACACACACACACACACACACACACACACACACACACACATCTGTTTCATACTGCAGAACCTCTATAAGGCTGCAAGTGGGCATGGGGGTAGGGGGGAGGTTACCATCATAAAGCTTTCCTGGGAAAAGCTCTTCTCCCGAGCTCCCATGCTATGGGCAGGATCCAGCTCCTCAAAGCCAGTTGGCTAACAGCCTTGGTTTCCCATTGATTGTGGCCAGGGTATTCTCAGTTCTTTGTCCCATGGGCCCAGTCTCACCCTTAAAGTATGCAAGACAAGAAGGCTCCAGAGTCTGATGACACGATGGAAGCCATGTGATAGAGTGACATTGAACTACTGTGGTTTTACTTTGTTGTTTAGACAGATATCTGACCCACATGTCCTTTCCAAGGAGAGGTTTACACAGGGGTCTGACTTCCAGGAGATAGAGACCTTTGGGGGGCATCCAAAAGCCTTCCCGCCATATTTGGTATCAGTGATTATGTCAGCAAAGCCTTCATGGGTAAGACCACAGCAAACTGTGTCTTCTGCCATCGACCTCATCAGCCATTTCCAGTTCCTAGGCTGTTGTTCCATCTTGTGGCTGTGAGAAAGAAAACCTGCAGGTCTCAAAGTGACTGATGGGAGAACAAAGCCACGTGCTATATAGGTGTGTACATGTGTGTGCTACATAGCCAGCACAGATGTGGAGCCAGTGGTTACATCTAAGAACACAGATAAAGAAAATATAGAAATTTTAAAGGGGAGCTTTTGTCCTGAAGGACAAGTATGTCCATGGCACGTTCTTGGGATTTTTTTTCCCCAATTTTAAGGAGCTTCCAGTGTCCATAGAATCTGCTGTAAAGACTCATGAGTTATGGCTAAGCAATCTTTCTCTGTGCTGGTGGTCTCCTTTGACTGTGGGGGTAGAAGTATCTGCCTACTAGACTGTAGCCTTCAGCCCTGCTCAGCCTCACTTGGGCCTCTGGTTGACCCAGCGTATTCTGTGAATAGTATTGTTTCTCTCTGGGCCAAAATGCAGGGATGATTGGGGAGCATGGAATTCGGAGGGATTGCTGGGGTTGGGAGAAGCCTGTAAAGGGTGAGAGGCCTGCAGAGTGAACTGGCCTTGAAGCTGGCTGCTACCCAGCACTGTGCTTTCTCCCTGCAGGGTGGTGTGTGGTTCCTATTCCTTATGCTCCCATCTCAGCACGATCTTGCTACTAGTAAAGTTTTCCATCACAGATGTGATCCATAATTGATGCAGCCTGGAGAAGGTGGTGATGAATAATTAAGTAGGTTTCAGGTACAGAATGAACATTAAAGGGGAAGAAGAAGAAAAACAAAACAGCCAAGGGAAGAGGTTCAAGCTCCATCAAGGCCAACAGGATGCTGCAGGCAGATGCTTCCTGCACCACAGAAGGCCTAGGTTTCCATTTCGAGTCTTCTGTTGTCTGATAACTCAATTCATGTGTGAGCTGGTCCTCTCTGGATAATACCTGGGAAGCTGACAAGCTTTCCATGGTGGCAGTGGCTTCCAGAACTAATGGCTCTAAAACTAAAGCCAAAGCAGTTTCAAACACGGTCAAGGGAAAGCGGCTTCACCGTGAGCCAGAGAGTTAACTGGCAGGGAGCGTTAGTCTGGACACTTCGTAACCAACACCCACAGATTTCTCCATTTAAACGGGTAATGGAAGGAAAAGGCATGTGGGGAAATATCTCACTTAGTCATCTAAAGCACCCTGAGCACTGTCCTGCAAAGGACTTTACTTCTTGAATAGTAGCTAATAGCTACAGGTATTGCAGGGCACCGACAGAGGCTGCAGAGGGTGCACTTGATTGACAGCAAGTCTGATCAGACTCACAAAATGGAAGAGATGGGCAAGTCCAGAGATGCAATCTTCGTGATCCTCCCACTGGCCACTGAGCTGGCCCACACACGGGAAACTAGCAGTAAGAATGACTGGTTTTCCAGCTGTAGATTGCTTTAGCTCCTGTGTGGTTTGTTCTACCATTTAGAGCTGTCCACAGCTCGTTAACTAGATCGGTAGCCTCGGAGGGAGCCCTGCTAACAGGTCTGACAGAGGGCTTGGTGACTAGGAAGCTGATGCTCCTTGAGGGTCTCTGTGTACCCAGGTCCCTCCTCAGCTTCCCTGTGTTTTCTCCAGATCAGTTCTACCCAGATGTGTCTTGTCCTTCCTCTTGTTGGCTCTGGCCCAGCTGATACAGTTGGTTTTTCAGCCTAATTTTGTGTCCTCACTTGGTTTGGTTCAAGCCATGCTAACCATGAGGCAGCTCTTTTCCAGTCTGTCAGAGCCCCACCCCCACCCCACTTGTGGCACACAGTTGTCAGAGCACAGTGACAGAGCATACAGTTAGTGCAGGGTGGTACACTTCCATCAGCCTGTGCCACTGGGGCCCAGCCAGAGGCTGATCACAATCCCTGAGTTCTCCCCACACACCCAGGTCTGTTCTGATCAAGGCCTGAAAGAGCAGTTTCAGCCACCTCCCTCCCCTCCCTTCACCAGAGCTGGATGCTTCTTCACAGGTTCTGTAAGCATAGCAGAGTCTGGGATGTGTGAAAGTCTCTGGTAGCACCTCTCTGCTGAGTTTATTTTCCCCCAGAAATAGTAGGTGCTGCTGACAGCAAGGATGGGGCTAGGTTCTTCTCGGAAATATCAGCTGATACTGCTGCACCAATGACTCAAGACAGTCCTGGCCACCCGACACTGAAGGGTTAATATGGAGGGTCAGACACCCTGGAGGTGGTCACATCTCCTATTACCAGTTGCATTATTGACAAGAGCACCTGACACCACCAGAAGTGTCCCCCAAAGCGGCACTGGGATCAGGAGCGCACTGCAGCTCACAAGTGGATACACTAGGGCTCTCATCCCTCTGCCCAAACAGTACCTGGAAAGACTGGAAAGATGGAGAACTTTTGGATGTACCAATTTGAAAGTCATGAAGAAGAGGTATGTGACCCCTGGGCTGCACCAGGGCATGCTGACTGGCTTTGGTCCTCTGCTTCTGACCCAGCCAGACTGTAGGCTGTGCTCTGTATGTCCCTTGATAGTAGGGAGTAGATGAGGAGAAGGCATTGTCCAGGATGGAGGAAAGTGAGCTTGGAAATGAATGATGGCCAAGAGGGCAGGGGCCATTTTGTACTCAGCCAGGACGTGGGGAAGGTGTGCTTGTTGCTGTATCTCTCCAGGGCTGCCTTTTATTCTCAGTGTTCTGGTGGATGAGTTCATCTGGACACTGCACCCCACCCCCCATTCCAAGCTGTGGCATCTTTTACTGCCTGCTGAGGGCTGATGCATATCAATGGCTATTAGTGCCTTGTGTACAAATAACCAGCTGGCTGGAAAATGAGGCGGCAGGTATAATGTGCCCCTGCATGGGGCACTTTGGGGCACTTTGAAAACAGTAGCTCTTACCATTCGTAGCAGATGTGGTGTTCTACAGTGTGAACAGCTATATCTCCTCCTTTTTTTTTTGATTTGAGACGGGGGGGGGCGGGGGGGGTGTTCTATACAGTTCCTTTGAACTCACCATATAGTCCAGGGCATTCTCAAATCCTTTGTCCTTCCTGTCTCAGCTTCTCAAGTACCAGGATTAGAGGTGTATGCCACCACACCTGGTTTGGTTACACTCACTTCAGTTGCATTTCTGAATATAAGTTTAAAATGCCTGGGTTTTGCTGTCGGAGCCAAGTCAGGAAATCATGAGGCATCCATCAAGAGATGAATGGACTTGAAAGGGAAGTGAACGAAGGGCTTTTTTATTTGCCCAGTATAATGCATTTCACATACATCAAGTGAGCTGTTTGGCAAGAGATACCCTGTTGACACATGCAGCTTTATCAGGTGATGGGTTGGTTTACTCTTAACTAATAGGTGGTTTATAATTATCTAGTTAATCTTTTGCCTTGAGAACATGGCTTTAAAAGCTTAGGGCTCTGGTGATAGTGTCCAAAAAAAGAAGTTTTTGTGTTGTTGGAATAATAAAATCACCTCCTGAGCTAAGTGCTGCCAAGCACAGCTCCCTCCAGTCCCCGGAGCATCCACACATGTTTACGGTCTTAGAGATGGGAGTGGAGGGTGTCTTCTGTGGGAAAAGAGAACAGAAATGCTTTGAGAAGGTGAGCTGGCAGTTCTTTCCAAGTATTCCACCAGTATTAATTGAATCCATTATGAATGTATATATAAAACACCTCATTAAGCCAAGCTATTATCATCTTAATGACATAATTATGCTCATTCGGTGCCTATGCTAACTTCACTACTTCCCCACATTATGGAAATACAAATGTGCAATGATAATATTGTTTGAGTTATACTGTCGAGTGAATAATCATGTACGTCTTAATCGGCTCCAAATTTCAGAAGCGTAAACATACATTGGGAAGAAACTCATCTCTGGGGCTTTTTAAAAATAATTCTACAGTGGGATATGGTTGATTTTAAAGCAACTCAGACACGTAGGGAAGCAGTGTGTACTGATTAGGAGAAGGGGATAAAGGCAGGTAAACATAGAAAGCCAAGCATAAACGGGAAATGCTGGGAGGAAGAAGCCCCACGGAGTCTCAGAATGAGACTGAAGAACCGAGGCACGTGCCATGGCTCAGCCTGGATGCCTGCACCTTTGAAATCCCACATAGAAAAGTAGTAGAAGCAGGATGTTCAGGTGGGAAAGGATTGAGTGACCAATGCTTCCTTACGGTGTATGTAAAAGCAGCCTCTGGGAATACAAGTGCCTCTAGTGTCCGCTACACTGCCCCTATTATTGAGGGGGATGGTTGGCAAGCCAGGGTGACAGAACCTCAACCAGAATGAGTGGAGAGCCAGAGGGACCAATAACCTTGCGTGTGCTCAGAACTTAACTCTGTTGCATAAAACCCACTTTCATTCGCTTTCCCAAATGACACAAGATAGGTGTCTGTATTCTCTATTCATCACATGTATTGAAATCCTGTTGTATATTTTATGAGGGCCTTTGTCTTAGGTACTTGGAGAAGAAACATGTAAATGAATTATAAATCCTGCCTTTGTTGTACTTATCAAAATGTTATGCCAGAGTACTGTCATTTTATAATATACAAGGGAGAAAGTCAAGCAGTACATGAACGGCACAGATAAGATGCATGCAAGACAGTCAAGAGGGAATCCTCTCACCTGAGGGGATTGGGAAGATGGCATAGGAAGAGTGTTATTTAGAATGGGCCTTTGGAGGCCCATGCACACACAGCGTCCAGGCAAGGAGCAGAAATAAAGTCACTGGCAGGAACATGAGGTCATAGGTTGGAAACAGGGTATGATGCTGTTTGGCTTAATGAGAAAGAGTTAGAATAGGGCGGCAGTGCTGGGGAAAGCAAAGGACTTAAGGCTGAGCTTCAGGGCGCCTTCAGCACTGAGATTGTCTGGAATCTCTGCTCCAAGCAAAGAAGGTAGATTAAAGGCTTGAATCGAAACTGATTTGCTTGGAGGTTTTTATGAAGAGAGAAAATAGGTCCCTGGTGAAGAAGGCTTGTAAGCTCTTAGTACTATCTTATTTGGTATATGAGCTCCTTAGTTACGGGGGGAGAGGGGGGCTGGAGAGGGAGAAAAAAAACAGAAAGGAAAACCCAGATGTTTCTCTGAATTGTTCTTTATGGGTGAAATTACTAAGTAATTCAGTCCCCTGGTGGATTTGGCCAAACTGTATACGTATAGTTTTTAATATTTATTTTTCCCCACCCTTCATTGAAGTGAATTTCTGTCCCTGAGTTTCTTTATAAGAGAGGCAGCAGTATTCACTTGGACTTGAGGCTGGGTAGAGCTAACAGACATCTTTCATAGGTGTCCTTACTCTGTGGTGTCCTGGGGTCATCTGTACTATGCTGTAATTAACGGGGGGGGGCGGGGGGGGGGCAGGTGGGCGTGTCTTTGTCGAGGAGTCACCACAGTAGTATCAGTGTCAACTTTCTGATCCTGAAGACGCTAGTTGCATGGGAAGCCGTGGCTGTGTCAGACATTACACACAGCAGTTGCAGACACCTGGCCCCTAGCTGTAACCACTAATGAGCTGTTTTTACCAATATCCCATTAAAGTACTGGAGCTTATGAATAAATGTAGAGTCTTTGTGGTGTGGTTTTATAGAGCCTTCTGCTTCCTTTTTCGATTTATCCATGAATGAAATTTTAATGAGGAAACAAAATGAGATGAAGAAAGCATCCCATGGCTGAGCTGGCTCTCTAAGCACTCGCTGAGAAAGTCAGAAAATAAATCTGTGACATGGAATTGTAAAAGACTGCTCATACTAGGTGAGGCCTGGGTAGGCGCCCAAACAACTGACTGCCCATCAGGGTGCATTAGCCCAGCCAGTTCTTCGGAAGTGGATCCTTTTTTTTAAGGAAAGCCACACTCTAATAGCCTTCTCCATTCACATGTGACTTTGGCAGCATGACCAGAAAGGAGCTTTTAAATTATGGGCATTTCAAACTTTTGTGCTAAAAGCAGAATGAGTATTCATAAAGAATTGGTTATTTGCTTCCCAGTTCTGCAGGCTAAGTCCTAGAGTCTAGCACCCTCCCTGCCAAGGGCCTGCGTGCCATTTGATAGCACGCAGAAGGCAAGAATGCACGGAAGAAAACGCGGTTGAGCTCTTGTCTATTTTGGTTAGATTCCTGTTGCTATGATAAACCACATGGTCAAAAATAACTTGGGGAATAATGAGGTTATTTTATCAAATGTTTCCGGGTCCCCCCTCCATCACTGAGGGAAGTCAGGGCTGAAACTGGCACTGAAGGCACAGAAGAATGCTGCTTACTTCTGTCCAGCTGGCTTTCTTACACAGCCTAGAAGCTCTGCTCCAGGGCTGGTACTATCCAAAGTGGGAGGGGCCCTCTTGCATCAATCAGCAATCAAGAAAGTACTCCATAGGCCAATCTGATTGAGGCAGTCCCTCAGTTGATACTCCGTCAGATGACACTGGGCTATGGAAGCTGACAGACGGCTAAAGCTAACTATGAGGTCCCCTTTTCATAGTTAACCCCTATCTAGGAGCACCTGAAACAGCTCAAAGAATGGGTCATCTCATAAAGATCTTGCTCTTAACACTGGGAAGTTCGGGGTTAAATTGCCAGTGTATGACTGTAGGGGCACATTTATATGTGGGAACATAGGGTCCTATTTGTAGCTTCTTCATTTCACAGATAGCTTTTTAAAGAACTAGTAAGGAAACTCACGGACAATTTTATTGAAATTTAAGAGTAAAAGAGTCAGGCAAACTGGAGCTCTTGGTAGCTGCCAGGAAGAGGGAGATGGGTATGAGAAAGAGAAAAATACATGCATTTTGAGTTCAAGGTCAGGAAGACAAACAAGGTCAGCAGTCGTAGACCTGCAAGCAGCTACCTCATTCAGAGTGTGGGGGAATCTCCAGATGGAAAATGAGAACACGTGGAGTGTCAAGACAGGAAGGCTTGTGTCTTGGCTCAAGAAAAAGGAGCTAGAAGAAGGAAAAGACAGTTACCGGTTGGATGGAACTCAGACGGGCCAGGCTTAATAGTAAAGTCAATAAGCAGCTGCCAGAGGCTGTGTAAGGAGGTACTTCGTTAGGACACAGTTACTCCTCCCAGCTTACCTGCCCTCTGGTGTTCCTTGTATCATAGAGTTTCATGGAGCCTTTCTGGGGGGAATTTTCCTGTCCAGGTGATTAACAGACATATTTAGATTAACTCCTAAGAGAAGGGACAAGAATATGCCTCTGTAATCTTTCAGACAGTTTACATCCTCACCCAGGGCCAGGTGTAAGTCAGCTCAGACCCCCTGTGTGTTTGCTGGTGCTTGTTTTGTTTTGTTTTGTTTTGTTTTGTTTTGTTTTGTTTTGTTTTGTTTTGTTTTGTTTGAGATAAGGTCTTACTATGTAGCCCTTGATGGCCTGGAGCTTGCTGTATACAACAAGCTGGCCCTGAACTCACAAAGAGCTGGCCTGCCTCTGCCTTGCATGTGCTGGAATTACGGACATATACCATCAGACATTTTAGTAAAAAAAGAAGCCCCCCCCTTTTTTACTAAAAAATCCCACCACATAACAGAAAATATTTTTTTAAACATTTAAGAAAGCTATAAACCTGTCGTGTTTTAGGGAGGCAGTCTTCGCTGCAGTGGCCTGGACTATGTCCTTTTCTTCTTCCTTATGATGTTTTAAATCTTTAAGAGGGGCAGTCTTGATACTCATTAGAGGGGAGTCCTCTCTTCCATGACCTCCGAGTCTGCTCATTTCTAACTAGCAACCTAGCAAAACTTAACACCTTTTTGTTTTCATTTTAAATTTAAGTGAAAAGTGTAAAGTAGAATTTACGGAGTAAACAATCATGCTCTTTAATTTCACAAAACTCTCCAGAGGAGTGTTCTTTATGACCCTTCCCATCTAAGCAGGGGCCCTGAGAATGGTTAGATGAGGACTTCTGCTTAATGGCACCATCTTCTTGGGATCATCGGTACCTGACTCTTGTATATTATTTATACACTTTGTCGGGGCATCATATTTTATGTATTTTTTGTGGGTCACATTATGGTGATTTAATATATGTGTGTGTATATATATATATATATATATATATATATATATATGTATATATTTGTAAATATATATATGCATCTCCTCAGCCATTAATTATTAAGTGTTGGGACCTCATACTCGCCTGTTAACCCATGGTTACCTCTACCTCATACAGCTTGTGTATGTATTATGGACTGTTAGCCCATAGTTACCTCATACACCTCGTCTATGGATTATAGTCTGTGTTGACTTACACCTACCCAACTCCAGAAGAGCAGTGATACTGAAAACTTCCTGACACCTTTCTCTCACATCCTTCTCAGTCTCTAGTGGCCAGAGATCCATTCTGTTCTTTTGAAATTGGCATCATTGATTTCCACAAATGAGTTAAGAACACATAGTAACGCAACCATTTCCAGTTCCGTCAAGTTCTTTTTACGGCTCAGTAATATCTCACTGTATAAACATACCACATTTCCTTATCTATGAAGAACAGCTGATTTGATTCTGTGTTGGGTGTGTATGTTTACAGCCTTTACATTCCTGTAAACTGACCCTGTTATCAACACAGAATGACATTCTTTGTCTTTTTCTCCATTTTTTTCCATTCAAATTCTGCTTTATTAAATATCACTATAGTTATTCCTGTTTGGTCAAGTATTCTGCGTGTGTGTGTGTGTGTGTGTGCATCATTTTCTAAGATTTCATTTTTAGAGTCATGATTCTCTATTGGAGAAGTGAGTTTACTTTAATAAGTATATAGTCTTTTCTTTTTAGCCCGTTCATCCAGTTGTGTTGATTGGTGAATATAATCCATTTACACTCAAGGTTGCTCCTGAGAAGCATGGGCCTCTTGCTGTTCTGTTAATTGCACAGGGCTGGCTTTTTAATTTTGTTCCCTTCACATCATAAAGCCTTCCTGTCCTGCTGAGGTTTAAGTCTGTCTGTGCATGGTGCATCTCTCCTCTGGTAAGTTTTGTGTGTGCCCAGATGTCCTCAGGGCAGTAACTATCCTTTTTTATTTCACAGTAGGGTCCCTTAAGTACTTCTCATAACACTGATTGTCATGTAATCTGTCCTCTCTGTTATTATCTGGGTGCTGTTTCTGGGTGTAGTTCTTGGGGCAAGGGTTTCTGCTCCCATTACCATTATTTTGAATGTATCATCCCATTCTCTTGTAGTCGGTGGTGAGGTTTCTGTGAAGCAACCTAGACTCTTCTCTTACTGTGTTTTTTTAAAGATTTATTTGCTTTATGTATGTGATTACACTGTAGCTGTCTTCAGACACACCAGAGGAGGGCATCAGATGCCATTACAGACGGTTGTGAGCCACCTTGTGTTGCAGGGAATTGAACTCAGGGCCTCAGGAAGAGCAGTCAGTGACCTTCACCTCTAAGCCATCTCTCCAGCCCACTTCTCTTGCTATTTTAAGGTTCTTTGTAGTGTGCGCTTGTTATTCTAACTCCAATATGCTTTGATGTGGGTCTGTTTTGGTTGGATCTATTGTCTTTGAGCTTCCAGAATCTGGATGCCCATGTGTTCTAAAGATTTGAGAGCTTTGGGGGCATTTTTCCATGAAAAATATTTTTCAACATCTTTTCTACTTTATTCAGTTCCTGTGATGCAAAGGTGTTTTAATCCAGTGGCTTCCCATGTGTTTCCTAGAACTCCCTCATTCGTGTACGATGGTTTTAAGGTTTTGTCTGACTGAGTGACTTCTGAGAGGAGCCGTCCTCAAACCCTGAAATGTCTTCCTCTGCCTGATATGGAGCTTCCTGGGTATCTTTCATGTCAGCGATTGAAGTTTTTACTCCCATGCTTTCTCCTTTTCTGTCATTTGTCCTTGATGAACTCCTCATCCTCACCGAGTTTTCTCATTTCCTGTACCACTTATCTTGTCCATGTCTCGCTGGCTTTCCTTGCGGTTACTGCTTAGGTTTTTTCTGGTGGTTGTTGTTGCTTGTTTGTCTGTCTGGTTTGGGGCATTTTATAGGTCTTGTTTTCACAGATATATTTCTGGATAGTATTTTTCCTTGCAAGCACCATGTTTCTTTTCATGTTTCTTGTGTCTTGATGATGTCTATACATCTGATGTAAAATTCTATTTCTTCACATTTTATAAATAGCTCTTATAGGAAAAGATGTTTGTTTAGATGAAATGTAAGAAAGACATCAGTTGGATGGGTTCTTTTGAGTTTGGCGATAGTAGATTCTAAAGCAATCTTTGATTTTTTTTTTCTTTGATGTCAGCAGTGTCTATGTTATGAGAGGTCATGACACAGTATGTGTCTGGGGACTACAGAGTTTATCCTTGAGTACACAGAGGCAGCAGTGGCAGCTTCCATGGCATTGGTGGTGTGGGATGTGGGGAGGACAGGACTGTCTGACTGCATACCCTCAGGGGTAAAACTGGTGACACTGACTGCAGCAGCAACAGCAACAACAACAACAACAACAACAATGCTGCCTCTGCAGCCACACCCCATAAAGGAAACCTCCAGGGTTCTCAGGCCATGAGTAGGAGATGCTAGGCCTGATGTGGAACCATAGACTGGGCCTGGGCCTGGTCCTTCCTTGGCTCCACAAGATGAACACATGGGTACTAGCATCTATGGCACACACACCCAGTTTCCCAGCATCCATTTTGTGAATTATCAAATCCCATCTGTTTCCTATTCTTGGTCTCATTTGCCTGAGTTGGATACCAGGAGACTCTAGCACAAATCTGCCTCAACAATGCTTCCTTTGTCCTCTTATAGGTCATTGGTCAAAGTTTGCCTCTGGTGTGTTCTTTGAAAGTGAAACCTATTATCTAACTTCTTTTTACTTTCTAATTAATCTTAAGAGTATACCCACCAGGAAGGTTCTGAAGCAGGCATTTGAATACCTTTGTTTTCAGCCTTGTAAGAGCTAGGTCTGTTTGAAGGTGCTCATGCATGCTTGCCTTGGTCAGCAAGTGGCAAATTTGTAGCTGTGTGTGTCAAAAGAACTTCATTGGGGCCCAGGTTATAATCCATACAGGAACAATAGATTTCTAGAGCTCAAGATGAGCAATGAATGTTCTATACTGAGAAGCAGAGGGATACTACATCAGAGGAGGACTCAGCACTGACCACTAAAAGATATCATCCCAAGGAGGCAGTGGGCAACCTTGCTCCATTTCTCTTTTCAGTGCAGGTCGGAAGCAGTCTAACCTGTCACTTTTCCATGCCTCCCTTTGCTAAGTACCTAACTACTTGGAAGACCTAAGCCTAGGACTCTTGTATGATAATGGGGACAGGATCCCTGCTGCTTAAGAGCTTTTGGGGATTAGGTATACACATAAACAAGTTTTAATACAAGCTACAGCATGTTTCACAGGGTAGAGCCGAGCTGTGGCTGGTGTCTCAGCCTCATGAAAGGCATGCTTCTGAACTGAACATTGAATGTAGCAGGAGAGGAAGGGAAGCTGTGGGTGGAGGAAACATCTGAGCTTAGGCATGGACCAAAGGTGTCTGGGAGAAGTGGGCCTCTGAGAAGGTCAATGTGAGTCCATAAAAGCTTTTATTAGGGGAATGACTCATGTCCTCCTCTTCCCTGGCGTTCCCTGGGGGGCACCCAGCACTAACCATATCTAGCTTATTCTGTCTTTCACTCTCCTGCCCACTGTCCAGATAGCCCGTATTCCCACACCACAGAAGGACAGTTCGGTGCCCACAGGGTGGTAAGGAATCTATTTGTAGAACGAACGTTTGGAGTAGAAAATAAAGAAACGGGAAATATGGGGCTGTCTCTCAGGTAGTTCCCTGTGAAGATGTCCACGACCTTGAAAGTTAGCAGTTGGAGAAAACTCCACTGCAGCAGCTCCCCTGACTCAGCTCACACCGTAAAGGCTTTGGGACAGAGAAAAATTCTCTGGGGAAAAGAATCAAGCCACAAATATCAAAAGAAGCTTTTTCAGTGTGAAAAACTGGGGAGATTTGCAGCATTAAATTCTCATCCTTTCCCACCTAAATTTTGAGTCGGTCAAACAGTGCTAAGTCAGTACGTACCCAGCAGCTCTCTTGGGCACAGACTGGAAAATTCTTCATGCGTCTTTTGAAAGGCATGCAAGACTGCTTTATATGTGCTATCACCCTATGCTTGTCCTCCTGACTTGACTGTGGTGACAAGATGTCTCAGTGTCATCATGTAAGGGACTTGCAGGCCCTCATCTCCCTGCGTAGAATCAAGTACTGTATTAGACTGGGGTCTCATAACCTCGTAGCTGGATAGTATATTGCACGTTGTCATCTTTTGGTGTTCCTGTATTTCTTATAATTCAGACTTTCTGGAAAAGTTTTTCCCCAATTTTAGATAGTGCCCACTGAGGTTCTCTTGTCTGGTAGCATGCCCTAGTCCCTGCCACCAGCACCACTCAGCTGTTTGTGAAACATTCACTCTTCCTGTGAAAAGATATTTTACTGACCTCTCTGTGCCTTAACTCCCCCTAAAGGGCCAGCTGCAAAATGTCAGGTGTGCACTTTCGTTTGCCCAGGATTTGCCTTCCTGGCTCCCATTCTCTGCCCATCCTGGGAGAGCACACCTTGCATGGTTCTTCTCATGGTATTTGTGGGCTCTCAGATGTCACACATGGCCAGGAAGCACCACACCCTTGCTCTCCCCACTATGGAATTGGTAACCATCTCTGAAGCCCAACCAAACATCCCCCTCATCTCCCAAGATTCCAGGAGCTCACAGAACTTTCTGGAATCGGACGGGGTGTGTTTCCAGACTTGTATTTGACCCATTGCTTGCTTTTTTGATCATTCATTCGGTGCATACTTAACAGGGTTCTGTGTGCAAATCCGAGTTTCGTGTTCACAGCTTGTACCTGCCTAGGCCCATCTACAGAGGCAACACCACATCAACACGGGGACCATGCTACCAGACCTGTTTATCTGAGCCTTGTTTTCAAGCCTGACATTTGACAGAGGGTTTCTAAACCATGCTGACAAGGTCCAAACGGTGTGGTTTGAATGTTGAACTATCAGAGGCCCATGAATTAAGAGAGACAACGGGTAGACTTGTGAGCAGACAAGAAAAATGCAATGGGTAATTCCAGTTTTCAGTTTTCCGTTCAGGTCATTTTGAGCAGGTGACATTCAAACATTTGTATTCTAAGTATCTAACTTTCACTGAGAAAAAATTAACATGTTGTATAATATCCTTAAGGCTTTAAGTTTGATGCCTATTATAAGTCTGTATTTTCTTTAAAATATTAGCCTGAGGGAAGAAAAAGTCTCGAAGCCATAAAACTTCTTTGAAGAAATGGAGTTGAAAGTTTGCATGGCTAGGCCTGCTCAATGCAGTTGGCAATTCTTCTTTCCAAAAAGGCTTTTCCCCACTGCAGTCCTCTTGGGGCAGTTCTGCTCTGTGTGACTCACTGCTGTCTGTCCCTCTTGCTGTGTTCCAGTCTCCGTCTCCTGGCAGTTCCTCACCCCTGGGTGCTGAGTCATCAAGCATACCCCTTCATCCCGGCGACCCCACGGAAACCTCCACAAATAAAGAGGTAAGGCACCATCTTCAGGTCTCATGCCTGGTTTGCTCCACCCCCATAATGCTTTATTGTTTTCACCCCTGCCCACCCTGACAGAAACCACCCTGAGGAAAAGTATTTCTCTTCCGCTGTGTGCCTGCCATTTGACAACAAAAGCCACGGTTGATTTGTTCAGTTCAGTAGTCATGGGCCACAGCCTTGGATATAAGAATTCACACTCATGGGCGTGCCGCTTGTGTTCGTGTTTAGTGCCGCCTGCAGCTGGTTACAGAGCTTTTGTATCACGCGAAGTTCTACCACTGGACATTGAACCTCAAAACTATCTTCCAGCATCTTTTCCAAAAGAACATTCAGTGATGAAGGAACAATCTACTTCCATATTGTCAGGGATATTCACTAGCCTACGGTGCCCAGAGAGCCCTTGAAACATGGCCAGTAGGACTGGGGAACTTAAATTCTCATTTTATTCATAGGCTAGGGGCTACTCAACAAGGAGGCTCTAGGGTGTCCCCTGAGGACAAGTTGCCCTACTGGCAGGGGATACACTGAACCCAGACAGAGTTCTAAAGTCATAGATGTGGCTAAGATTTCTGGGCTGGAAAAGGGCAGGTGTTTTTCCCTGAATAGCGCCACTACCTCCGTTAGGACCCAGTGTTGTCCTACCCCAAGGTGATGGTCACTACTCAGTGGGGATCCATACTAGGTGGCTATTTCCCTATACCATGACTATGTGGATACACGCCAATCCAGCTGCAGATGCTCCTTCATCAGCCCTGAGATGTGGCAAAGAGGTATGTCTCACGTTCCCTCACTGCGCTAACAATTTTATGTTGAATCAACTAGGAAAACCAAAGCATTATTTTAACCTGAGTAACAGATTGTATAATGTGTGCAACGGGTGGGAGAGGGCTATAGTTTTTATCAGAGTTTTCTTCAGGTGACACTAACATTAGACTAGAAATATGTTTTGTCCCCAGGTCTATTCAGACTCTGCCTCTGGAGCCTGGGTGGCAGGGTCCTGGTTTGTGCCGGTCCCTTTTGCCATTACTTGATACTCTATTCACAGTGCGTGGATGTGTAGGAGGGAAGAGTGAACTGCTGCAGGGCCAGCAACACTAACGAAGGTTATAAGTTACCAGTCGTTTTCAGTATTCCAGGAACCAGGCTGAGCAAGTCATAGGCTGTATCTCTTAGGAGCCTTTTAATGGTTCTGTCCTCATGTGTGAGTTCTGAAGTTTAGAACTTGGATACCATAGCTGAGACTACACTGCTCAGCCATGGTTTGAATCTAGAAGTCCTGTAGGGCTCTAAACAGAGTTCATGTGCCTCCTGAAAAACCTTGAAGTCTCAGCTTTAACTTCATCTGTTGTTTTTGTTTTATTTGAGAAAGGTTATGTTGCTGTGTACCCCAGGTTGTCCTCGTCCTGTCCAGTGCTGGAATTACAGGTGTTCCCCAGCACATCCAGCCTAACTTTTCATGTATTAAATGCATCTTTATTAATGCTTCCTGTTGTTCATCTCACTCCACATATGAGAAGGCACATCTAAGCAGGTGTCTGAATATTAAGCTTTCAATTATGCATCGGCTGTAGCAAGCAAGATAGATGGGTTAGTCTCCCCGTTCCCACAAGGCTTGGCCCATGGTTCTGCATATCTTTAGAAATAATGGTGGAAATATTCATTGTATGCAATAGAGATCCTTTCATTTTACAAAGCTGTCTTTTAAGTATTACCCCAGAAATGAAATTGATTGTGAGCTAACAAATGGAACGTGAGTGAATATGAGTATACCAGTCACCTACCAACGTCTCTCTAAAGTAATTCTTCTGTAGCGTCTGCTAAAACAGGCTTTAGCATTCAGAGAAGTGTCCTAGTAGCCCAAGAAAACCAAACCAGCTTTTTAAAGATACCTGGAGACTAAGCTGTTTGGATGAAATGAAGTGACTTCTCATTATCCTAGAACATTGAAAACAAGGGTATCGAGATGAATGGGACATGAAGCCTTTGACCCCTGTGAAGGACTTAGCTGCTTCTGCATGGCGTGAGGTCTCCTAGCCATATACCTTGCCTCATATACTGTGCAGTTTTCCACAAATGCACTAGCAGCTAGGAGCTTTGGTCCTCGGTACCCAAGAGACCCAATTTCTTTGGTGCAAGATTCCATTTCATCCCAGTGAGCACATTTGCAGGGGCCTGCCCAAAGTTGCCCTATGTGGTCTGCCACACAATTAGTGTGGAATTCCTGTCATTGTCCTGAATGATGAGATGCTCCAATTTTCCACATAAAACAATTAGCATGCCATGTTAGAGTTCTCTGCATGCTAAGAGTGACACCCTAGTCCTCACTCGCAGCCGGCTCATCTAACCCATCAGGTACCCCCAAGCATGCCATCATCTAACACAACGCATCAGTGTACTGAACAGATGTCCGTCTCCAGAAAGCGTATGTCAGAATGATTATGTGCCCCCATGGTAAATCTTCAGAAATGAACATCTAAGCCATACGAGCCTACTTTTTGCCTATCGTCGGTGTTTCCTTTTGAACATGAGCTGTCCTCGGATGCCCACACATTTCAGCTACAGGCTCTGCTACTATTTGACACAGAAATGAGTTGGTTCTCTGCTTTTCTTTCACGCAGAGCCGTTTCTGGCACGTATGCCTCCAATGGAGCCTATGGCGAGCTTTGCCCCTTGGCATGCTGGCATTTAAATTCCACTGGAGCCAGGTTCTAGGTGTCTAGCTCATCCCATCCAGCAGAGCTGTTAAGGCTGACCTCTGATATGAGCTGACACTTGAAATTCAAGAACGGATAGTGTTTTACACCTGCCCTCTCATTCTTATTCTCATTCTTATTCTTATTCTCATTCTTATTCTAAAGAAACACAAATTCGTGGCTTACAGAATGAAAACTTTCAACCTAAATGAGCCAGTGGGAGATAAAAATTCATAAGAGTTTGTCTTCCTTTCAGCAGCTACCTTTGTGTCAGGGACCTAAAGAAACCACGCCAGGGAATCCTAACGTTCAGAGCATACAGTCATGTTATTGGCACATTTAGTACTGAATGGTTTTCCACTCTGAGTACATTCTTAAAATGTAAAGTATTTTATTACTGATTATACATTCTTAAAGCTGGTAAACACCTCTGAACTGTAGGGTATTTTGATCACTTTCAAACTTCAGCGAGCCATCCTGGGTCTTAGTAGTAAATGCATATATGTATCCACTCTTCATTCTCTCTAATGAGACCTGGTCGATAACTGGTTAACAAATGCCACCGGTGATGTATTTCTTTTTTATGTTGCATGGACACTTGTGCAATGTATATTTAATCATGCTCTGCACCCCCTTTGAAATTTCTTTGTCTTAATTACAGTCAAGAAAAAGCTTGGCTTCGTTCCCAACCTACGTCGAAGGTAAGAACTGAAGAGAAAAATATTGAGCACTAGGGTCACTCATGAATCTTTTAGCAGTTGTAGGCACTGAATGTGAAACAACATAGAGGGAAAGACCACAAACCTGCTGGCCCTGAGTATCTTTATAGTAAGCATGAATCCTTTGTTCTTGTCACAGATCAGGGGTAGAGGGCGGGGGCAAGGCAAGCAGTAAAGCTGTGCCCCAGGTATGTCATGAAAGTCCTGACCAACTTTCTGTGTGTTTTAGCCACAGTCATAGTTGTTGGAAAGTGAATAAGATGCTGGGCAGTGGTGGCACACCTTTAATCCGAGCACCCGGCAGGCAGAGGCAGGCAGATCTCTGTCAGTTCAAGACCAGTCTGGTCTACAGAGTGAGTTTCAGGACAGCCAGAGCTACAGAGAGAAACCCTGTCTCAAAAGAAAAAAAAAAAAGAAAAAGAAAGAAAGAAAAAAAAAGAAAGAAAAAAAAAGTGAATAAGTTAAGTTTGTACCCTGGCCAGGAGTTTTTCATGGGAGCAACTCCAACTCAAGGTGACCATTAAACATGAAAATAAAACTCCCTTCAGACTAGGCCTAGAAGAAGGAAAGTAAATTGTTTCCACTTCAAGTTATTGCATTTCTAGAACCTGAGGCTTCACAGTGGGTTATATCTTAGTCTCCTCAGAATTATCATTCAAGTCAAAAAAAAGTACACGTTTTACTTGTACTTAAAATGTCTGTCTTTAGTGACCCTGGTATACATAATAGTTGCTGCCATGCTTTAATTTGGGCTGTGGATCGTAGGTGATTGTTATTAAAATCAGATGCCCCTCTATTTAAAACAGAGATTTGATTTAGTAGACTGGGGAGTGAGAACAGAAAAAAATATAATTTTCCTTGAGATTGCTCTCTATGTGAAGCCAGGGGCATCCTGGTCTATCAGCAATTTTGGCAGCATGGGACCATGACTCTGTGGTGATGTTATCAACTTACAATGTTGGAGTCTGATGCCATTATAAGAAAGAACTACCCCATTTTCTTCATGTATGAAATGTGATTCCTCCAACAGAGACCAAAGAGAGGGGAAAATTTTGAGTTGGTAAAAAGGAAGTAGGAAGTGTCAGGAAATAGTGGTTTTCATTAGGAAGTGTCAGGAAATGGTGGTTTCCATTATTACAGCTTTCTGTTCCCCTAAGCCATTCACCCAAGCAAACACACAGTTTATAGGCACACATGGCAGGCATAAAAGTCAAAGATGAGTATGACATGGCCCTTGTTGCCAGAGAGCTCATCCTCCAATCCCCAGTACTATGCTGGGGGAGTGAGGAATTGTCTGACCTAAGGCCTCACACACGACAGGCAAGTGCCTAACAGGCAAACTTTGAACAGACTGTCTCAGCCTCCCAAGCAACTAGGATTATGGGCCTGGCTAAGAGACTTTTTTACTGTTGGACTCTGATTCACATTTAAATAAATACATCATTTCTCCTAGTAAATGATTGATTCTATGATGCCTTAGACTAGCAGGCGGACCACATATGTAACATGGGGGTTGGCATGTGGTAGCCCCCTCATGACATCATTCACTACTGTGGCTCTATGTGTTACAGTTCCTGGACCTTGCGACCCTGAAGACTTGATCGATGGAATTATTTTTGCTGCCAATTACCTTGGTTCCACCCAGCTACTCTCAGACAAAACTCCCTCCAAAAATGTGCGCATGATGCAGGCCCAGGAAGCAGTCAGCCGGATCAAGGTGAGGGGGTCTGCGTGGTCTGAGGTGGTGGGGTGGCTGGAGGCACCTGAGCAGGCAACATCAACCCACAGCTCTTAGAGAGTAGACTAAGATTGTGCAAGCAGGGCTTAGTCCTGCCTGACTAAAAGCCCAAGTCTTTACATAGAAACCCTATCAGACTGCTCTTGAGAGTAAATCATATGGCCACAGACTTTGCTCTTTATGCGTCTAAGGCCAAGTTCCACCACTGGCTTTCCACTGACAACTAGAGGCCATTGATTGGAGCAGTCCTCTGTTAGGTTCTATTCAAACTGTCTCAATTCCAGTAAGAGGAACTATTTGATTAAATCTTACTTGGGTACTCTGAAGAAGTCAGGCAAATCCTAGTTCAGACTAGTTTGAACACAGTCACAATCCATTTAAATTAGTTTTATCAAGACCTCAAGGAGAAAGCCAATTGGATACATGGAGAACCAACTTCATCTAGTGTCAATAATTCACAAGGAGATTGGGCTACTCAGAATCCTTTTGTAAATGCAGAACTCCAGAGTCTCCACCATAATGCCACCTAGAGTTACAAACACACCAAGGTCGCAGGGGTGCTGGCTGTACACTCATGCTATTCAAAAGTCCCCCGTGCTGTCAGCAGGAGAAACACACTCAGAAAACCAGCAAGGTGAAAGGTTAGGATTCACTGGTTCATTTTCTTTTTCCTGGTTTCAACTAGTTAAGACTGAATCTTCTCTGCCCCTCTTCTCTGGTACCATAGAGCCGGGTACTGATGTGGAAATATATATGTGATATAGAGTGAAAAAGGATAAGAGAAGGCAGCTGGAGGCCTTTATCTGAGGAGAAAAGAGGATCCTTGAGTCCTGTCCTTTGTAGGATGATGGGGGAGGGTAACAGTGGAGGAAGTGAGTCCCTTACCCCTAACCACAACAGCTCAGGGGAAATAAACCAGCCAATAGAGGCACCAAGTGTCAGGAAGAGAGGATGTCAGATGTGGAATGCCACAGGAGTGCCCTAGAGGTTAGGAGGGAAGGAGGTAGGTACCTGAGAGAAACCATCTGAAAGGAAGCAAGCTTTACTGTAGCTCATGGTTTCAGAGGCCTTAGCCCAGGGGTGTTTGGGTGTGAGGCAGAAGAACATGGGGAGGCACACTGCTCACCTCACTGAAACAAACAGGAGAGCCATATGCTACTCCTTTCTTCAAACACCCTCCCCAGCACCCAGCTGTATATTTTCTTGACTACTTGCTCTCAGACCAATCAAGAATCAAGTAGACAAGAATAACCATCATAAGCTCATCTCTTCTCAAGCTAACATTTTAAACATACCTGTTCAAGCCATAATTAATCTCCAAGTGAAGAAAACAATGAGGATATTAACTCTCCCACATCTCCCCTGGTACACTAGACAAACTCACCTGTGAGCCCCTGTGAAAAGCAAGTTAAACACTTGCAGCGTGTAATGACTCGGGATAAACATCGGCATTCAAAAAGGGAAGGGTAGACAAATGACAGGAAGGAATTGAACAGCTAGACCCAAACCCAGCAACTAACAAGACCCTGTAGCCTTCTGTCCAACATCTGGAGGAATGTGGTGGCATAACATGAGCTTCAAAGGCCAGGCCCCCTGCAGCCTGGCCAATGATACTCCACGAGGTTTGCCTCTGAGGGCTGGAGCTTCAGTGGCTCGTATTTCCCGTTCTTGCATCTGCTTTACTGGCCTCTCCATTTCATCTGTCTTCACCCTCATATTTTCCCATACCTTGAGGGCTCCCCACAAACCAGTATCACATGGACAGCACCAGTATCTGGCACCAGCCCAAGCAGTAGCTGGACCTCCTTGGGCCATGGCTGCAGGAGCCTCTGAATGTCTGGGCAGCTGAGCACAGCCAAAGGATTTCTATGGTAACAACTTCCTAGGCATCTGTATGCATTCAGAGCACCCCAGCAGCCTTCTCTTTCCTGGGGAAGTCTTTCGAGACAATTTACATCCTCACGTCACTGAACCTACCGTGAGTAAGATCTTGCTGATTCCTGAGGTGCCTTCCAGGCATCTTATACTTGCAACAGAGTACTTCTCTTCTGCTGGGGGCTTGCTTTTTAGAAACCATGCCTTCCATAACTCAAAATTTTCGTGGACTTTAAACCAAACTGCAAGGTTTTTATGTCTTTCCACCCTGCCTCTACTCCCCATTCTAACTATAAACCTGACCCAGAGCGACAGCCGTGACCGTGCAATAGCCTGAATGGCGACTGTCTTAAAATTCCCTCTGCCAGATTTAAATAGAACCTAGCATAAAGTCTTGGCATCAGGACAAAATCTAACACAAATGGCCGCTAGTCAGTTTCCAAATAAATTCCTCATTTCCATTTGAAACCCCATGAACATTTTTTCACTTTCCAGGGAGTATTATCCGAGCTCTTGCCATCAGTATCCCTTAAGCCCTGAGGAGAGAATTCTGGGGATGCTGACACATATCTCCAGACTCTTCCCACAAACTGCTTGAGAAGGCTTCTGGGCCTTGTAATCAGGTCATGAAGATAGCTCCTCCCCTGGCACCAATTTTCTGTTCCTTTGTAATCAGCCATGACAAGTGCTTGAGAGGAAGGATTGGTTTCAGTTCACAGCTGCAGAGCCCATTGTGTTGTCAACTAAGTGTTGTTTCTGGGCTGTGGTGGAGAAGAGCGCCTTGGCAGGGAGGTGGGAAGAAGCTGCTTGCCCCTTGGCAGCCAGAAAGCAGACAGGCCACAAGAGTGAGTGCTTGTCTATGCTGAAAGGCTAATCTACTAGCTTCCACCCACATCAGTTGGTACTGGGACTAACCATTACAGCAGGTGCTGGCATACACCTGCCATTCCCGTACTCAGGAGGCTAAGACAGGAAGGTGCCCAGGCTCTATCACAAGTGCTGTCCCTAGATTAAATAAACAAGCAAGATTAAGCATCTTAAGTCTGCAGCTGCCCAGTCACTCCTCACTCCCCAGGATGCTCTGTGGTGTTCCCTCACCCTTCTCATCGCTTCCTCATTAAGTAGCTTTCCACTGCACCTACTGATGCAGCTTCCAAGTGTCAGTTGCTCTTGTGACAACCTCACTTGTAAAGCAAACACTTCTCTCCCCAGCTCAGAGCCATCCTCTCCTTAACTACCCATAGAAGATGTGGTAAGCTGTGACTTGAAGTTACCATTGATATGTTAGGAATTAGGACGTGTGACCCAGGGAATGATTTGCAGCTCTTTCAAGGATCGCTGCACTGATTGCAACCTTAGTGTTGAGTCTGGCTTAACAGTTATTCCATGTGTCAGGGTCCATTCAACTACTTCATCTATGACACACAAGCCTTGCCTGTGCCTTGAGGCCCCCTCCATAATGTACATGCCTTATCTTTAAAATGAGCCTCTTCCAGGATGATGGAAAGCAGGAAGATAGGTTCTTTTAAGAGAAGCACCTGCTGCTCTTGCCCCAGACTCCTACCCAACAGGGCAGCACCAGGAAAGCAAAGTAGCACTTTGACCCTCTGGCTTTCTGGGCTTGGTGCATTAGTCAGCTTTCCACCACTTGGACAAAGACCTAAGATAATCAAAGGACGAAGTGTCTGTTTCAGCTCACACTTCTACAAGTGTCAGCTCACAGGCATTGGCTGTGTTGCTTTGGGCCAGTGGTGGTTAGTACATTAGAAGTATATGATAAGAGAAAGCAGGCTGCCCACTTCAGAGTAGCCAGGAAACAAGGAGAAAGGAAGGAGTCATGGCCCAGATAACCCCTTCAAGGGTATGCCCCCAATAACCTAACTCCCTTCCATTAGACTCCATTTCCTAAAGGTTTCACCACCTCCCAGAATAGCACAAGCTGGTTACCAAACCTTTACACATGAACCTTTGGGAGAACATTCTAGATCCAAGTCACAGCAGTTGGCAACTTCCTTTTGTTTACCTCACCCTAGAGACACACTAATGCCAGAAAGTTTCCCCATGGTCTTCTTCATTTTGATTTAACACCTCCCAGCAAGGCTTTTAAAGTAATGCATAAATCTCTTAAGAAAAACAAGCTAGTTTTCAAATGGAGTCTCAGTCCAGACTCCTGCAAACACTGCATGTAACACTAAGTCTCTCGGATGAGTGGTGCCATGCGTCTCCCAATGACTAAACAGACCACCATGACCTGTCATAACTCTCCTGATGACTTCCTGACAGGCAGAAAGTGACTAGAAATGGGTAGAGACATCTCTTGCTGTCACACTAACACTAACACATGGCCTTGGGGCCAGAACCAGGTATGCCCCACAGTCCGAAACCATCCAGGACAAAGAGTCACACATGACAATTGTGTCAAAATACCAAGTCCCATGACCAGGGCCACTTAGATGGTCTTTCCAGAAGAAATCAACAGTCTGACTTTAAGGGTTACTGGAGACTGCCTGGACCAGAAAACTGAGAGTTGCCTTGAGGTTAATTTCTCATTGGTTCTTCCTATTGAGTCTCCCAAATCCAGCTGTATTTTGGGGTTCAGGCTTTAGTTGAGGCCCCTTGTTTATTCATCTCCTGACAGTTTTTCACTCCAACATATGAGGAGTGTCTTTCCACTCCTCTTATGGCACTTATGGAGGGCTTAGGTGGTGCTCAGAGTGGGTAGGGGTGGCAGGCACAGCATCTTCTGGACAGAAAGCAGCCCACATGGTGAGCAGCAGCCTCCCTTTACCCGCTCCCCTGGCACTAGCTATATACCCTGAGCTGCTTTTTTGCCTCCTCAGTGGGAGCCAACAGTGTGGTTTTACCTGTAAGTCCAACTCTCTCATGAAAATCAGACCCTTTACTTCCCAAGAAGTGACCAGCACCCCGAAACCACACAGAGCAGTTAAACCTCAAATCAGATGGTACTTTCAAATCAAGCAAGCGGCCAACTGGCCATAAGTATGTTTTAAACCTCCCCAGAGCAGAGTGGTTATTTGAAAACCACTTATTTATCTTTTACAAGTAAATTGAGGTAGTGTGTGGAATTCATTATAAAGTAGTAAAATTAAATGGTTACGTTTCGCTTACAGCGTATAAGTATCACTTTATTGTGTGCTTCTGTGCACTTGAAGGAACTGCTGCCTGTCAATAAATATTTTCTGCTCCATGGTCCTTTTATATCCATCTAAATGCTTCTCAGAATGACACCGCACACAGCCTGAAGCCTTTTCCCATTGTAAGCAGAGACGGCTGTGTTCTTCATCTCACCTAGAAGGCAGCTGTGTTGGGAGCTGGCTCAGACCTCATAGCAGGTCAAGGACGGGTGTGTCCCCAGCAGTCCAGTGGGCTCCAGACCACACTCTGAGACATCACGCTCTGAGAGACTGGGCACTCTGGCCTTTCGAGAACAAGTTCTTCTAGGTCACTTCAGCACAGTTAGACAGAGTTCAGCAGGGCCACAGACTTCAGTGTCTACCCAGGAGAGGAGAAAGTAAAGCAACGCTAGGCACTCCTTTTCCAGTCTGCCGTGCAGTCCATGATGTCAAGCCAGGGGTAATCTCTAGCCCTTCCACTCTCTTAAAGCAGGCTGGTTTCTTCCCTGGTCTTCTGGTCTTATCTTCTCTCTCACTCCCCATGGGAACCCCCATTTTGTTCCTCTCTTTCCTGTGCCTCTATGCTATGCACAGCCAGACAGATGAGGACTTTCTGGTTTTGTGATTTACCCAGCAGATGCCAGCTTGAAGCCAAAACTTCAACTTTACTGAACATTCCTGCTCGCTGGACCACGTCCGTCCCACAGCGTTGAGCCAGGAGTAGATTTACACTTGGAATTTTGAAAGTTACTTCTTTCCTTTTCTTTTTTTTTTTTCCAAGACAAGGTTTCTCTGTATAGCCCTGGCTGTTGAAGTTGTTCTGCAGACCAGGCTTGCCTCAAACCCACAGAGATCCACCTCCTCTGCCTCCGGAGTGCTGAGATTAAAGATGTGCACCACCACCGTCTGGCAGTTACGTTTTCTTTAACAACACAAGGGTCCAGATTTATTTGCCAAGTGGAAAGAGAATTTAGATTTGTTTTTGACAAGGCATTCTCTCACACATACACATACATGTATATGTGAGACTTTGGTTTAAAAGGCTGTTTCTGTGGAGATTTTTGTGATAGGCACTTTAGATGTAAAATTTAACCAACATCCAGTATTAAACCTTGAGAAACTGGCACTCCAATAAATGAACCAGAAAGGCTGTATACCTGATGCTACAGTATGGCAAACTGAGGGATCTAAAAACAAAACCCCATTCCATCTACCAAGATACAGGAATACAGCAAGTCTATACAGCACCAACAGAATTCAAACTCATCTGCCGTTTCTCCACCTGTGGACCTTTGTCACTATATCTTAGAAGAACTACTGTCCTTACAGGAAATATGCATGTACATACACACACACACACACACACACACACACACACACACACACACACCACCACCACCACCACCACCACCAACAACAACAACAGTAGCAGCAGCAACCAGGAATGCATTAGAACCATGAGTCTCAACGTGTGGTCCAGGGACCAGCAGACCAGCATTCTGTAGAAGCCCGATGGGCATGCAAGCTCTCCAGCCTAACCCTCAAGACAGAAGCTTGGACAATAAGGTGATACAAAGCATCTATATTGACAGGCTCCAGGCTCCAGGAGAATCTGTTGTGTGTGGTAGCCTGAAGGGGGCCTGAAAATTGCTCTCTGAAAGCATTATGAAGCATCTTCTCTTCAACTGCACTCTCCAAAACTCCAGTCATGCTGAGTACTTGCTACTAATAGATTTCCATCAGCAAATAAGTTCATGAAACACTCAATCTCTGGATATTTTCCAGATCTGTTTCCCTGTTAGAGACCTGGAGGATAGATTTTCTTAAGATGGATAGAAATAGATGCTCAGGGTTCACTTTTTTTCCACCAACAAGAACCGCAAGTCAAGAGTGTGTAGCTGGGTTCTGAGCTAAGTGAGTAGGTCGGGGTTCAAAAACCTGAGAAACACAGCCAGAGGAGAGGGAGTCTCATCTGTCCTTTGCAGATCCTAACAGCCCATCGTCATAGACACTGACAGTCCTAGCTAGAGGAGTTTCACAGTCCTCATGGGCTTCCACCCCACCTAAGTAACCTGAACTCTTCCCTGTCGCTTTATTGTAGAACAGAATCTCCCAGACACATTTCCACTTCCCTGGCTCAGTGTGGAACTGCCTCAACAATCTATCCAAGCCCATCAGAGTAACTGACTTACGCTAGTGCTTTGTCACAATGGGGAACAGATGGTGAACCAGTCATCAGACAAGCGTCCTCTGAGACCGTTTGCCATGGTGATGTGCATGGAGACTCACACTAACACCAGAACTGAAGCTGATTCACTCTGACACCCTGTGCCACACACACCTGCTACTAACAGGACATGGCGGTTGTCCTGCTGCTCTGCCCACCAGAATGTGCTGAGGTAGCCTTGAACGGCTCTGATAGTCCATCTGTCACCCACCACGTCTGCAGGACTAAAGAGGCCTTAAGGGAACTTGACCCTGTTCCTGCCAGGCCCTACTCCTCTTTGATCACTAGGGTCCAGGAGTGGAAAAGAAAAGCAAGAAGCCCTAACCTTTATACTGTCCCTGTACATACAAGGGTTGTAGGGGCTGAGGCCCCACTCCTGGCAGGCTCTCAGAAGCCAGCAGAGGAGAGGGCCACAACCATTGCTGCTACCCCACCTATCTACTTCCTGATGTCCTCATACCTTGTCCGAAAGGAAATGCAGTCAGGATTGGATATAAGCACCAGAGAGAGGCAGTTCCCATCAGTCTCTCCTGTGCAGTGTCTGAGCCAAAGCCACTATCTGTTCATAGAACAAAGAGTCCAGGTCCCTTAACACTACTAGGACTGCTCATATCCTCATATCAGAGCCGACATCAGTAGCTGCAAACACATGGCTGAGGAGGTGGACACCACAGCCTCCATGGTAAGATTGGCTATACAGCATTCCACACAGTCTGTTGTTAACACCTACTTCCTAAGCTGCTAATGTAGCCTTACCTTGTGTAGCCTACAATGTCTCCCTGATTCTGACATAGCATGTACAGTGTCCGGTCATGAGTTAAAACCAACAAAGCTACAGGAGGGCTACCCTACAGTGTCCAACTGGAAATAAAGCCAAATGCCTAACTAACTGAACTCTGAAATAAGGCACATCTTCAGGAGAAAGCCACTTAGGAGGCCACCTCTAATTAAAGAGGAGTGATCGGATCCACTGGATGCAGAAAGCTCAGTGTAGAGACACAAGAACCACACCATGTCCAAAGACATTACTCTCCAGCCACAGATTTCCAAAGAAACCAAAATGGGTGAAATGCCTGATAGAAATTTTTTAAAATTCAGACAGAAAGAAGCTCAGTGAGATCCAAGAGAATATTTTAAAGGCATCAAATGAAATTAGGAATAGAGTGAAGAACAAAAATGAAAAAAAATTAAGAGCAATCAAATAGAAATCTTGGAATGAAAGAGAACCAGAAAAGACCAACAGACTAGTTCAAGGGGAAGAAATAACAACTGAATTTGAAAAAGGGGGTTGACTATCCAAATAAGAACCCCAAAAAAATCCCACAGGAGGAAGGAAAGGAAGGGAAGGGAGGAATATGCATTTAGAATCTTTGAAAGCCAGGGGTGATTGTATATTCCTATAATTCCCATAGTTGGGAGGTTAATACAGGAAAATTGAGTATTTGAGGGCAGACGTGGTTACAAAGCAAAACTGTCTCATACAAACAAAAAGCAAACAATATCTTTGTAACACTCTGTCTTAATTAGAGTTTTCATTGCTGTGAACAGACACCAAGACCAGGGTAGGTCTTAGAAAGGACAACGTTTAATTGGGGCTGGCTTACAGGTTCAGAGGTTCAGTTCATTATCAGCATAGAAGAAAAAAATGGCAGTGTTCAGGCAGGCATGGCTCTGGGGGAGCTGAGAGTTCTACATCTTGTTCTGAAGACAGAGGAAGACTAGCTTCCAGGCAGCTAGGAGAAGGGTCTCAAAGCCCACGCCCACAGTGACAACACTTCCTCTAACAAGGCCACACCTCCTAATAGTGCCATGCCCTGATCCAGCATATTCAAACCACCATACACTTTAAGGTAAATAAATATCTATATTATTGGTTAAGAACAGAGGGAAATTATTCCATGAAACAATCATCAGAAGATTAGAGAGAATCTTTGGAAAACTATGATCATCCAGGTATAAGAAGTTTATAGAACCTCTAATCTAACCAGAAATTATAATCAAATCCAGCATTATAATCAAACTGTCAAAAGTCTAAGAAAATAATTTTACAGTCTGCAGGAGAAAAATACCGTATCACTTCTACTGTACATTCATTAAAATAGCAATAAACATCTCCACTGAAATCCTACAGTATGCAAAGGCATGGAATAGCATATTCCAAGTCCTGAAACCAAATGTCAATCAGAATTACTCTACCAAGCAAGACTGCTCTTCAGAAATGGAGAAGATTAACCCCTTCCAAGAGGAGCAAAAACTGATTTATGACCACCAGACCACCTAAGGGAAACCTACTCACAGAAATCAAAGAAACAGCTAACATCACCAAAGGCTGCGCAAGTATAAATCCCCGTAAAGGAGCAGCTACACAAAAGACGAGTGGAAACAATCGGGCATTACCTCTGCAACGGTCAGCCCACAGCTAAGACAGGAAGAAAATGAAAACGTTCCAGCAACTATAAGAACAACATCTTGAACAGTAGAGATGGCTCATGGGTAAGGCACTAGCCACAGAATGTGAAGACCTGAGTTGGATTCTGAGCACCCATGAAATTGTCTGTCTGTATTCCTAGTATCAGGGAAGTAGAGACAGGGTTCCTAGGGCAAGCTGGCTAGCTAGGCTAATTGAATCAATACGCACTGGGTTCAACTGAGAAACCCTGCTTCAATATATAAGGTGACTGAGGAAGATGCCTAACTGTCAACCTCTGCCCTCCATCCACACCACACAAATACGTATGTGCATGCACATAACACGTATACATGAGACAGGAATATGTCCTTACCTATTATTAATGATCTTGGATGTAAATGGGCTAAATTTTTCAGTTAAAGCTTAGGGGACTTACTGAATGGATTAAAAAAAAAAAAAAAGACATGAGCCACCAGTATGCTGCCTGCTAGTAATCCACTTTACAAATAATTACACAGACAGTAAAAAGGGAAGGATTCGAAATGATACCCCAGGAATAAGCAACAAGGACTATCTATCAGACACTAGGACAGAGATAAGGACAGTCACCATGTGATAACGAATCAAGTCAACAATGAGATACAATTACAAGTTAATATGCACCTAATGTTAAAGCATCAAGTTTTATACACAATCATTATAACACTTAGAGCAAGGATCCAATACAGAGATAGTGTGGAATTTCAGCATTCCACATCAGTTAAAGAAGCCAGGTCTCCTCCTAAAGTCAAATTAATACCAGAGTTAAGTTATACTATAAATCATATGACTTCTGGACATTTACAGAATAATTCATCCAGTAGCTACACAACACATTTTCAAAACATTTAAATCATAGGCCAGATCCTTTCTGATCACAATGATTGATGGAACTAGAAATTAACAATTAACAAGTAAAACCCTAGAAATTATACAAACACATGGAGATGGAACACTGAGCAGTCGATCACAGGGGAACCGACAGGTGAATGAAAACTTTTCTCAAATTGCCAGTTAGAGAGTATTTTAGTTACTTCTGTTGCGGTAATAAAACATCATGACCAAGGCAACCTATAAAAGTAAGTATAGAGTCCATGATGGTAAAGAGAAGGCATGGTGGCAGGAACAGCTAAGAGCTCACATCTCAAACCAGGAGGCAGAGAGCAAACTCAATATACAAGTCTTTTGAAACCTCAGAGCCTGCCCCCGATGACACACCTCTTCTTCCTTCCCAAACGGTTCTACCAACTAGTGACCATTCAAACATGAGCGTATGGGAGCCATTTTTGTTCAAACCAGCACAGGGAGTGTGGCTAATGGTCGGTTCCCAATGCTCCAGAGGGTGGACCTACACCAGAGTGGCACATGGGCAGCACTAACTGGACTTAGTAAATTACCAAATCAATCAATCATCAATAAATAAAAGACATGAAGTTTGGAAGTTATTAGAATGGGTGCATTGGTTACATTTTCATTATACATATATATGAAATTCTCAACAAATAAAAAAAATAGAAAAAAATCAAAATAAACACAACACGATGCAACCGAGTTACAATAAATTACATTTATGAGCTACATTTATCAGTGCTGATGTAAAAGATAGAAATTTTGTGAGTGCCCCATTGAGGTACCTCAAGGGCCTGAAAAGAAAGAATTAAATAAAACCCAAAATAACAAAGATCAGAAATAAAATAATACAAAAGATCAGTGAAGCCAAGAGTTGTTTGTTTGCATAAATAAAGATGGAAACATAACTGATTCAACAGAACATCATAGCTTCATTGGGGATAATTTTTTTTTTTTTTTTTTTTTTTTTTTTTTTTTTTTTTTTTTGGTTTTTCGAGAGACACGGTTTCTCTGTGTAGCCCTGGCTGTCCTGGAACTCACTCTGTAGACCAGGCTGGCCTCGAAGTCAGAAATCCACCTGCCTCTGCCTCCCAAGTGCTGGGATTAAAGGCAGGTGCCACCACCACCCAGAGGGTATAATTTTTTGTAAACTTCATACTGACAAGTTAGACAACCCCTGAGGACATAAACCATGTGACTAGAATAGCAAGTGGCGGTCAGCACTCCTGCCATATAGGGATGCACCTCATAGTATTTAAACAGTAATTTCCTAATTGTTTAAGCAAGAGCATCAGGATTGTGTATATCCAGCTAAAGCCTGCTGGTAGAAAGGTTTATGGGAGAGACCTCTGGAGAGTTTTTGCCCATGTCCTGATGCTCTGGAATGTCCCTCTCCACACAGCAAGGACACTGGCTATTCCCTGTCTAGAGTACAAGAAGCTTGTGCTAGCTCCCCTGTCTTCCTCTCTCCCGGGACTCTCGACTCCTCAGCAGAGGCTAGGGAAGTCCTCTGAGCCACAGAGGCTGAGGGTGTCCGCGCAGAGGGTCTTCATCTCCATTCTCTAATCTGTGAGGCTTGTGTGATGATGTCACAAATGCTGTTGCGGGATTGCGTGTTGCACACATTTTTGTTCCTCTCATCCTCTGCCATTTTCCTTTCATCTGTCTTTACTTAACCTCTTCCAGAGCTCTTACTTTTCCATCCTTTTGTGATTTTGTGAAGCTTCATTGTAGAATTAAGTGTTCCATCACTGTAGCTTTCCCTAAGTCCTGTCACTCCCCAGCTTGCTTGAAGAGACCCGGATCATTAGAGATGATGCTGCTGCCTCCTTTCAGGCCTTTGCATATATTGCCTCATTCACTGCTCAAACTGGACGGGATAGGGAGACCTGGGAGGGAGATAGTATTAGCCCCATTTTACTGGGAACTGAGACATTCCAGAAGAGAAGCCTGCCTAAGCCGCACAAAGGGGAGTGTAGACTGAAGGGCTAGATTGCCTGGGCTTGGATCACAGTTCTGCTACCTCACAGCTGTGTGACACTGGGCAGATAACCCAGCCTTTCTGTGCTTTGTTTTCCTCTTCTTGAGTGTCTTACTATAATTCCTGCCTCATAGGGTTGTTGAGAGTTTTGACAGTGATGTGTGAAACGGTTAGAAGCATCCTGGCAAAGGACCATAGCTCAGTAGACGCTAGCTGGGTAAAGAACAGATAGACCAGCAGAGGCTCTCCCCACAGCATGACCAACCTAGAGGGGCTGTCAATGGTGAGTGCCCAGTGCACTCTGACCCTGAAGTGAGAGGGAGGGCCATAGCTCTGATACCAGGGTACTGCCATCCTCGGCCTTGTGAGGGTTTTAGCAGCCTCTTCCAATCTTTCGTTCTGGCTCTGACCTGTTCATCTCGTCAGTGTTACATCAAAATGTTATAAATCTGCTGCATAAACATTTTTAACTTTTCTGGAAACCATGTCAGAACACCTGTCATGAAATTTGGTTTGCCTTCCTCATCTTTCTGTAGTTTTGGGGGAAAAAAATGGAGTCTGGGTAATTTATTGATGATGAAGGTGGAACATAGTTCCCTGGAGTAGAAGAGTTGTTGGCCTTTTGATACCAACAGCAATAGGAATTCCTGGGCCATTTCATGTTACTTCAAGAGTGGAGAGAAAGGAAGCATTTCAGATCCTAGAGGAGAAGTTACAAGGCAGATAAAAACTGATTCAGGTCAGAACACCCAGGGAAGGCCTCTCACTCACTCACATGCACTCAGGTCCACTCAGGGCCTTCTCAGACGCACAGATGCACCCACTGGCTTGTGTGACAGTTAGTGCAGCATGTGTGTGCTCTATTAACTTCAGAGTCTCCCAGAGTAGATTGCTCACAGCCATCTCATCACCACGGGAAGAATGATGGGGAAGCTGTGTGGGAGAGGGGCTGCCCCCTTTCCTGGGTGTATTAGTAATTAGCTATGCGGTGTTCGGATGGCTGACTCATCCAGTCTCCACAGTGGGAGAAGGCAGGCAGCAGGCAACACATTCTAACCACTAGTGAAACAGAGATGCATTGCTGAGAGCACAGTTTTTCCGACAGGTAAGTCACCCAGCCACCCCCATCAGAGCAGCACAGCCTTACCCACTGGTACCATAGCTTTCACAACAGGTCAGCTTCAGCACCCCGACCCGTGACAACAGTCCAGCCTTCCCCATCCATCCATCACAGTGATGCAGCTTTGCCCATACCCCTTCATAACATCACCCACAGTCTGGCCACTGGCTCACATTGACATAAAACATATATACAACTGAGGAACTGTACCCTACACCTGTACATTCTGACTATATAAAGCAGACACAGACATAATGTTCAGTGCACTATTCAAAGACTTGTTTCCTTCATGTATTCATTTTCTTTTAAAAACAGCCCTGTGAGGTAGATACTATTTTAATCCATAAATTACATAGGGAGAGCAGAAATGTTAACTGGCTTGCCTAAAATCACACCAATAATAGGTAGTAGAGCTGAGATTTAGATTTAGAGAGCTCAGCTCAGCTTTTACTAGCTATGCTATCTCTTAACTATGAGTAAAAAGAGAAATATGTCCATTTTAGTCAGGTACAAACTATATTAACCTTATGAAATTTAAGAGGAAATTATTGCTACAGATAAATGTGGTGGGGGTGGGGATTCTAGGATTGACTCAACAGGAAGACATACTACCCTAAACATTTATGTATTCTATAATATGGCTGCAAACAGAGACCGATAGAACCAAAGCAATACAAAGTCCACAGTAACAGCTTGTCAATAAAATGAAGGAACAAGCAGGACAGACCCACAGGACAGACACACAAACACAAACCCACATGAGAACAGAAAAATCATGTTAACTGACAACTGAGACTGCTTACTGTGCAATCCATACAGTGTGCTCACCCAAGCCAATCATGGGCTTGATACGCACCTTTCCAAAAGACTGGAACCATACAGAACATGTTCTTAGGCCACAGTAAAAGCGATTCCAAAACCAAGGCCAAAGGGATAGCTAGAAGAACTCCAAATACCTTTGAAATGAATAACACAACTCTAAATGATTCAGGGTTGAGCGACGCCACAGCCCATGTTGTAGTGTGACAGTACAGAATTGCCAGTGCATGAGACTGCAGCACAGCTAAAGCAGGGCTCAGAGACGGATCCAAAACTTCAGTAGAAGAGAAAAGTCTGGACAGCTTCAGCTTTTTATCAGAAGCGGCTGAGGGGAAAATCAGCAGGTTACTCCCAAAGAAAACAAAAATAAAGACATAAGCCGAAGTCAGTGAGGTAAGGGAGGCACTTGATAAGAACAGAACCAAACTTCATTCTTTAAAAAGTCAAATGACAGTGAAGCATAAGACGCCCCTCCATGCCCGCCCCTGACACTCACACTGTATTAGGAACATTCCCCTTAAGTGGGGTGTGTGCGCCCATCTTCCTCCTACAAGCACTTTGTACCCCTAAGCAGTGTTAGTGTGTCCGTTCCCTTTTTGACTGAGTCTGCGAGTTCTTTTCTAACTATTCTCCTGTCTCTGTTTGTTCCATGCTAAGCAGACGGCCCAGAAATTAGCCAAGAGCAGGAAGAAGGTGCAGTACAACTTCATCACTTGGTGTTACGCCTGTCCGTTTTCTTTTATGTTTTGCCTTTTTTATGATTTCGTGTTTTTGTTTTCTGCATCCAGCAAGTTTTTTGTTCCGATTTCGTTTTGAGTCGCTCCATAAGCCAGCCTCTCTCCAAACTTAGTTGCCTCAAGTGGCCATTTTCTGTTGCTCATTTGGTCATTTCACGTCAGAGGAACGACAGGGAGCAGATTGGAGATGCTAAATGAATCCTCTAGTGCGGAAGCTGCAAGCCATTCAGGAGCAGTGATGTGGCAGGGACCTGGGACTACTCAATTACAGTTACGTTCCATTTGAGGATTTCTCAGATTGCTGGATGCAAAAAAGAAAACCCGCTAATAACCACACATGTGCAGGGTTCAGCCCTAATGAGCCAGGCTGCACTTTGGGGATTGTAGAGTTTCTAGGTATTTGTAACTTACTCCGAGGATGTGAGACGTTGGGGGCTCTTTTATAACGGGGGTGGCTGCGGGAACAGGCAGCTGCTTCTGTGGTGCTGTGGTGGTGTGAATATGAAGACCCTCTTACCAGAACTGCATCCGGTGGCTTCATTTGCACCTGCTACAGACATTGTCCTCCATTACCTCTTTCAGGGTAAACTGAGTGACTATTCCAAGGTCCTCGCTATGAGTCAGATGCTCTTACCCTTCAGTCTCCAAAAGCCTTACAGAAAGGGTCACTTGTCATCATGTCCAGGGTTAATCTGCTGCAGCCACTGCTGCTCCAGGGGAAGGGGCAGAAGGAACTCTGCATTCCCCCTATCATATAGAGATGCTAACTCTTGCCCACGTGTCCATCCTCCCTGTAGTACCTTTAGCTTTGGCAATTTAACCCTGTGTTGCCGTTCTGGTGACTGTGTCTTGGTAACCCAGTGTGTGAGCTAACATTTCCCATGCCCCTGGGTTAAGATAAAACAGTAAAACAACTTCTTGGTGCACTTTCTTCTTAGGCTCCTGAAGGTGAATCTCAGCCAATGACTGAGGTGGACCTCTTCATCTCTACCCAGAGGATCAAAGTGTTGAATGCAGATACACAGGTACCAGCTTGTTCCCATTGTCCTCAGGGGTGAAGGCCCATGGAATTCTAATATAGATTTTCTGCCTGTAAAGTGCATGTCCCCAGGTATTGGGGTGCTACAACTTGCATTCTGGGTCCTGGAAACTGACAGGGGTCATGAAGGAATAAAGAAAAGACAGACTCACAGACAGAGTAGCTGGGATCTGGTAGACCATGTGCTCTGATGGAGATATTCCAGCAGCAGCCTCAAAACTCAGTGTGTTTATTTTATACCTCTGAACAAGGAAGCGGGTTTAGCTAATCTCAGTAGGATATCTCTTTAGGAGGACAAAACTGGGGTCTATGGGTTGTTTTTTTTTTCCAGCATCTACACATAGACCAGAGAAAAGCTTTGCCATCCCCATGAGTCTGAGACATTGGGATCCTTGATGTTTGTATCAGTAATACACATTCTATCAAGACTTCATCTACCCCCCAACACTGGTTTCTAGTGAAACTCAAAGGCTAATGGGGCTCAGAGGTCACATTAATTCTTAAAGCACAAAGGAAAACTGAATGATAGACAAACATGTATGTTGCCTATCACTCAGTCACTCATATGAATTCTCTGGGAAGGACTCACATGAAATCTATTTAAAGTTGTACAGGACTCATTAGCCTTAAGAAAATCTATTTATAATTGTACACACACACACACACACACACACACACACACACACACACACACAC
>JANHMN010000003.1:150848955-150880783 GCA_030674055.1 Rhabdomys pumilio
ACACACACACACACACACACACACACACACACACACACACACACACTAAAATTTGGATCTTATCCTTTCAGCTTCACCACTGGAGATTCCACACAGTATAAAATGTTGGACATTTGTTTTTCTCCTGCACATATCTCTTGCTCTTCATTAACCAAGGAAATTTCCTAAGGCCTTGGGGGTAGGGTTCAGAGGTCTGGCAGTGAAGGTTTGTCCCTGGCTCACCCCTCCTGGGTTCCATACTCAGCTGGTATGAGAGAAGAAGATAACCATTTGGTAAGTTCTAAGGTTCTGTGTACAGACTCACCTGCTCTGCCCTTCACCTCTAGGAGCCTATGATGGACCACCCTCTGAGGACCATTTCCTACATCGCAGACATTGGGAACATCGTCGTGCTGATGGCCCGCAGGCGGATGCCCCGCTCCAACTCCCAGGAGAATGTGGAGGCCTCTCACCCATCCCAGGATGGAAAAAGACAGTACAAGATGATCTGCCATGTCTTTGAGTCTGAGGACGTAAGGCTGGCTTCCCCAACCTTCCTCTGGGTGACCTGGATAGCCACTAAGTACCCAGTTTATCAGAATCTGAATCAGTCTGGCTCATCATACATTAAACATATTGATTGAGTACCTACTGTGTGTCAGGCACTGTTCTAGATCTTCAAATATAAGGCTGAATAAAAGCACAGGAGTTATGTTTTGTGCAGGTTGAAGAGGGTAGAAAATAAGATAAATGAACTTAATAAATGAGACATGGAGAGCGCTTTACTGAAATATAAAATAGGATCCGTGCACAACGGTCAGGACTAGTTCAAGTGCAATCATCAGCATAATCTAATTTTTTTTTCCAAAAAGGTAACATTTGAACATAGACCTTAAGAGAATGAGACTAGGAAATAGCAATCACAAAACCCCCAAGGCAGGGGAGTGCCGAGTTTGCTTGGGAAGGAAGAGCGGCCATGCTGCCAGCAGGCTTTGAAAGAGGGAGACCCAGATAGCCAGTCTAAGCAAGTCTTCATGGCACCAGAGTGTCCACAGAGGAAAACTTCAGAGCTGTGCAGAGCTGTCATGCTATCACAGTTAAGTGGCCCTTTTCTTCCCAGCCCAGTGACAGGAACATCACCCACCAGACCCAGACCTCTTAACCACTGAGCCATCTCTCCAATTCACTTTGCTCTACAAAATAATTTATAGTCATAAATACAATAAAGGAAAAGAGGTTGAGATAAAAATCATGATACATTGTATAAATGCCGGGGCCCAGCCATTCCAAAAAAAAAACTGTCATGAGATAGCCAGATATTTACACCTACATACCTAAGTTTGGCTGTGAGAATAATAGTTTGATGTGATACTGTGGGTAATTTCTACTTGACCTTTTGAATTGGGGGCCAAGCAAGCATCCATGTCTACACACACAAGCAGGATCTCCGTGCACCGCAGTGATATGGACAGAGATGTGATCATTACCAACTCAGAGGCCAAGATCACAAATAATTTGGATGGTTTTGAAAGACGTGATTTTGATTATGAAATCTCATTCACCACCATCTCCCCTTATGCTGCTATAGGCCCAGCTGATCGCACAGTCCATAGGACAGGCATTCAGTGTTGCGTACCAGGAATTCCTCAGGGCCAACGGCATTAACCCAGAAGACCTCAGCCAGAAGGAATACAGTGACCTGCTCAACACCCAGGACATGTACAACGATGACCTGATCCACTTCTCCAAGTCAGAAAACTGCAAAGATGTAGGTACTTCCCAGAACTTGTTCCCAAGCTGAGCCAGTAGGATGGGGCCCTGGAGGGTAAGACAGCCCTGCTGTGGAAGCAGAGGCTGAAGACAGTGGTGTTCACAGGACATTTTGTGGTTCCCATGCCCATCTCTGGCTTCTTCCAAGATGATCCTATCATTAAGTACTATCAAAACCAAATATAAATGATAGGCTGCACATTCCCTGCCCTTGTGAGTCAAGCAGAGTTTTGAGGGAATTCTATAGATGTGAATGCAGGACCTGACCTCTGTCCTTACAAAGCCCACAGTCCAGGAAAGGGCACTGAAAGTGGCTGGTGACATGCCTAGATCTAGCACTGATGACAGCTGCACTTGGCAGGACAGAGGTCATGGCAGCTTTAGCCTCACCTTCCTCTGCGCAGTGAAGTGTCCCACGCATTTATTTTTCACTCAAAAATCTTAAATACTGAAAAGAATTTACAGGGCACCACAGAATGGGAAAACCTGTGCATAGCATCTGAGAGCCACATGGATAAAGGCTGCCTACTACGGACAACTAATGTTTTAAAGGAAAACAGAAAGTCCTGCTGCCCCTTGTATTTGCACGTAAGGCCAGACTGGTCATATGAAATGAGGGTGAATTCCCAAGTCTAGATGGGTTTGGATGAAGTGGTTTCTTACAGACTCCCAATGCCATGGATATAGAAAAGACAGAAACTCACCTAGACTGGCAACCCCAAAGAAGTGTCTCTTTTTTCCCACACAGGCAGGGTGCCCAGCTCCAGGACCTATCCCATATGACTGCTGACTTGAGATTTCTACGTTTTCTTCTCCTTCCAGGTCTTCATAGAGAAACAGAAAGGAGAAATCCTAGGAGTTGTGATTGTGGAGTCTGGCTGGGGATCCATTCTACCCACCGTGATCATTGCCAACATGATGCACGGAGGCCCTGCAGAGAAGTCAGGGAAGCTGAATATCGGGGACCAGATCATGTCCATTAACGGCACCAGCCTCGTGGGCCTGCCTCTGTCCACCTGCCAGAGCATCATTAAGGTACCTAGGCATGAGAAAACCTTTTCAGTGACAGATCTAAAATGATGTGAAATGTGATTGCCACCCAGTCCTCAAAATTTGTGAACATTTTAAAGCATAGGCAGGAGGAAGCCATATGTGTGGAAGATAATTATCTTGCTGACAGGGTGCGTAGCAACATAGATGTAAAGGGCGGGAATCATTTAGATGGGGAAACATTATAGGACAGTGTTTAAGTTGACTTTGAAAGGGTTAAGACCTAGGTTTATGTCAGGAAGGATGGGTGCTTAGAAGTGTCTGCCTGAATTGATGGATAATAGGCTGGTGTTGAGTCGAGGGAGATCTTAGCCTGGCCTGCGAGGTTTGATCTGGTGTTGTCATGGTGACCTTTACTGAAAGGCCTGCCCTCTCCCCTTTCTCTTGTGAACAAATTACTTATATGTTCGTGTGAGAACTGCAAGGAGCTGTGTGGTCCAGACAGTGAGCAGGACCTCACCCAGGAGCTAGGCCTAGCAAGAAAAGATGACTGGGCCCACAGTTACAGAAGTCAAGGCCTGTGCACTGAACACTGACCAGAGGGTGGTTGTAGATTCACTCACCGAACCCATGGCTTCTGGTTGCTCATGAACTTCGATGTAGCAGGTACTATGGTCACCTATAGCACAAGTAGACACTGAGTCACAGAACAATGATTACATAGCTGGACCTTGGTACAGACAGAGCAGTCACTAGTGACCAGTCTGTCGCCAAGACAGCACTGTTCAGGGAAGACGTCTAAGTGTACAACCTCATTCAGAGATAATAATGCATGCCCCAGAAGACCAAGACTGTCTTGGCTGCCCAATGTGAAGTTACTACAGATACATCCTACGATGCATAGGACAGCCCCTGCACTGCCAAGAATTACCCAGCTCCCACTGTTGATAGTTCGAGAGAAAGTGGTGAGTGAAGTTGGTGAGGGTGACTTTATGGGGAGCTGATCAGGGTCTGGAAAGGCTATGGGTTTGAGGGAGGGGTATTATAGACTGAGTATGTCCCCTTAAAATACATGTTGAGGCCCTAACCCCAGGGGTTTGGAGGAAGTTACTAGGTCCAAACGGTGATGCGTTCATGAATTGCATCAGCTCTACAGGCCTCTCTTCCTCCATGTGAAAGCAAGAAGCCAGCAATCTGCAGCCCAGAGGAGTCCCCTTTGTCATCACTGGGCTGCCAGCACCCTAAACTCAGACTTCTGGCCTGTGTAACTAGTGGAAGTAACTTTCATTGACTGTAAGCCACCCAGAGTATGATATTTCGTTGTGGCAACAAGAAGTGATTGAAAAGACAAGAGTAGGGGTGAGACAGTAGAGGGAGCTTGAGTGAAGATGGGGTGGACCTGAGTTTGAGAAGCAGGAATTTCTGATAACTCCCAGCCCTGTGTCAGAACCTGGTCTTCACTTAAGCCACCCTTTACCAGAAACTCCAAAGGCTTAAGACCCCCAGCTGGCCATTCATTGGAACCCAGCTCTCTTCTTACCTGTCCCCATTGCCCTCTAAATGACACAGACAAGATGGTCATAGTGTCCATGTAGTCAAGCTGACCCCCTTCTGCTAAGGGACTCAGCTCTGTCCACATATCACCAACTCAATCAAGGTGAAAGCGAAACTCAAATGCAAATAGTAGTCCTCCCTCCAGCTTCCTGGGTTGGGAGAGGGAAAGTTTGTTTGAGGAGCCAAACTTTGATGTCTGTAAGTGGAGTTGCCATGAATTCAGAAGATGAAAGTGTCACGTGATAATGAAAGGCCTGACAAGGGCCTGAGGAAGCTGCTGCTCTGTGGCCTCCCTCACAGAGATGTGCACAGCAGGCAGGGCCGGCTAGAGACTGCTAAGCACTCAGTGCCCCAAGACATTCAGCTCTGTTGAACTGAAAAATGAGATAGCCTGCCAGTGGCTTGTCTTCGCTGCGGGACATTTGCCACAACCTGCTGGAACCCACAATGCTAAATGAAGACACACTCAGAAGGTTTAGTGCCATTTTTTTATAGTTCTCTAGACACCACCCACTTTGTGCCTGGACCTAGGCAGATGCTCACACTGCCCAACCCCAAACCCCTCAGCTACTGCAGGGGAATGTCTGGACCTCAGAACTTTACTAACAGCTGTTTATTTCAGTAGGTCCCAGTGTGCTTTGTAGTTATCTACCCAGCGTCTTGCATCTTGATCAGTCATTGCTTCTCACACATGAGCCACCCAGGGATGCTGTTAAGATGCTGGTTCTGTTCTGACAAGTCCTAAGTAGGGCTCTGCTTTCCAGCAAACTCTCAGGGAGTCTTCTGACCTGAACTTTGAGGAACAGGCAACTAAAGCTAGGTGTTCTGTGTCTTACCACTGCAGTGCTAATTGCCCCCACCCCAACCCAGTTGCAAGAAGTAGAATGTTTCCATTTATAGATACCCTCTACATTCTTTTATGCCTAGCTTTACCTTTCCAGGTGTAACTTATTCCTAAAGCACAGTCACTGGTAGACAAAGAATGCTTTCTCTGTTCACGCTGTTGCCTCCAAGTCCTGCTCTCCAGACGGCTGCTCTTTTCCAGCCTAGTGCCCAGCTTTCCTGTCCTTCTCAAGAGTATCGTGGTTCTGCTCTGGTTGCTATAGAGATCACTCTTGCTTCTTCCCTTCTCACTGCGTTTCTTAATTCGCTGCATCATTCACTGTTGTCATGGGGACAGAATGACCACTTATTTAACTGGCACCTCCAACAAAATGGCAGGTAGGAAGTCTAAGTTAATAGGACCCAACTTGAAACACTGATTAGGCACAGCAGAGCAGAGCGTGCCCTGGTTATTTCAGACCGCCATTTCCTAAGCCTTACGTTGGAGCACATTTTCTCCAGTCTTGAAGTTACTTTGCTGAGGTATCTTGAATCAGTTCACCAGAGCAATGTGAAGTTTTTTAGGTAACACTGGGGAAAATAGCTTCATTCTCATGCTTTTTGGTGTATTCTATAAGGCTTTCCCAATTACCTGAGCATACATAAATAGTCCTGCATTTAAACAGGTGGCTTTGTGTGAAGGCCCACAATCCCTTTGGTCAGATCCTGTCACTCTCAGTTCTGGTTTTCCACAAATTCCTGATCTTACAGTGTATGGTCTTCAGGGGGATGTAGTGGATGGATGTAGTGAGACTCAAACTGCCTTGGCCGCTGCCCAGTCTTAGTTCTGATAACTCTCTGAGTGTCCTCTCTCAGCCTCTCATTCCCCCTCCCCAGTTCCAGGAGACCTAGAGAAACTTATCCCTTCTAGTGCCTAACCCATTTCTTGGTATGTAAGTGACTTTTCAATGAACGAAGTGTAGGTGCTCAAGAAAAAACCTATAATCTGCATGTGGCCAAGGCCTAGACTGCCACGCTCCATGATACTGTAGGCTTTGATGTTTGGGAGTCTGAGTTTTGAAGCTTAAATGGCTGATTCAGCATAGACAGGGGCATTTAAAAAGAACTACATAGACCTGACAAAGACTTCAGTGTCACCATGTGGAGAAGGTAAGATAGCGCAGAGTACCCTAGAGCTTCCTGCTATGGAAGCAAAAATGTAACAGGAACTCAGGTCTAGGGACACTAGTACTGTCCTCCTCACCTGGCTATGCTTGTCCCACTGCCAGGAGCAGAAACCCAGACCTTATCTCCCCCTTGTTGGCATGACAACAAGACTTGTTGTCAACAGAAGGCCCAGATCTGTCACTGGCATCTTATGCAGGAAAAGCACACTCCATTCATTCCACCACGTTGAAAATACTACTCCTTAATGAAGTTGTTTCCTAGCCTGTTTCAAAGCACTGGGGGGCACAGGTGATACCAGCATTGGTTCGAGCATCAAGTCACATGAGGTGCTGTGTCTAGGGGATTTCATGGACCTGAATGAAATCTAGCTCTCCGCAATCCCTGTTCATTCCGATTGCTGCCCTGTTAGAGGAAAGCATAGTCACCCACCTCAAGTCCCTGTACTCTTGCTCCCTGGAGGAAAGTCTAAGCTGACCTTGAGCCATTTCTTAAGCAGCTGGTCTTGGCAGACAGGAGTCCAGGCAGGCAGGCATTTCCTGGATCCTCTGATCTTCCAGCCTCAACTGTAGCAGCAGGACCTCCAGACACACCAACCAGTGTGGTCCATTTGCTCCAGGATGCCAAAATCATCATTTTCTCTGCACTATGTATCTTGAACTGGGATTCGAAGCATCAGCCGGAGAACAGGTGTGGGGAGAGGCTCAGAGAGCTTTGAACATGCTCTCCTCAAAGTGTCTGCTCTGGCAAGCAGGCCTTCCACAGAGACAGCAGTACTGGAGGGAGCACGTTCACTTCTGAGATGGCTTCTTCTCCCCGGCCCTCACTTCTCAGCACATAACTGATGAGGTAGTAGGTGGGCCTGTCTGAGGGAGGGATTGTGTGGCTAATGTGTAGAAAGCTCCATACAGGTTCTGAAAAACTGCTTCCTGTTCAAAATTTAAGGCCAGCTTTTCTTTTACAATCCATTCTGACCTAGAGGAAGGGCAGGCAAGCAAGGATGAACCCATATACAGTCTCCATGTTTTATTTCTTCACAGTCCACATCTCAAGGAGGCAGGGATACTCACAGGAGCATCTAGCTCATGTGGGTAACATCCAGGAGCCAGACAAACTCTCCAGACATAGAATAGGGAAGAAGAGGTCAGAGAGCAGAGAGAACCAGCTGTGTGAATGAGCTGCTTGCTGGGACATGTATGCCCTTTGTAAGGAGTCACTGCTAGAGTGTACCTTGTAGAGGAAGAGGCCCTTGTTCCACAGGCTCTCTCCCGACTGCGCACACCCCTCACCTGGAAGCACATGAGGCTCTTCCTTACAGTTGTACTGTTTCCTGGTCCCCTGACACAGGCCATTTTCCAAAGTGAAGATGCCATCCACAGGACAACATTTCACACAGACTGGATGGGTTCCAGGGAAGCCTCATGGGGACAGCTCCAGCTCAGGCACGTACAGCCTGCAGGTTGCAGTGAGCTCTTCAGAAGCCTGCAGGGCTGGGTGCTGCCTCTGGGTTGGGCAACCTCTGTCTTTATTTCCTCTGCCTGATTGAGGGGTCATCATCTCCACTGTACTTTATTCATGTTTTAAGGGCTTAAAGAACCAGTCCCGAGTCAAGCTGAACATTGTGAGGTGCCCCCCAGTGACCACAGTGCTAATAAGGAGGCCGGACCTTCGCTACCAGCTGGGTTTCAGTGTGCAGAATGGAATTGTAAGTACAAGTCACACCACACCGTTTTCCAGAATACGATAGCAAATGAAAATGGAGATATACTGAATATTTTCCCAGTGGGTCCATTCTCTTCATCTTTTCATCCAATAAAAAGGTTTGAGGTTTTCAGTGTTCGTTTGACTAGCTCTTGAGATTTTGTTTGTTTGGGATGGTGTATGCCAGGCAAGCACCCTACCAATGAACCACGGCCCTGGCCTAGATCCTTAGTCTTACCTCCTGTGAGGAAAGCAGCTAAGGAATGCTTTGACCTGAGAGCCCCTTAGAGCCAGAAGGACCTACTTACTCCAGAACCACTAAGCTCCCTTGCTGCAGGCCTTGTCTGCATCAACTTCGGAATAAATGCACAGCCTATAATGTAAAGTCAGCTTTACGAAGATCACACACACCACACACTCTTGCCGAGTGTGTATGTAGGAGTAGGCCGACCTGCAGCACTGGGAGGGTCCATTCACCAGTGGTCACAGCCTAACCTCATACAGTGGCTGGCTGTGCCACCATTTCCATTCCAGTAAGAAGTGAATTTAGCCAGGGACCACCAAGTCAAGAAGAACAGCAAGTGCTGCTCTCCTCAGGCTACACCATGGAACAGGGCAGGTTTCTAGTGCCTCTTTGCATCACACAATCGTGTTCCTCAGGTACAGGCTACCAGCATCAAACAGTTCCATGGGTAAGCCTGCTTGTGACTATGGAAAGCCGACTGAAACACTAGCCACCGGCTGATAGGCCCAACAGGAATAGAAAGTGGTCAGAGTTCTGGATACCAGTAAGGTCACACCTGCCATATCCCCTGTGCAAAGCAGGTGCCCAGGCAGCCAGGTGGGCCACAGAACCTACTTTTGCTGCCACTGAATATGGTTCTAGGAATCAGACACAGGATCTGTCATGGTAGTTAACATTCAAACACCGAGCTCCATACCAGGCTACAGAGCCCATTGCTCATAAGAAGAACCTACGAGATTTACATGGCCCAAGCCTCACCGAGTCAATGTCTCAGAAGTGTTCATGCTAGGGCACTAGGGTTCCAGGGAAGACACTCTTCCACCCTGGCATGGTTCTAAGGTGGGGCACAGCCTATTAGGTGTAACCTGATGCTTGCCTCTGGCAGATCTGCAGCCTCATGAGAGGGGGGATAGCTGAGAGAGGAGGCGTCCGCGTGGGACATCGGATCATCGAAATCAATGGCCAGAGTGTTGTAGCCACACCACACGAGAAGATCGTCCACATCCTCTCCAATGCCGTTGGGGAGGTAGGACTAAAACCTGGGGCTGAACAGGGTTGAGGTGCCGTGTGTGCCCCTGGTGCCATGCTAGCCTTGCTGGGAACCTTCTAGAGCCTCCTTTCCCCTCCCTAGATGCTCCTTAGTAAGCAGCCCCTCTGCCTCAGACCTGGCTGATGGAAGCCCCCTCCGCTGCTACCATCTCTTCAATGCTCACTTTGTGTTACTACTCTCTGTGGCTCCCCAGATTCTCTCATTCTCCCCAATTAATCCCACTCAGTGTGCTTGGAAGACAAAAATTAGATTCAAGACCCATCAAGTCAGTATCCCCCAGCACTGGCATGCGCTCACACTCAGTTCTAACTAGATCTCTGGGGCTGCCTTCTTGCTTTAGTAGCTGAGCAGTTTTAGATGGGCTGGTACTCCCACATTGCCAAGAAAGGGAAGCAGGCTACCAGAAGCCGGAGTTCGTCTTCCCGTGGCCCCTTCTTTATTTTTCAAAGGGCTGTAAAAGCTGGAGCCTTTAACTAGAAAACTAAGCCTTACCCATAGCTTCCTACCATTTAGAGTCACTACAACTTTCTAGAAAGCCTGCAGGCTTCAGTCTTCCAAGACCAGGTCCCGGGGCCAGAGGTGGGCAGTCTTGAAAGCTGTCTATAATGAGAGGCACTATTTCTGAGGCCCCACTCCCAGCCCCAGCTAACATGGCTCTCTACCCTCAGATCCACATGAAGACGATGCCAGCAGCCATGTACAGGCTGCTGACGGCCCAGGAGCAGCCCGTTTACATCTGAGCCGCACCTCCGTGGCGCAGCGCATGCATGGAGGACTCTCCTCACCGTGGTTGTGTTTCTTGTGCTGCATCGTGTGTCCACTGAGACATTCCCCTCTCGTGCCCAGCGTTTGGTCTTACACAGGAAGAGCAGAATCGGCAAGGACCTCTTTGCTCGCTGTCTCTCTCCAGTCTGGTTTTTTTTCTGTTCCTTCCTCAATACAAGGGAAGTTTTGTGTGTGCCTCTTGAGGGTGGAGAGAAGCTAATATCTACCTGGGATCATGGTAGATGGCCTTTGGGGGACCTTAGAGTGGTTGCTACTGCCCAAGGAGGCATCATCCCTCCCCAAGAGACACACACTTCCCTGAAGGAGCTCCCAGAGGCAGCATAGGAGGTGACTGAGCAGTGCCTGAAACTCAGTTGCTGATCTCTCTGCCCTCCTCACCTCACTTGATGGGAAGATAGTTGGTGACATGTGATGGCGTTGAACATCCTCAAAGCCCTCATCTATTAAGGATGTTTGCTGCCTGCTATGTAGTTGGGGGCCCTGTACATTATTTCTGCCCAGAATTTCTGAGCCAGTTTTAAATCTCCTCCATGGTTTCTTTTAGTTGCAGTGTGTATGCTAATTCAGGCCTAACTGCTGAGAAACAAGGAAATGACACCTAGACAAGGCTGCTGTGACACCACAGAGATCCTGGCAAGTCACAGGGCCTCTGAGGTTCCCCAGATTGTCCAAGGTTACCAATTGGAGGATAACCACAGGCAGGTACTATCCTAAGGCACAGGCACATCTGTGTACACGATACACACACACACACACACACACACACACACACACACACGAGCCCTGCACAGTGTCTCATTTGCCCTCTACCTATATTGTACAAACCTAGCACACAGACCCTGCGGAGAACCCCCAGCACCTCTCTGGAAGATCCCTTCCCCTAGCAGAAGGCTGACATAGGCAGAAAGCAGCCAGCCTTGTCCTAAGAAAGACACTGTCCTGGCCTTCTCTGTCCCAATTGGCTCAGAGTTCCCTCCAAGACTCCCCCACCCCACTGGAGGACACACTGGAGGTTCTTGAGGGACAAACTGTGATGTGGATGCCCTAGTATCATGCTTCCCTGCCCGAAGGCTAAGCCAGCCAGGGCCCATTCACCGCTACTAATGAGGATGTGATATTATAGTCTAGAGTAGATAAGCCACTAGATCAGGCAGACTTAACACGTGGTGTTGGGCCTAGGAATTCCCAACTGTGCTCCAGAAACATTCTCTACTGTCTTGTAGATCTGGTAGTTTGCAGCTGGTACAGAAGGCTTAATGTCTCCATCAGATGCCTCACATTTTGGATCACGTCTCAGTCTGGTCCATGTGTTTTAATAATATTCTGAGCCAGTTTCCTCTTATTCTTGGTCCAAAGAGCAGTTTGTTTCCACGTGCGATGTGGCTAGTTTTTGTTTTTATTTTGTTTCATTGATGACCTCAGTAGAGACGGGGAAGAAAAGCTAATATATTTTGTAGTATGAATATAATCCCTGTTCTCTGCACCTGGGATATTTATATTGTATCTTTGGAAATGGGAGTTCCGTGAGCAGTGTTGGGGAGGATGAATTTACGGAGGGAAGAGGGAGTTCTGGGGGAGGGAGAGATGTGAATAGAACAAGAGAAGGAACAGGAAGCTTCAGCCAGGGTGGGAAACAGCCAACCTCTGAGGTCTCTGACTTCATGAGATGTCTGGAGAGTCTCGGGAAAGCCCGGTGCTTGCTGGGATCTACTGTGAGCCCCCAGTTTTACTCTAGCACAAAAAGTCCCAGGGGTATGAGGCCACGGGCTGCCCAGATAGCTGCCTGAGAAGGACGGGGCCTGCTGCTTCGAGAGCTATGTGGAATGGGGGCACAGGAGCCAGGCTGTCTGGACTTGATTTTAACAGAATCTAATAGAATGCTCCAGCATGACCAGACCCAAGGTCCAGCAAACGTGGAGACCAGGAGCCATGGCTTAGATTTTCTTCACATACCCCGAAATAACTGATCTGTCAGGTATCTAACATAACCACACACTGAAGGATGCAGCCCATCTCTCCTCTGCCAGAGATGATGGGTAGGACAAAGAGGGACATTATTGCTGCCATCTCTGGCATCGGGAACCTTGGTAAAGTCACTTGTCCATTCGACTCAGGGTAGCCACCGTAGGCAGGTGCCCGAGCACCTGGACCAGAAGGCAGAAGTAGGACCTCAGAGGCTAACCTGGGACTGGTCAGGGCAGAACCCAGAGTTATCACTCCTGGTAATCACAATGAAGTATCTTCACCCCAGGGGAAGAGGAAAAAGAGAATGCTTTCCATTCTCGTTGCATACAAAGCCTGGAAGCTCTAAGGGGGTTGGGGTGGGGGGCTGAAAAGCAAAGCATTTCTTGTGAGCTCTCCTTGGGAACTAACAGTTTACAGTGATTGTAAGGATTACTTAGTCTTTTGTGTTAAGGGAGGTTTCTCCCTCCCAGAGCCTGGTCCAGGCCCCCTGCTGAAGCATGTACTTCCTCTGCTACCACCAGACTGAATGGTTAAACTTGGGATCAGGTCTTGTCTGGCATCCTCATACATAGTTACATATGTAAATATCTCATCTCTCCCAGTAATGGGCCGACTACACACAGAGTCGCCTTCCTCAAACAACAAGGCACAAAGCGGCTCTGCCCACTCAGCTGGAACATGCTGGTGACTTGGCTTTGGGTCAGGCTCCCAGATCCACACCCCCGCCCCCAATCCAATGAGGTTGCACTAGAACCCACTCTGCCTCTGCCTTCTCCTCTGGAACATTTCAGGGAGCCACCATCAGCCTTGAGTTCCTGAGAGGAGGGAAGCCTCACAGATCCATGGCAGGAGCCCACTTCCTGAGCAATCCCTTCCTTCCCCACAGCAGGCTCCAGGGGGGGAGTAGAGCACACGGCAGGCTGCCACCTCCCTGCACACGGGTTTGCTTTCTGAACTTCGCCCATTAACATTGGCCTTCAGGGAGTCCAGAGTAACCTACTACCTCCCCCGTAGCTCCCCCTCCCTCCTCCTGCAGCCCCGCCCACACCTATGCTCCCTGTGGCACACTGATGAAAACCCACCCACAGAGCCCTGCTCAGGTCTCTCCACCCACTGGTGTAGCTGTCACCAATGTTTACAACCAAGGGCCACCTCTTCCTGATGTTTTAACTCTCACCTTCACCAGGCTACCTGTTAGTTTGAGTTTCACCTCTGTCTGCTCCTTCCCTGGTTAGGGTCCACTTGAGTACACAACCCTGATTTTATCTTCCCTCCATCTAGGGCAGTGTGTGATGACTGTGTGGGAATGAAATCTCTTGTACATACGTAGCACAGCACCTGGGGTACGACCCCACACCCCTGTTCTGAAACGGGGTGCATTAGCGCTTACTGTAAAACATCGGGAGAAGTATAGTATTGTATTTGTAACGATATTGTTCTTTGTATACACGAAACTCAATGATCTCTATATATAAATATAAATATATATAAATAAAATATATCTACACGTGAGCCTGGAATGTTGATACTGCACACCCACTGAATGTATTTCCTCTGACAGTCTGGTCACCGGTCCTGGCCCACCCTCCCCTTCTTTGTGCCGTGGCGGCAGTTGTCTGGTTTGGGGTTGTGATGTATTTAATGTGCTAGCTCCTTATTTAACTGAACGCTAATGTCTGTATAAGAATTGCTGCAACAATAAACAAGGACTTCACCCCCTTGGCTCTGGATACGTACTGTTTCAGGGAGGAACGGCTCTGTGTGCAGGGAGGGAGGGTTTGTCTTGTCCTTAATAAGTCACCTTCAGCCTTAAAGATTATGGAGACTGCTTGCTACCCAGGTATTTATCTTGTGAAACTGGCTGGGTGGCCTCTCTCTCTCTCTCTCTCTCTCTCTCTCTCTCTCTCTCTCTCTCTCTCACACACACACACACACACACACACACACACACACACACACACACACAGTGTTCTCCAGCTCCTTAGAATACCCTGAAAGGGAGAGGGAATCCTTTGCCTTTCGATTTCATACTTTGTATCTACCATCACTGAAGGAAGAGAAACAGAAATTAATCCTTCCTCCTCCAACAGCAACAACAACAACAACAAAACAAAGCAGTCTTCGCTGAGGGCTTGAGTCAAAGAGAACAGTGCCTCAGGAACAACCTGAGGATTCTGTGAGAATGTCCTAGAAGCCTTTTACCTAGTACTCTGCAATTCCACTTTTTCAAATTTTGGTAACCTGGTTTTCCTGCTGCTGTTGGACTTGAGTGGGGCAGAGGACTCCCATCACAGAAGACCTGGTGCTCTGCTAATGTACTAGTCTTTATTAGGACATGTCTTCCTCCTTTTCTGAAAAACTAAGTCCCTAGTTTTGACTGCATCAAAATTGCCAGAAGCCCTTGGAGGAGGCCAACTGCTGTGCTCCAGCAACTGCCTCTTTGTTACTATGCTTTATATCTTTGTAACAAAATACTTAAGGTTGAAAAGCTTAAAAAGATGGTAGTGGGCAAAAACCTCAAACAGTTGTCTCCCCACAGAAACATCTTAAACAGCCCCATTCGCCATTAAAACCACTTTTACAAGGGCTAACAAAACCAGATGAGACATCATATGAGCTTGTTATCCTACCATGAAAAAAAATGTGTTGACAAAGAATTGCCTATGTCATCCCTTCTCCATCAACAAGTGGCACAACATGGAAATGACGCTTCCCACCTGTGGAAGGGGATGAACGGGGAATGCTGCCCTTAAACCTGAAACCAACTACTAGCCTTGGTACAGAGTCCATGCTCTGTCCTGATTCGATATCCATGAGCATTGATTTGGTGGCCCATGGACCACTTCCACCATCTGCCTGTGACCTCAGGAAGCAGAATGTAGGGAAGACTGCAGCTGCAGGGGACAGGAAACAAAGCACATTCCATTGACTTGGAATTCAAGACTGAGCAGGAAACTTCAAGCTAGGCAGATCCCAATGACCCTCCACCCAAGCTAGTGTTCCTGAATGAAGACTCTGGACCACTCTAGCTCCAGGCAGAGAACTGAGGCTCCAATGGAATAGATTTGTAGCCTAGCCTGCATCAACAACAGCTGCAGCTGTCTCCTGCCACAGCTCCATGCCATAGCATTATAAGTTTGGTCCTGCCCCGACTTACTGCTCAACAGATAGATTAAAACCTAAGAGGCAACTATATGCTGCTGATAAGAAATTCACTTAAAAGATATGTAATGGATGGATGGTAACAGGGCAGTGTGGTAGCTCATTTTCATTGTACACATAGCTGGATTTGGAATCACATAGGAGATTAGAAAGACATACCTCTGGGTATATCTATGAGGATGCTTCCAGCTTAACTGAGGTAGGGGAGACCTAGCCTGACCATAAACGGCCCATGAATTGGAGGCCTGGATGCAATGGAAAAGCAAAGGAGACAAGCTGAAAACTACATATACATGGAAATTAAGCAACAAACTCCTAGATGACAAATAACAAAGAAGTAAAGAATTTTTAAATGTCTTTAATAGAAGAAAAAAAAATAAAGACCAGAGGGGAAATTAAAGAAAAAATATGAACCATTAGTAAAAATAAAAGTTGGTCTTTCCAAAAACAAACTTAACACAATGAAGGAAAAGATAAAGGAATCAAACACAAAAGTAGAGACAGGAAAGAGATACAACTCATAAAGTATAAAAAACACGAGAGGCTATGAACACTGGTGTACAAAAAAACTGATAAGCTAAAAAGGTGGACAAATTCCTGTCCGTATACAACTTTCCATGACTGAGGCATAGAGACATAAAAACGCAGAAGAGACAAATGATGCGAATTATATGTAGACAATTCCAAAGACTTGGCCAAAAAAACAAAATAACAAAACAACAACATTCAATAAGTGAGTTTCACATGGTTGCAGAGAAAGGCACAAAGCGGGAGTTTTTCTACATAGCAACAGTGAAATGACTGAAACAGAAAACAGTAACTAAAAAAAAAAAATATATCCAGGAGAAAAGAGCTCCCTAATGAAGCTAAAAGCCATTGACAAAATGAGCTGAGAAGCCACACAGATACATAGAAAAGTATCTATCTGTCTGTACAGTCAGAGAGTTGATATTGGTTAAAATGTTCATACTAACTAAAGTCATTTACAGATCCAGTGCAATCCCAACCAAAATAGCAATGATTTCCTTCCCATATCTAGAAAAAGACCCTACGATACCTTTGAAGGCACCAAATAAATACTAACCAAATCAAAAACATTAATGAAGCAAATTCAAGCCCAAGGAACATAGGCTACATTACCATATCATCTAATCTGACAGTACACAAAATAGCAAAGCTATAAGAACTGAAACTTGCTGCTGATGTAAAATATGGGCCCACGGCACAGCAGAGCAGACTAGACCATGCAGGAGAGTAGAACTGCACTCCAGCTCTTACCACACATAAGAAGGAGTGGAAGCAGACAAATGTGTTAGGAATCCAGGGTGGCCAAGAAGAACATAGGAAATAAATAAAAAAAAAAAATGACAAATGAGCTAATGGCGAACTGAAAACCTTCTATATCAGCAAATGAGACAGAAGAATGAAGATACAACCTAAAAAGATGAGAGAAATATTTTCAAACTATGCATCTAATAAGAGGGTGATTTCAGAATGTGTAAGGAGATCAATAGCAATCATAATAACCTTCTTAAAATGGGAATAAATGTAAACAGGTATATCTCAAAAAAGGGAAAAGAAGAAAAGGGCAAACACCCAACAGGTGTGTGGCATCCTGGGAAACATCACTGATTGTCAAGGAGAGCGACTCAAAGCCACAATGAGATGAACTTGGTCCATGTGGAATGCACAGTGGCAAAGGACACAGGAGTGAATGCTGGCACCTTACATGGAGAATGAGAAGAAAAAAGGAAATGCAGATTAGTAATGTTACATGCAAATTCCTTAACTAAAAAAATAACTAAAACATATAATTTTGGCCTTGTGATCCAGCATTCCCACTGCTGGATCATATCCCAAAGTAAAAAGGTCACAGAGTTAGAAAAAAGCGTGGGTCCTCACACCCGCACACAACAAGCTCTCTCACTCACTGAGCCATTACCACAGGCTGCTCAAGGCATCTCTTGAACAGCTCAGGTAGCTAGCAACCAGGAAAATAGGGTCCCCCAACTACCAGCAGCAGGGCTCAAGAACAGTGAGGAATAATGGCACTTTTAATAAACTCTGAGAAATGAATATATCATCCCCATGTGCTACCTACCAATCAGAGGGTTTATTGCTACTCCACATAGGCGGGCTCCCAGAAGGGGAAGCTTTGTGGCAGGTCAACAGCCCACAGGTGTGGCTCTTCTCTGTGACCTTCAGCTCACAATAACCCATAGGAATAGAAATGATTGCTCCTGAATCAGGCCTTTTGTGCCTTTCAGCCAGCAGTTTACTAATCAGCCCCTCTTTGTATCTTCTCTTCACCCTCTAGCCTTCAGAAATTAAATCTAGGACATCCCAGAAGTTGTTTTTCTTATTGGTACCTGTACATCAGAGCATCACAGGGTAACTGTCTGACCAAAACTTAGCTCTCATCTCAAAGGGAAGAGGAGGAAGACTCTAGAGCAGCCATTCTCAGCCTGTGGGTAATGATGCCTTTGGGGTCTGAAGGACTTTCACAGGGTTCACAGTTATGAAGTAGCAACAAAGATAATTTTATGGTTGGGGGTCACCACAACATGTATTAAAGGGTCGCAGGCTTAGGAAAGTTGAGAACCACTGCTCTAGAGCCAGATATGAGCTATCATAAATAACCCAGGAACGCAGATTAGGTTATCCCAAATACCATGTTCTGTGGTAACAGTCTCATGGAGTCTTCATAATTCTAGAACAAATGAGAGCTATAGAACCAGGCACTTTTCAAATGTGTGGACAGAATCTGACGCCTTTCTTAGCAACTGTGTTGGTAGAAGGAAGTGATCTGTTATATCCTAAAAGAGTTCATGAAGAAGGAAGACCAAAGTGTGGGTGCTTCCGTCCTTCTTAGAAGGAGTAACAAAATACTCATGGGAGCAAATATGGAGACAAAGTGTGGGACAGAAACTGAAGGAGGGGCCGTTCGGAGACTGCTCCAACTGGGTATCCATCCCTTGTCCAGTCACCAAAGGTAGATGCTGATGTGGATGTCAGGAAGTGCATGCTGACAGGAGCCTGATATAGCTGTCTCCTTAGAGATCTGCCAGAGCCTAAAATATTCAGAGGCGGATGCTCACAGCTAACCACTGAACTGATCATGGGGTTCCCAATGGAGGAGTGAGAGAGAAGACTGAAGGAGATGAAAGGGTTTCCGGTCCCATGGGGAGAGCAACAATACCAACCAACCAGAGCTCCCAGGATCTAAACCACAAGCCTGAGAGCACATTGGGAGGGATCCATGGCTCCAGCTGTATATGTAGGAGAGGATGGCCTTGTCAGGCATAGGTGGGAGAGGAAGTCCTTGTCCACTTGAAGGCTGCATGCCCCAGTGTGGAGGCAGGGAGGTGGGAGTGGGTGAGTGGGTGGGGGCACACCCTCACAGAAGCAGGAGGAGGGTGGATAGGATAGGGGATTGTTGGGGGAGTGGGGAAATGGGGAAAGGGGATAACATCTGAAATGTAAATAAATAAAATATCCAATAAAAAAAGAAAGCACATAATATATTTGTATATGTATATGTATATGTATATGTATATGTATATGTATATGTATATGTATATGTATATGTATATGTATATGAATATGTATATGTATATGTATATATATAGTTTGATCTCAACTCTCAACATCTCAACTCTCCAATCACAAAGTTTTGATCAATCAGCCTGGTAGAATCTTCAACATAGGCATAGCTTTTTTCTGAGAATTTCAGTTCATAATAACCCATATATATGCAAATTTTAATGTCATTTTTTTTAATTATGAGAGTAAAGGTGGACAATAACTTCAAAAGAAAACCACTTGACTCACAATTCTGGAGGATCCAAACAACCTCACACCACTGCCCTGTCCAGAGGCTCCTGTGAAAACGCAGAAAGAGAGCCAGGGGCCTGCAGAAGTGGCCAAGCCCATGGGTGGCTTCCCTTTTTAACCACCTGCTCTAGAAAGAAGTAACTCAATAACCATTCCTCCAAGAAGGCACTGTCCTTCCTGTGGGGAGGCATGCCCTGGCGGATCACCTTCCACTCAGCTATGGCTCTTTAGGTAATTTATCCATACAGCAATACTGGAGTTCGAAATAGCAACCCAAAGCTTCCTTGTGTCCTCTTTGGGAGTCAACTAAATCTAAACTCTGGCAGAGCCTCTTCTGTTATCACATAGAGCAAAGCGCCCCATCGCAGCCTGTTAGGTCGAGTGGCAAGAAGAGTCTCAGCTGGTCCTAGAACCAGGCCTCTGGGCCAGACCCCTATCAAAGCGCTAGAGATAGCTTAACACTCACAACACAGGCAGGAGGCAAAGGCTGCTTCTTTATAGCCCAAGAACCTAAGGTTTAAGAAGTCAGTCACTGTGCCAGTGGCTCTGGCTGTGCAGGACCCCTGTCCCCCCAGCAGTTTTAAATACACTCTACCCAGTCACCTCTGGCACTCCTCCCTCTGAGAACTAGTTGGGGTTGAGAGCTACAACAGAAATCTTTGTTTCTTGCTTGCCTCCTCTCCCCCTCATCCGTCTCTCCCTCATGTGAGATGACACAAGTTCTCTTGAGAAGGTCACAGACTACTCTTCCTGGCTCACTCGGCCTACCTATGCTATTGGCCAGGAGTTGCGTGAGATAGAAAGCCCGCCTCGGGCCCTGGCAGGCTAGTCCTGTAGAGTGAAAAATTATAAAAATCATTTTATAAAATATATACAGGCTTTTCTTTAAAAGACATGGAAATTTTTCTCTGAAGCAAGCTAAAAATGTAGACTGGCCAGTTTCAGGAACTGGAAGAGAGGAATGCAAGTCATCTAGGTGGGGCTGAGAAACTAGTAACCACGATGACAGGGCAACAACTGAGAAATAGTTGAGCAAGTGACAGGGCAGCAACTGAGAAATAGTTGAGCAAGTGACAGGGCAAGGCCACAATGACAGGGCAAGGCCACGGTGACATGGCAAGACCACATTTTTGAGAAGAATGAGTATACAGAGTGTTTTCCACATGACCCAGATTCACTTAGATTGGGTTCCTCTGGAATTCTCTGCTATTTTTATGTTATATTTCCTTAGCAACCCCTCACCCCCTCCTCACTCCCCTGGTTTGTGGTTTTCCCCTTTTAAAAAGCTCCCTCAGCCAGCCAGTCTTTGCCAATTCAGTTCCTGCATGGGCAAATGAATTGACCATTGGCCAGTCAACTCTCCCTAATAATGCCTCTGCTGATTGCATCCAGGTGTCCTTCGAGTTTTTGGGTGGCCATGACTTCCTGAGACTTGAATGAGGGTCTCCCGAGTTTGGGGGTTTTCAGTCCTACAAAGAGAATCGACATGTCCCTGGCCGCACCCTCCTCACCAAGATGCCCAGCCTCTCATTTGCCCTCTCTCTTCCTCACTGCCAGCTGAACTATCCTTTACAGCACTCACCCTCATCTCTCTCCGGAAAAGGGCCACCTAAGCTGGGTAGCATCTGCGATCTCGGGGTGGAGGTGGGGGTCTTAAAGACAAAGGAAATACTTGGTTTTCCTTACCAGACAGGAAGAGAAGGAAGAGCTACTTTCCTGATCTCTGTATTTACTCAAAAGACAAGGCTCCACAACTGGAAGACACTATCACCAGGGGGACCAGAATGAGCCTGTTGTGAGCTGCTAGTTTTTGAGGGCAAGCCCCGCCCCTTGTCAAGTCCCACCCCTAGGAAGTTCCACCCCTTCATCTAGCATTGCCCCAAGACACGGTGAAGCTTGCAGAATCGAAAGGTTTAGTCTTCTAAAAGTCCTACTTTATTTGCTCTTCGGTCACTTGACCTCACTAAGCATGTTCATCTTGTGAGACCTGTGTGTCTAGTACTAACATTTTTTGCAGCTGAAAGGAAGGTCAAAAAATTGTTAGAGCAAGAGGACCTATAGGAAGCCAAATGGTTGGTTAATTTTGTTAATGAACAGGACACTAAGGCACACAGAAATCATGACCTTCCTCCAGGGTTAAATGCAAATGTGCTCCTAGGGTTTCAATCCCCCTGTACTGGTGTACTGGTGTGATCCCTTCTTTAAAGTCTCAGCAGACTGTGTGAGCCCTGAGAGTTCATTATACAACAGTGCGAGTATATTTTACATTGGTTACTAAACTGATCACTTAAAAACAACTAACGTGGCTGAGGGAGAAGGCTTAGTCAATGAAGTGTCCCAGCACTAGTGTAAAAAGTCTGTATTTCCAGCACTGGAGAGGTGGAGATAGAAGGATCCCTCGGGCTTGTTGGCTAGCAGTCTAGCTGAATCTATGAGCTCTAGGGTCACTGAGAAGCCTTGTCTCAAAAAACAAGCTGAAGAGTGGTTGAGGGGAACATTTGCTGATGTTGACACCTGGCCTCCTCACATGTGTGCATGCACACCCATACACTTGACACAGGAACACATATAAGCACACACACAAAACAGCTAAGGGTCGGGTAGTCAGCTCAGTAGCAGACCGAGCGTATGAGGTCCTAAGGTTCAACACTCAGCAATGCAGATTATGTTTAATGTATTTCTTTCTATTTTAAATTTCCAGTAGTTAAAGTGGTAAAGTTTTATGTTTTCATATCTTCTACCACAATTTCAAAATCTCTTCCTTTAGCATGGAGTGAATGTGGTGGTTGTTGTTTTATGGAGATTCGTTAGGACAGGCCTTTCTGAAACTAGAGAGAGGACTTATCGGTGTTCCAAAGTAGCGCACATGAGGGCCAGGAGGCCAGCCTCTCTCAGCAGCACTTGACTCTGGTGACAGGGTGACAGAGAAGAGTTTGGCAGGCAAAGGGCGGCTTTGGCAGAGAGAGGTGACTGAAGAACTGTAGCCTTCACATCTCTACTTGCTAATTGCTTCAGCATGTGTTTTCAACTCTCCCAGCACTTCCTTTGCTTTCCCTCAAGGAAACCACAGGCCTCAGAAATCAAACACTAGATCTGACTCCCTCTGGTGGAATGAAAGGCCATAACTGCTCCTGATTCCGGAGGGCAGCTGCAGGAATCAGTTTTATAGACCTAACCTACCCTAAGGTAAGTTCTGGACAAGGACCCTACAACTGCAGGCAGTCAGGCCTGGGATTTGGTGACTAATGCTCCACTCTGCGAATCCAGAGGCTAAGGGTAGGTCCTGGAGCCCTGGAGGGGCTACACCACAGTGACCCTGCGTATAGACCACCCGGAGTTTGTCAGGTTGTTTGGTGGAGACCATACAATTCAAAGGCATAGGCCCTGGAACAGCACGGTGAGGAGATCCACACCAACTTGGCAGCATGAAGAGGGCACAGTAGAATTTCCCGAGTCAACTTAAAATTTAGACTATTGTTTCCTAGAATTCTCCCCCTGTGACTCCAAGTTCAGGTTGGGCAAAGAAGAGCTAATTTGGAAAGCTAATCAGAACCAGGGCTGTGTAATGTCAGGAGATATCCAATGTTGCTGGCTGACAGGCTACATGGCCATTAGCATGCAAATGAATGAGCGAACACACACACACACACACACACACACACACACACACACACACTTCAGCTGCTGAGTACTGGGCCAAGTGCAGTACAGCAAACCCCTCCTGCAGTTTTTTCACCACAGAAGGGATGGCGCAATGATTAGCGCCATGCCACTTGGCCTCAGCTTTTCTTTAGGACAGCCAGCCCTGCTGGGGCCAGAGGTCACACCTCGCACAGGCCTCTTCCAGACCAGTATAGGCGCACTTGGATGTGCCTCATACCCACACACCAGAGGAACCAAGCACAGGAGGGAACAGAAGATGCCTGAGGCAGCCAGCCCAAGCTCGCTATGCTCCTTAACGCCCGCTAAGTAGCTTTGGCTTGGCAGCCCTCCGTACCTTCTACCATTGCCCATCTCCTAACATTTGTAAAAGGAATTTGGTCCATGCTTTATGGCATCAGCAGATACAAGAGTTTCCCCACATTAAGTCTGCTTCCAAGAGCCTGAAACTGGAAAGAAGAACTCCTGCTTCTGCAAGATGAACCCCTCACTGGCCACGCACTGCACCCTTTCCCATTGGACAGACCTGGGACCCATGGCAGCTGCAGCAACCTCCTCATTCTCCTACTATTGTTAGAAACAGGCTTGAATCCTCCAGAGGGCAGTGGGCCAAGGACACTGAACTGCTAATTAAAAGGGCCCAAATTGAATGCAGCTGACTGCAGTTCTGAGTCCCTAGGAGAATTCCACACACCATTCCACAAGAGAAGCTGGTGGGAACACATTCATCTCCCAGTCAGCGAGAGAGACAGCTTCCTTCTCATGCCCGCGAACCAGCCCTGGTTCCTCATGAAGAGAACCAACACTGGAAGAGCTGTGGATTGTCACAACCTAGAGAGTCAGGTGTATAGTCTCCTGGGGGACAGCCCAAGCCAATGGGATTCCCCTGCAGGAACCAATGTTGAATACAATCATTACTAAGAATTAATTTGTGAACATGAGAGATGGCTCATATAGTACAGTGCTTGCATCGCAGGCATGAGAACCTGGGTCTATCCTCAGGGCCCATTAAAAGCCCCAGTGTGACAGTGTGGCAGTGCAGGCCTGTAATCCCAGCAGAGCAGCAACAGGCTCCTGAGGGATTTGCTGTCTGGTCAGTATAGCCTGTGAGTGACCTTCAGATTCAGTGAAAGACTCTATCACAAAAATTAAGGTCTCCACCTACACATACACACACACACACACACACACACACACACACACTATCAAAGCAAATCACTGGTGACAAAGGTACAGCATCATCAGGACACAATTCTTCCTGCACTCCACACTGGGTAGGCCCCAGCACCTGCTGTGTGTGTGGGCAGTAGCTAAGGGGTCTCAGAGCAATTTACACCATAGAATTGCATACGGATTGATGGACAACTTTGGCAATTGTCTAAATTAGCAAAACAGATAAAGTCAAGTCTCTATCTAAGGGCTCCTAAGTGCACATACACTTGAAGAAATGAGTCAGAAGGCAGAGATCACTGTGAGATCAGGATGTTTTCTGCCGTGAAAAGCACAGTGGGCCGGAAACAGTTACATCATGGGGTCCACCTAAGTAAGGGACAAGATGAAACCTGTTTTCTATTTCATTTCTCACTAAAAAATGGGTTATGAGTGACAGCAGGAGCGCCTGAAACCCATGGGAATTCTGGGAAAGGGCTTGCTTAGGTAGATCAGGCATTCCCTGTCCCCGACCCTGTTAGGTGTCCACCAGGTCGTTGGGTCAAACTGTGGTACTCTGCCGCCACCTGGTGGCACACAGCAAAATGCTGCAGTATTCCTAAGTCCGGGTGCAGACGAAGGTGAACTCCTGCAAGGTCTTCATTGTCTTCAAATCTCTAGTCATCTGGCGATCCTTGGGTTTATCCTTCCAAAACAGGTGAGAGCGTGGCAGGGAAGAAAACCCCTCCCCGTTCGATTGTTTTGCCTTTTAAGCTACTTTCATGAAAAAGTAAATCAAGCAAAGAAAGTTAGCAAGCTGGAACACAGACCCTCTGTGGACTTCCCAGCAACTCTGCCTACATTCCAGAACATTCCTTCCACCACCGTGGCCCTCTACTGGGTTTTCAGAGTTTCAGCCAATCTACCCTAGGGTATGTTTCTCCTGACCTGGACACTCTAAATTTCTACAACTCAGAGGTGTGCAACATCCACTTGGGGTTGCGTTCTGAGGAATGTGGGACAATGCTACCCAAAAGGTTTCAGGAGAAAACGCTCTCCCTGTCCTCTGACCCTGCTTCCCCAGCCAGTTGCTACCAGAACATCAGGCGCCGGGCAGCTTCATGCAACAGTCCTGTGATCACAGACCATGTATTGCACTGACCCAGCACGAAACTTCTGGGCCACGTGCCTATCTACCCAATGATGCCCTCCCAGCTATGAACCCCAGACATCCACCCTGCTCTCACAGAGTCGGTTTCCTTACCATCACCTGCTCCAATCTGAGAGCCAAACGGATAAATAGTTTTATGCTGTTCCCAAACACAACGAAACTGACCAATGGGTGATTAAAACAAAAAGGCACTGTGGAAGCAGAATTCTTTGAAGTGCAATCTAACCAGAAACGTACCAAGGAAGCTTCCTATGTAAAAGCCAACAAACAAACTTAACCGTTTGTAATGCCTTAAATAGTCAGTGGTGAATCGGAAGGCCTTTTAGTGTTAAGTGCTCTTAACACTAATGTTTGGGCTCTTTTTAGATTACCAACATCAGTCATCAAGCGTGGCTTCAGCTTTATTTCTGTGCAGCTGGGCAGAACCCAAACAGAATTCTTGCCTGTCTGCAATTTATGTTCCAGTGGTGAAGATAAAAGATAATTAGGTAAAATATATAGTTCTATCACACCATGGTGTGTGCTCAGGGGAAAAAAGATGAATAAAGAAGTGTAGAGGGTTACAGTTTATGAAGAGGGAGGCAGAAGAGGCGTGTACACAGGTGTGTGTGTGTGTGTGTGTGTGTGTGTGTGTGTGTGTGTGTGTGTGTGCGTGCATGTGTGAAGGTAGAAGAGCCTGGCACAGATACAGAGCAGCAGGCTTGGAGGTTGGGGCATTCAAAGGTCCTGAGGCAGGACCTTAAGCAGGTCCTTGGCCTGCTTAAGGAACACTGGGGAAGTCAGAGCAGCATGACCAGACCACAGAGGAGGAAGGAGCCCATATAAGGGCAGGGACTTGAAGACAGATGCAGAGAGCCACACACCTGGGCAAACTGAAAAAGGGGTCAGGGCAGGGACACACAACCACAGACTGCCTAAATACCCAAAAGAGAATCCAGAACCCTAGTGGCCTAAGACAGACTTCCTTTCACACTTATAAATATAAAGTTAACCTTTTAAACGCCCTTCCACTGCCCCCTTAGGAATTATCTGAAAACATTTCTAATGTTTTTATTATGCTATCTTATACTTTCTTAAAATTCTTGCTGGGGATCAAACCCCAGGCTTCAAATATACTAGACAAGCACTGTCACTGAGCCACACCCCAAGCTGTGAAGATATTTCTTGTAGAGAAATTTTAATCCAGAAACATGGCTGCTCTGGCAAGAGATCACATTCAAAGATCTGGGTCTGTATGATCTGGCTGGAATATAGACATGCCTTGAATTCCTCTGAGTAAAATACAGCCAGGCCCTTAGTACAGGCACCTTTAATCCTAAATGATGTAGGTAAGGTTAGTTTGTAGAAGGAAGCAGTGATGTTTAAAAAGTGACAGCTAATTGAGAGAGAACAGTTCAGTTGAGTTCAGTGGAGTTTGTGCAGTTCAATCCATCTTGTGCAGACAGCACAGTCAGTGCAATTCAGTTCATGAGATTCAGAGGCAGTTGTTCCAAGCAGAGCAGCAATTCAGTCAGAAGCTGAGAGAAGCCAGTTTGAATCAGTCAGCTTGGAGAGGAGTTTTGAGCCAGAACAGCTGAGTTGAACCAGCCAGCCAGAGTTCAGAAAGAACTAGAAAGAATGAGTTTATTCAGTAGTAAGCCTCCGAGATGACAATTACATCTGGCAAATAAAAGTTACTATTACACTTCTAAATTTAAAAAATAAAAAACTGCCCCTTGCTAGATATTAGGCAGTTTTGAAGATTTCTTTGATAATCTTGTATTTCATTCATATTTTGTTTCTTAAATCCCAAATCTTTCTCAATGTTCCAGTAATAATATTGCAAGAAGAGTCCAGTTGTTTACACTTGGGACCTCACTGCAGATGGGTAGCTTCCAGGCTTCTGGCTGGGCAAACAGGCCTTTATTCACCCCAAGTCTGGTTCCAACTTCTCTCCAGCCACAGCCTCTGTGATTCCTCAAGATGCCTGGGACTACACGGTCCTCTAAACAGCACTTCAGTCTCAATGACTACCTGGTGACCGTCAGCAGAAGTCCTCTTCAGGCTCCAGGCTGTTTCCACGATGTGCCACTGACCACCACCCTGCCCCACCCCACTCCACCCACCCACCCCCAAGTGGCATGACATGCCTTTCCCAGAGCTGAGCATATTAAACTGAGGCATCTGCTCTCTGCATCTCTTCCCTGTCACTCTGTGAATGCTGTGTGAGTGATGAGGTCTGTCTCATTCACTTCTTGTCCCATTGCATCAGCATAATGGCAATCTATGTAACATGGGTGTCTGGGAAAGTCATCAACTGGCCAGGAATGTAGAGAAGCAACAGAGACTTCTAGTGTTGGGTCAGCAGCACTGCATTTGGTATATAGGGATTATAGGGGTACCTGAATCTGACCATTGCTTGTTACCACCAATGTCTTCTTTAGGACCAGCTACTACCATCTACGATTCTCCTTCTCAGCCTGCTGGCTTCTTATTGCCCTCAGCCCTACCCTGCTTAGTGGAAGGAGAGAACTTACAAACTAGTGAGACCTAATCCTCTGGACTCTAGTCACTGAGCATTTCCTGTGTTTTAACTTTTCCATCATTATGACAAAACACCAGACAGAAGCAATTTAGGAAAGTAAAGGTATATTTGGGATCACCACTCAAGGACATTTCAGTCCATCCTACAGGGAAGGTATGGAGGCCTGGGGAAAGGGTGTGGAGACAGGGATAGGCTTATAGCACCTAGGCAACAGGAAACAGAGTATAGGTTAGAACCAAGAGTGGATATAACCTCAAAGCCCTCCTTGTGTGACCCTCTGGGGCCAGTCTATTGGCCCTGGTGGGGTGTAAGTGTTCAAGCACATGAGACTTTAGTCGACATTTCACACTCATCACTGTTAGCAATCAGGCATCTCCACAGCCAGCGCCAAAGGACCTAGACAATGGGACCATCAAGCAGCTTCATAGTCAGCCCCAGGGGACCTGATGACAAACCGTGTCATCACTAGCTCTCCAGAGCCCATTGTTGCCTCTGTCCTGTGTCCTCCGTAGCATCTCCTCCTGCGCATGCGCCACAGCCCTACTTAATATGCCTCACTTTTCCTCCCCACTTCCCTTCTTCCTTCCTCCTCCCAGAGGCAGCCTCTGTTTCCCTTTATCCCCTCCCTTTTAAAAACCTACCACATGAGACCTGTTGCAGAGTCTCTGATTTTGTCGGAATTCACTGCTTTGGTCCATCAACCATAGCACCCAGTATCTGGGATTGTGCCAGCTATCTATTCATTACTTGAAAAGCACATGCTGAGTATGTAAACGCCGGCAGCTTCTTGTCTGAGCCATCCTGAAGGACAGCAGCTTCCTATTCCAACTGCCCTTTATGACAAACCCCAGCAAGGATAAATCCTCAAGTGCCTCCAGGCACCAGTATCGCTATGGTGGACTTAAAAAGAAATCTTGGGAGAGGGGGTGAAATCTTCATCACTCATCATAGAACAAGACAAAGATAGATAGATAGATAGATAGATAGATAGATAGATAGATAGATACAGAGATAGATACAGAGATACAGAGATACAGAGATACAGAGATACAGAGATACAGGGATAGATAGATACAGGGATAGATAGATTCAGAGAGAGAGAGAGAGAGATAGACAGACAGACAGACAGACAATATCGAAGAATTATCTCCCCATAAAAAAACCCGAACAAGAAATCTACTATCCCTATCAATGTATCATCAAAGATCAGATATCCCAATGCTCTGAGGTATTAAAGAGCACAAAAAAAAAAAAAGGAAGGGAAACATCTTAATTTGATAGAGCAAATATAACACCTATGTGGAAACAAGAGGAAGTCAGGGTAAAAAAAAAATACACAGACAAATGCCATTTTCTAAATATTAGCAGAGTCCAACATTACATTAAGAAATAATGCATCACAAATTAGTGGGATTTGTTCAATAATTCAAGAGTTGTGCCAATAGAAACCCATTAATATCATAGTATGGGCCTTAATATAAATAATATATACTTTGGAACCTAGGATGTAGCTCAGTTGGGAGAGTGCTTGCCTAGCATGTATGAAGGGCTCAATCTTCAGCACTACATACACTAGGCATGGCGACACATGCCTGTAATACCAGTGCCTGACAAGCATGGTCATGGAAACAAGATGTTCAGAAGTTCAAGGCCAGCCTGGACTATATAAATTTTTGTCTCTAAAAATAAAAAGGTAGAAAAGCATCAGAGATACTTCTTCTAAGATTGGGGAAAGGGTAAAGACTATCAACACTCCTCCACAGTATACTAGAAACACTAGCCAATGCAATTAATAATAATAATAATAATAATAATAATAATAATAATAATAATAATATTCTAGAAAACTGCATAATAAAGTCAGACTTTTTTCAGAGACAGGGTCTTGTTACATAATCCAGACTGGCCTCAAGCTCATAATTCATCTTCATCTTGTGAATTCTGGTATTACAGACTGGTAATTCATATTTGATATCATTATGATTCCCTTTAGAAGAGATGTTGGGCCGGTAAGATGGCTCATTTGCTAAAGGCACTTGCTGCTACCCCTGATGACCTGAGTTCAATCTCTGGGACCCACATAGTGGAAGGAGAAAATCAACTCCTGTGAAGTGTCCTCTGACCTCTACAAATACACTGCAACATGTCCATATATACACATGCAAGAAATAAATACATAAGTAAATGCATATATAGATGCAAAGAAAGTTTTAAAGAGAAGTGATGTCATGGTCTTGGCATTTCCACTCCCTGTGAGTCTCTGTGTATTCTCTTTCCCTCCCAATTTCCACCCATCAGTGTCCTTAGAGAAACAAGCAGTCATGACAGAGGCAGAAAACGGATACTAAGGTCCTACTACTTGGCAATTATGTAACCTCAAGCAAGTAAATTTCTTTCACTGAATATTTGGCTCCTGAGCTACAAAATAAAGCAGTAGCCCCCTCTATTGGATGCCTCTAGCTCATGACTTACTTGGGTTTACTGCTCACCTTTTGCAAGCAGGCGTGAAGCACAAAGGCAAAGCGGCTCACAAGCAAAGCAGAACATTCTCAACAATTTTCCTTGCTTGGAATTCTCTCCTGCCCTGACCCTCTCTTTCCCTCTTGTCCACCCCCACCCCCCACCCTGAGTCCACTGTGAACTACTCTTTTTGGATTAGAACCCACACACAGTATCTAACGGGCACTGGAAAAGCCTCCGAAGACCTGGGACCTACAGCCACTTGGCAAGAGCAGGATGATGACTCAGCCTGAATTTTTGGCTCTTGTTTTTTGGTTAGAGCAAAACACAAGAGAGCTTGCCAGCTACTGGAATAAGAGGAACTCCCTGCTCAAAAGCTATAACCCTGAGGCAAGGAGCAGGGTGGCAGAGCTTCCTGTTCTGAAAAGGACACCAACTGCAGATTCTCTCTTGGATCAACCCCTTTATCCCCTGGTCCTCTCAAGTCCCCTTCTGGATGCTCAGACTAGACCCTGATGTACTTAGTCCAATTTTAGCAAGAAAACTGTACCCTTCAGGTCTGACCAATTTCTCATTCTCTGCCTTCTGAGTTTTATTGAATTGATAAATTAAGAATTACCCAAAGGCTGGGGCTGGGGCTCCTCAGGAGCAGGCTTGCCTAGCATGCACCAAGTTTTGGGTTCTAACCCCAACACCAGGACACCAACATCATCCCCACCGCCACACACCCAACTACGAGTCTCTACCTGTCCTTGTGCTCCAGGCTAAATCTGACCTCTCTCCCTCACTTCAGACCTTGTTGAATAAAGTTTCACCTTGCCTTTAACCTGCACAAACCTTTTCTTTTCCTGCTCAATACTTGTCTCCTTGTTATGACCGGCACTACTTGCCTGGGTAACTAGTACTGCCCTCTCTCTTCTTGCTCAGCAACACCTCCTTAGCCCCTGGCTCTCTGCCTAGGAGCCTGTAACTCAGTAAATACCTGTCGAGTGACTAGCCGAGTGAAATGGAAGAGAAAAATGCTGCCTTTTGGCTGCAGGCCTGACTTGCTTTGCAGAAGCCCCAGAGAGGAACACCTTGTAAACAAAGATGGCTGTGTTGAGGCCTTTTCCAGGGACTCTCTCCTTGTTCTCAGTTGCAACAGCCTGGGGAAAGGTAGAGATGGCCTCCTTTGTTTTCCACTGGGTAGAGAGGCTAGTGGCAGCTCCCTTTTGCTCTGCCAGTTCTGATGTTGAGGGACTTAAAGAGCCTTGGACCTTGGCACTGCAGGCCTCTCCAGGGATCTTCGGTGACTCACAGCCCCCTATACACAGAGGAGGTATGGGGGTACAGGGTGGGGGTGCCCACTTGCTCCTGCTCCCTTCCAGTCTCTTTTTAAATGTCCAGGTGCCATCATAGAGAACAGGTTCAGGGGAGACTGGGTGACTTAGACTGAAATGGGCCTCAGACCAACTGAAAGCCAGTATAGCCCAGAGACAAGATTAAGTTCAGAACACAAACAGAGGAGTTTTGAAAGTTAATCTGAAGCTTTTTTTGGGGGGGGGGAGCTGAGCTAGGGAATCTGCAGGTCCTGCTGAAGCAGCAACACTCAAGAAAGCAAACAAAAGCAACCCAATAAGGGCAAACCAGTTAGGACCAGTAACTGCCAAGATGGGTGCCAATCCAACCAGACTGTCCTTGTTCGAAGGAGCTTCAACACACCTTTGATGTAATGCTTTAGTACAGTCTGGGCTTTTACTTTTATTTATTCATTTCTCCTTCCCCCAGACCTCCAGTGTGTGTGTGTGTGTGTGTGTGTGTGTGTGTGTGTGTGTGTGTGTG
>JANHMN010000003.1:150880793-150919495 GCA_030674055.1 Rhabdomys pumilio
GTGTGTGTGTGTGTGTGTGTGTGTGTGTGTGTGTGTGTGTGTGTGTGTGTAAAATGGCAAGTGTGTGCAGGTGCCCTCTGAGGCCAGCAGAGGGCATTAGATCCCCTGGAGCTGCCAACATGAGGACTAGTAACAGAACTCTGGAAAAACAGCAGTCACCCTTAAGGTATCTCGCTGGGCCAGCATGGTAGACTGCAGATCAGCCATGGACAAACGTGATTTTTTTGGTTTTGTTTTTTGTTTTTTATGGGGAAGGGTTGGAATAGATCTGGGGGACACATTGCTCATGATTCACAATGTGTCTGTCTTTGTGTCAGAGTTAACCTAATCTCCACAGAGATTTTATTATCTAAAGTTTACCATGGCTCTTGAATAACCCAATGTACTTCCCTGTGATAACCGTTCACTTTTCTTGTGGTTTAGACCTAGCCTATGCTGATTTCTAACTTACATGACACCAAGGACCTGCATGGTGGCTGCCATAACTATGGAATATAATAATTTTAAAGGAGGTTGGATTACCAAATTATAAAACGACATGGAGGAAACTTAAGTGTGTATTTCTAACTGAAAGAAGCTGGTTGAAAGGCTACAGACACACGATTGCAAGCCTACCCAGCAAAGAGAAGATGCTTTTCCTACAAAGTGCTGACTCCTCACCTGTGCTCATGAGGTAACAGACACAGGATGAGAGACACCTCCACCTGTACTGTGTGCCTGTCTCCTTTACTTTGGGTCAAACTCCTGCTAGAAAGCTGCCTGACAGTCACCTCCTCAGCCTAGATGTCTGAAAGGTGAGGTTCCCACCTAATCTCATCCTCCTTTAAAACTCAAATACCAAATCCTTGTCCTTACCCTACAGCACCATGGATTCTAGGGATGATAGACCCTGGTAGGCAGGATAGACCACCCATGAGATGAGGACAGGCACACACCCTGCAGAAGATCACTTATCTTAGCAGAACCAGACTGGGCCCTCTGACAACAGCCATGATTAACAACACTGAAGGTCAGAAGCCGAGGTGATGGTGGGCCAACCTTTGACTAAGACTGCTTAAATATACAAACCTCTTTCTATCTTCCTGCAGAGGTTCATCCTCTGTTTGAATCTAAAGCTCCTACCAACAACGCAAGACAAATCTGGGGTCACTGGACCCCTTCATCTGCCAACCGCCCCAATGGACACTGATTGACTCTCCTGACTGTTTTTACATCACTGCTTGATTCTGTAGTTGGTGTGATGGGATGGATGGCTGAGCTTGGCCTGTAGGGACTGCTGGAGAGTAACAAGATTTTTGCCAGTTAGGCCTTGAGCAAATGTCTGGTTCCTGTGGTAAATGTAAGCAGGCAGGCGGCTGGAAGTCAGAGCCTCCACCCTGAAACCTCACTTCCAGGCAGGATACTTGGGGCAGTGAGCCTTCAGCCAGTCTTCCTAAAGTTCGAAAGCTGGGAAAGTCTTCCTCTTTGGCCTCAGACACTCAGACATAGAGCTTGCTGGAACGTTTGGAAGGATCAAACCCTGTCCTGATTCTTCCTGTGCCAAGCTCCCAAAGTGGGCCCCGTGTTCTTACTCACTGAAGCAGGGCCAACAGTGAGCGTACAATGTTCTAGGCAGCCAGGTATCCTGAGTGACACTCACTTTGCTAGTGAAGACTTACTTCAGGTATTTTCTATGCTCAGTAATCAATGCTGTTATCATTCTGGGGTCACATCTGCAATCCTTTGTCTCCACCTCTGTACTGTGGATCACTGTGGTACTTTAATGAAACACAGTCTGCCCTATACATATTCCATTAACCTATGAGTATACATGCCATACTGTTAGTACTTTGGTATTTGAGAATATTTATACACATGCGCACACACGGGGGGGGAGGGGGGGAATGAATGATATTATTTCTAAGTGCCCCACAAGATAAATACTCATAAAATATTGTAGTATCATCAATATTACAGAGTATGGAGATTAAGGAAGATATTCGACTCTTCACCAACACATTCAGGTTCTGAACTTACATGAGACATTTTGACCCAGTAGAGGCAATTCTGATAACTGAGGCAGCCCCTCTGCCTGCTGCTACCCTTTGCGTGGTACCCTCAAGCTTCATGTCTTTCTCTGTCAGCTTGTGGCTGGCAACCACCCTGTCCTCAGGACGCACAGGGTTATCTCTGTACCATGCCTCAAAGGTTCCCACCTCTGATACCTAGCCATCTGCCCTGAGCCTTTGAGGCATCCTAAATGCAGTAATCAGAGGCAACCAGCAAGGGACTCAGGAAAGAGGTACAGCTAGGGAGAAAATTAGGGTTCAGGGGTGGACAGAGGATATGTAAGGTCTGGCCACACAGAAAGACACGGCCAGCACTTCTCACCAACTATGAGGAGGAGGCCCTAGTAGGCTGGGGACTTCTGGGCCTCCCCCTGAAAAAGTCAGCTGGAGCAAATGCCAAGGGAAATGGCAAGACCGGGTTCCCAGGCAGTCTACCCTGTGAGCAATAAGTTGGGGGCCAGAGGTTTGCAACACTGTAGTGACTCACCGAGAAAGCAGGTTTGATCTTGGCCAGAGGCCTGGCCTGTGGTGCGAAGCTACATGGTGACACTGAGGATTTTTAGAGAGGCCAGAAGACACGCGTGTCTCTCACTCAGGATGGGTGGTGGTAACAACAGAAACTGCCCTTGGGGAAGCCTCCTAATGCACCTCACTCAGGTGCTCAGCCAGACCCAGCCTGTTCATGGCCCTTCATTTCTCTATGTTTCCAAAGCCCACTTTCCACAGCAGCTCAGTGACCCCTGAGCCCATTCTAATATGAATGGTTGATACAGAGACAGGGGAGTTTATCGTCCCATGAACCAAGCGGGATGCTCAACAATGCTCTTACGAAAACAGGGAACACAAATGTTACTACCCGAGAAGATGGACACAGAGAGGATGCTGAGTCCAGCCACTTGGGTGTGAATGTCATGAAATATCAATAGCCTATAAAATGGTGACAAATAGCAGCGCCCACCAAATAGGCTGTGGTGAGCATCAAATGAGAATTCAACACCCTCATCATACATAGTACTGACGTGGGGCCCAATAAAACCAGTGCCCACCCCACAGGCAGCCTTATGCCATCTCCTTGCCTCCTCTCCCATCTAAATTAACTATTTTCCCAGTAGCACAGTGATCGTTTTATAATAGGATTAAGCTTATCTTTCTTGTGTTAGAAATTTCCATGGTATCTCACTGTTAACATAAAACGCAGCTGGCCAGGCTTCCCACCTCTCCTTCAAAACAATTCTGTGATCACTATTATGCCTGGCCTCTGTCTCTGCCTCAAATAGTCTCCTCTCGTCCTCAAAGTCAAGGCCCAGCTCAAATGTCAAAGAAGCCCTCCCTGATCATACCCTTACTTCTTAGCATCAAGACTTTCAGTAATTGCTTTCCTGACTTTGTTTACAGCCACTAGAATGCAAGTTTACAGTACCATTCAGCCTAACGTGTTAAATTCAGCCCAGGGCTTGCCTGATGTATTGTTATCTGTGAGGTTCTGGAATTGTGGGAATAAACCTAGTTTGATGGCCTAGACCCCGGGGAACCCCAGCCACTACAGCCCCAAGCTCCAATCCCTCCATGATTGAAGGCCTGGTCATCTGAGTACACACAAACACTACACATGGAGCCCAGATTTTCCAAAGTCAGCGCTTTATTCTCTGTTCTGTCTTAGGTGTTCTAGTTTGCAAGCATGAAGGAAGGGACGCAACCACAGTGCTCTCCCTTAACGTCCTTCATTTAAAACAAAAACAAAAAAACACCGCTTAGCTGGTCTCCTGCTTTTCCTAAAGACGATGGGATTGAGGATAACCTAAAGGAGGCTGGAGGACTGGAGTCACACGGTGTTAAACATCATGTCTCCTGCCAATTCCTCTCACTGAGCAGCCCAGAGGCCGCAGGCAGCTATAAATAGCCCAGCAGCTCTCCCCTTACAGCAAGGGAATGAACTTGGCAACAACGAGAGCCATAAGGGTGAGGCAGGCAAAGACTCTGGAGCCTGTTTTCTGTTCACCCAGTGCGCGCCCCTTGGGGATATTGTGAGATTCAGCAGACAAAAGAGCCCTCCCTGCCTTCTCCTCCAATGGGGAACACACAGACTAGAAGGGCCAGGAAGAACTTACTTCACCCGAGTTCACCTGAGTGCCCTCGTCAGCAAAAAAGGAGCCAAAGAGCAGGAATAAGTGTCCACCTGAGGACCCCTGTTGAGGGGTTTCCAGAGGAGGTGCCCCCAGCTCCCAGACAGTAAACAGCTCTGAGTAGGGACATCCTTCCATGTCACTCAGTTCAGAGGACAGTCTCTCGAATGACACCAATGAGGCTGTGTGGCCGCTCAGCCTCAGGTCGCTGCTGGGGCCTCCTCTCGGCTCTTGGCCTTGCTCCCAGGGAAAAGGTGCTCAGGTCTCCACAGCTGCGCAGGTGCAGCAGGCCAGGCTGTCTCCTCGAGGTCAGCACTTGGGCCTGGGACGGGCTGGGCTGGGCTGGGCCCATTATCTTTGGGAAAAGAGCAGGAAAGGGAAGATGTTAGCCCCACCAGAGCTGGCCTTTTGACCCGCCCCTTGTATCCATCTGTGGATTTCAAAGTTTAGTTATTTCAGAATAGAGAGGGGTGTTTTCCAAAGTAGAATCTACTTAGAATTCCAAAGATGTTTTGAACTTTGCCTTTTTCGTGAAGTTTTGAAGAAATACTCCTAATTTCCTATTGCCTCAGCAGTAGGCAAGCCGTATATAATGGCTCAATTGCACTTTCTTGTTTTGTTTTTAAGGTTGTTCTCTTCCTATTTCTCCAGTTTCCCTGTGTTCCAACCCAGGTAGAGAGGGATGTGGGCAGTATAGCTTGTTAGGAACATAAGGTCCCACCTGCCACCCATGGCTTTGTGTGTGTGTGTGTGTGTGTGTGTGTGTGTGTGTGTGTGTGTGTGTGCACATGCTTGTGTGCACGCTCATGGACATGCACGTGTGTGGTACACTCGATTGTGTGTGAATGTGTCGTCTAGAGTTGCCACTCAGTGTCTTTATCGCTCTCCGCCTTAGTTTTTGGAAAGAGTCTCTCACTGCAGCTGATGCAGGCTGGCCACTTTGGTTAGACTGGGAGCCCCCAGGATCTACCAGAGTTGTGTGTCGGTGCCACCATGCCTTGTTTTGACATGGATACTGAGGATCTGAACTTGGGTCCTCATGCCTGCACAGCAAACATTTGACCCACTGAGCCATCTCCCCAGCTCCAAGCTTGGAAGTTTTAACAAGAAGCAGGTGGCCCCAACACAGAACCACTGTTACTGAATCAGGTTTATAGAGTGCCAATGAAAATCAATGATGCTTCAGGTGGCTCTGAGAACCCCTGGCTAAACAGTGTAAAGAAGCAGGACACTCTATCTGTGAAAGCCCTACAGGCTTGTCTTCAAGGAGTCATATAACTTTATACAGGTAACAGTAGCATTTCACCTCTCAAAAATGCAAAACTATAGACTATTTCTCATCCCGGTAGGGTTGATGAGGGAGGATCTGTGGAAAGCTGAACTGTCATGTCACTATGGTGTGTGATATTGTTAGTGGGAAAGAATCGGGAGTCTTACTGCTACCAAACCTCACAGGACAAGCATCCCGAAGCCACTTTGTTTCAGAGCAGGTAATACAGGGCACCGTGGTATACTGTCTACAGCATCCACTCCACTGACCCAGGAGAATGAATAAACAGCCAAGAGGTAACAACAGCTCTCAAGTGGGTAAAGAGAAGATTCTTGTTGGGTGGAAATTCCACTTACTCTGGGACACAGGGCTGAAGACTACCTAGTCTTCTCATTCCCTTTAACAATGAGAAACCCAAGGCCCAAATGGACTCCGTGTATGCCCAGTTTGGTCTTTTATCGGGGTGGCTTCAGTTTAGGGCACCTTTTGCTTTTTTAATCTATGGAGAGAAAGGTATTTGGTCCTCTAAGTCAGTGGTTCTCAACCTGTAGGTTGAGACCCCTTTGGAGTGGTTGAATGATCCTTTTTCAGAGGCTGCCTAAGACCACTGGAAAACACAGATATTTACATTACTATTCATAACAGAAGCAAAATTACAACTATGAAGTAGCAACAAAAATAATGTTATGGTCGGGGTGTCACCACAACATGAAGAACTGTATAAAAAGGGTCACAGCGTTAGGAGATTGAAAACCACTGCTCTAAGTCCTAACTGCCAACTTGTCTGACTCGGCAAGTCATTGGGCATAAGGATAGCTCCTAGAACCTTGCCAATCAAGAGCTGGGAAAACATTACATCCTGAGCAACCTCCCATCCAGGAAATCACAAGCGTGGTGAGCTCTGTGGCACATGGATCCTTTGCTTTTACCAGGCATAGTGTCACCTCCCAGGAAGTGGGGTTCTCTTCCCTTGGGCCAAGAGCACTATGAAAAAGTGATGAAGCCCAGAGGAAAGCTCTCTAGTGTCCTCTCTGAGGACATAACCCTTCCTCCAGGTCTCTGGAGAGTGACCATGGGCTCCCTCTGCCTCCAGCGGGAAATGACACCAATTACTGGAAGCATGCCTGGTGTTGCGCCCAACAGTACCTGCTCTAGGAAACTGGCGCTCGTGATGGCTTCCTCCATGTGACCTTCATCGGACTTCAGAACAGACTTTATGTTTTCTACAAGTTCATGGATGTCAGGAGTCATGCTGCAGGAGGACTGCTCCAGGAACCTGGCCACCAGCAGCTTCGTGTCTATGTAAGACCTGTAATCTATCAGAGAGCGGGGTCTGCATCTTGACGCCCGCAGTCTCCCACCTCTCCTCAGAGTCACCGTAGCCAGATCTAGCCTCCTTTCTGTCTGAGTCGCAGCTTCGCAGCTGAGCACTGGGGTAGCTGTGGACAGAGACAAAAGTCACCATTGAGCAAGCCCCTCTGAACATTGACCACAGGACAGTGTACTATGTAACACTCAGTGTAGACAACATCTGGCAGATACCCAAGGCCATGCGTGTACATCTCACCATCTTGGAAGAACGGAAGGAATTGAGGGGAATGAAACTATCACAGCCTATTGTGTGAAGTGCACTTCCAATAGGCTGTGTGCTGAGACACTGAACCATGGCACATAAATAGTCCCCAATGCAATGAGTGACACAGCACAGAATCCACAGGGCAAACCACAGAGGAGCATGTTTCCTGGGGTACAGTAAGTAGATAGGAATGGATGGCCAAGCAGAAAAAAGATGGCAGACCAACGAGAGAACATTGGGGGCAGATGGGTTTGGAAAAGTCAGAGAGAGGAAGGGACAGATGACGCACTTGTGGGATGAGCAGAAAGTGGGTTGTCACGGTACCTCCGTCCTAAACATCCTCAAGGACATTGTACTGACTCCAATTAGCGAGGCTCACACTGTGGCCGTGGGGCAGATCTATGACTATTACAGAAAACTTAGGTGCAGAAAGTTATATCATTCCAGAAGTCAACAGAGGGTCTAAAAAAAATCCACTGCAGGCTCTAATTTCCATGGCTGCTTCCATCAGTAAAGGTATAAAGACCAGCAAGAAGCTATTTTACCATGAACTGGGTGGAGGAGTTAGTCCTCAGGTCTGATCTCCATGTGTCCATAAGCCACCATCAGCCTTCAGAGCACACAACTGTCAACTTAAATTTGTAAAGGCCTCATAAGTGCGGATTTAAATATTCAAGGAAGCAGGAGGCACAGGGTGGAGGGATAGGCAGAAGAAGGGAAGGCTTCCTTTTCCTCTGGAGAAAGGTAGACAGGAGTTCTGAACAAGGGTTAGAAGCTGTCCTTCCAGCTTGCTGTGTGCACATTATAGACAAGTCTTCCAGAAACACAGGGTAAAGCCGTGTGAAGACAGAGTGGAGTTTACACTGGCTCACTGAAAGCAACTTGGTGCCTTCCCCAGTAAAACAAGCAAACAGATAAATGTCCTCTCTTCCACAGGACTGAAGAATGCAAGGGGGGGTGTCCAGCCTCCCCTTGCTGTGCAAATAGCTACGTGCTCCTGGAAGCTGGTACAGGGCCAGCTCGAAGACTCAACTTGCCAGGTAAGATACAGGATAGCCACAGTGAAGGTGGGTCTCTGAACTAGAGGCCAGGCTGCCAAGCCTACTGGTTTGCAGAGGCACACGGCTAGTCTCAGGAGCAGGAAGCTGCTGCAGGGACAAGAGAAATGTTCTCTGTGGTTTCCATATGGTCTGTCCAGAGCTGTGACAAATGACACTCACTGTCAGAGGGACAGAACAGAGTCCAGACAGGACCGGAGAGAGCAAGGTTAGACGGTGTCCAGTTATTCTGCATAGAGCTTCTGAAGAACAGAGAGCAACTACTAGACTAATTCCCCCCAGGGGCCCCTGCTGGTTGAACTATAAAACCTGTTTACTTTATTCCTTTGTTTCCTTTGTTTTTATATACTTTTCTCTGGTGAGAGATGTTTATAGACATCCAGGTATTCATATATTCACAAGAGGCTCCGTGTTATTATACTCAAAACAATGAGGGAGTGAGATGAAGTAATACATTTCACTATATCCAAAGTGTTAAAAAAAAAAAAAAAACATAGTCAGATTCCAATAATTGAGACTACTAGAGCACACTGGAAAAGATAACAAATATAAAATTGTAGAGCCAGAGAGTAAAACCATACACTTCTTAACTGGTTCTCAGAGAACAGCCAGCAACTGGGAAATCGAGAGACAGTTCACATAATAATCTTAAAGTCTTTCCAAGTAGAGCATCATGGGCAACCAAAGTCGATTGCCCATGACTTCTGGAGCAGCTCCACCAGCCACACAGTGCCAGGGCCAATGAAGTGGCTCATCAGGTAAAGGCACTTGCCTCCAATGTGACAACCTGAATAGAGTCCCCAGAACCCACATTAGAAGAAGAGAACTGATCCATACAGCTTGTCTTCCAACCTCTACACTCCTCCACAACACAATATTAAATATAATATATTGTAATATTAAATATAATATATTGTAATATTAAATATATATATATTTAATTTTAAAGAAATACCACTTCTAGGCCAGCCTGGTCTACCAAGTGAGTTCCAGGACAGCCAGGGCTACACAGAGAAACCCTGTCTCGAAAAACCAAAATATTAAATATATATATATAAAATTTAAAAGAAATACCACATGTATTTTTCCAATGTGAACATAGAATATCTGATTTTCCCATGGCCTCTTAACCTCTCTCGAGATATTGCTTAAACTTGAAGGGCCCTCAGCTGGCCAGAGCCACCTGATTGTACCTGGCACTTTAACCAATACTTAGCACCAGTCAAAAGATTGCAGTGGTCTACCAAGAGCCTGAGGAGTGGCATCACCTCTCTCCTCCGAATGGTGAAGCGCAGGGTCGCTCTTTGATCTTGTCCTCAGAAGTGGGAGAGCTCTCCGGCTTCTCAGGGGCTGAACCAGGTTGGAAACAGGAGTTGATCCAGATGTGTTTTCTTCACCAGTCGTGTTAGTAAGAACCCCACCTGATTTAAAATAAAATAAACACATTGTTTCAACAGCTGTAGTCTTCAAAATGTTGGTCAGGAAACACCTGTAGGCCCAAACCTGCCAAGGCAAGAGTAATATAATTAATAACATTTACTTAGGCTGGTGGCCCAGTCAGTTTTTAGTTCCCAGCACCATGGCAAAGCCTCCCTCTCCAAATCACCCTGCCATACTTAAAACAAGCAAACAAGAAAAATGATAAGCCCAAAGGGCAAAATTAAGAGACCGTGCCACAACATCGGTTTGGTTTGTTTCCTAGAGGTGTTTAGAATCTTTCTCACTGGGGCATCCTGATGCAGCCTCCAAGAGTACCGAAGCTTTTTACAGTATCAGGCTCTTCAGGGAGATGCCACCTATGTGGGTGAGGGTGCTATTCTGTGGACTGCCGAGACAAGGCTAGCAGATGCACATGGGCCCAAGGGGTGCCCAGGTTGGGACACTCTCAATAGTCTAGCAAAGGACCCAGTGGCTGCAAAATAAATCAGCAAATGACATTGGAATCGGATGAGCCTTGCCCAGGAAATGTAGCAGCAACATCTGGAAAGTTAAATTTCTGCCTGGAAAAATCCCTGTGAAAAACAAATGTGCTTAAGAGAACAATGTTTTATAATTTGTCTTAAGGTAGGTGGGGTTGGGACTCAGTGGCAGGGGCTCAGTCTGTCCCCTTCCAAATGTAAAGTGAATACAAGAATGGTCCACACAGCACCGCTGAAAAGCTACCCTCATCTGACATGGCGGAAAGTCAATCCATTATTTATTGCCATCTGCAATTTTGTACCAGTGGACAATTCTCTAAGCCATTTAAAACCTCCCCAAAGACAGAAAGCTGGAACAACGGTGTCCTTAAATTACAAGGATAAATGTAAATTGACTCTAGCATTGGCCACAGGGCTGAAAAAAAAAAACTTAGTTCTAGCATTAAAACCTTTGGTTGTAAATGACAATGTGAACACTCACTAGGAAACTCACGTTCATTCGAAAGAGACTCCTCATTTTAACAGAACAAGGAAGTGGGCTGGGAACCACAGGAATAAGAAGTTAACCTCTACTCTATGCCATGGGTTCCTGGGGAAAGTCTGATCATTCATGAAAAGGTTGTAAGATGGTCTCTTGATTTCAGTATACGGTTTTCTTTTTCCTGTTAACATTTTAGATCTCACTTCTAAGCCCTAAGAGTTGACAGTATTTTGGACAAGAACGATGTAGCCTATACCATTTGCTCTAAGAATACCTTACCTCAATCAAACCACTTGTCAGGTCATTCTGTCATGTTCTAATCTATTGAATTATGGCCCAGGATAGTAAAGACATGGATTACCTTGAGTTATCTGTATGCAAACTGGCTCCAGTGGGCTCGCAGCAGTTTCTGGTCCTTCTGGCATTTGGAATGAAGACTCCTGCACCATGAAGGAAGGGAAAAGGAGGGTTCATTGTTTGTTTCGTTTTGTTTTATAATCCTCAGAGGACACCCCCCACGAACTCCTTCAGATTATGTAAGAGTAAATTCTTTATAACATGGACGTACCTGCTCCTGGTCAGTCTGGCTCACTACAGCTTCGTATGGAGGTGGGGGGTCCAGAGGACAGAACACTTCCACACCCTTAATCCGTGCTCCATAGATATGGGGCAGTGGGATGACGTCAGAACCAACCATCCTAGAAAAACATCTGGATATCAGGAGGTATGCTCTGTACACTGGCCCTCCAATGGCAGCAGTCCCTGGACCCTCTGCCTTCGCCTTTAAACTGGGAGCTAAGGTGGTGGAGAGAGACACAACAGCTTGGCCTAAAGAGGAATAACCATCCAAGCTGCCCTTACACAAATGCCCAGAGGGTCCTTAGGCAAATGCCCGGGGGGTCCTTTAGAATTGACAGTGTATAAACTGTAATGCCTGTTTTTCCTTTTAGTACAGCAGTGGAAATGCAAACTATAGTCCATAGAGACAGAGAACATGGGTGGCTGCCAGGCTCTGAGGAGGGGATAGGGAGTGACTGTTCTGTGTTTATGGATTTGGCTTTTCCTTATGGGAGAGGATAATGCTTTGGAGAGAGTTAGATGTGGTGGCTGCACAACGTGGTGGTATACTAAATACCACTGAAGGATATCATTAACAACAGCCAAAGCAACTAGAATAAGAAGACTCTGGGTGCTCTCCTGAATTAGTTCACAGATAAAGCTTCTTGCCTTGGTTTCCCTCATGTCTGATTCGTGAGAGAAATTCTCTGTTAAATAACTTTTTTAAAGGGGGGAATTAAATTCAAACAAAAGGTGAACATTTCCCTCAGCTCCAAGACAAAACAGGAGCTAATGGGAAGGATCACTGAGTGACTCCCACATCCTCCTCGGCTGTCACTCCCTGACTAATGATGCACTGTGCCAGGTGTGTGGCCCCGGATAAAACTTAAGAACAGAGTCCTGTCATGAACAAAAAAGAGGTGGGTTAACATTCTATTTTTCTCTGAACTTGGTACGAAAAACCTGGCTGAGTTGACAAAAAGATCTGTGTTCATTTGGAATATGACACCTCACTCCCAACAACAAACCTATAGCTGACTGAGTTTCAGCAGAAAAACTTTAAAAGAGTCTCACAATTACCGAGATACAGAGAGGCTGACCTAAGACAGTTACTCTGTCGTGTGAACAGGTCTGAAACACCAGCTGCTGTTTTCCTGGTTAAAGCTAATTTCTCCTGGAGCTCCTCTTTCTCCCGCAACCATCTCTGCTGACTCAACTATTTCTGCTCTGTTCTTCACTGCCCTTCTCTTGCTCCACCACAGGGTATGTGGGGTCCCTTAGACTGTACCATCTGCTACACTTAGCAATATAAGTATATGATGCCTCTGCTTTAACACAGAAGAATTACTCACTTATACTTCTCCTTTCCAAATTGCCTTTCTCCCTACCAATGTTAGATGCTTTCCCTTTTCAAGTACTTTTTAAGTCATAGTTTTTGTTGTTGTTAGAGAGGCCATGAGGTCCCTGTGCGTACAGATGAGCACCAGAAAACCAGACATTTTAAACATGCAAAGTTGTCTTTTCAAAAAAACTGATGCATAACCCATTTTCCATGGAGAAGGCTGGGAATGAATGTGGTTAATAACCTAAATGGCCTCTGTGCTATCTGTATGACTGGGGCCACACCTGATCCTCCCCCAAGTCCTTAAGATAACATATGTAACCTATCTATAGATCCCAGCTTCAGGGGCTAAAGAGATGACTCCAGGGTTAAGGGCACTGTCTATTCTTCCAGAGGTTCTGAGTTCAGTTTCCAGGAATCACATGGTATCTCAGAATCATCTATAGTGAGATCCAATGTTCTCGCCTATCATGCAGACATACATGCAGATAGAGCACCTACATAAAATACATAAACTTTAACAAAAGAACTCATCTTTATGGAAGAAGTGACACGTATGCTAAGAGTTTCAATGTAATCGTCCCTTAAGCTTTATTGAACACACAGGATTGTGTTACACCAGAAAACTTTTCTAAATTCTACTGAACTTAAATGTGACATATGAACTTAAATATTAAATTAAGTTTGAACCAACACTGGCTACGGAGTCATATCGAACAGGACTTCCTTCTTGCCTCATGAGGACCAACAGTCCAATGGCCGTGGTATTTCTACCCTACCCTACCCCTCCTCCCAACACACACATGCACACGCACACGCACACGCACACGCATGCACGCACGCATGCATGCACACACACTGCTGTGGTTTTTTTTTTCCCTGTGCTTGAGGGACACTGGACAGCAAAATAAAAAGCAAAACCAAAACTCCCAAAATTTCCTGCCAGTATTTATAGCAAATAATAAAAAGAAGAAAGGACATTAGAAACCACAGAACTGAGATTTTAAAGTAATTAGAAAGTATAAAAAGGCAAAAAGTAAAACAAAACAGAGAACCCTGTGCTCAGTAGGCACTAGAGAAAGAAAAGAAACAAGAAGAAACCACCCATAACAATGACTCTTCTTTAAAAAAGAAAAAAGTCTCTTCTTAGATTATGAACAAAAGAAAAAGGGAACCTTATATAAGTTGGTAAAAAGACAGATTCAAGGCCAGATGCATCCGAGAGGCTGATTCTGAAAGGGAGACACATTAACTGGATTTAAAATTCCTCTTATTCTTTGTGCCCATTTATGTTGCCCTGAAAGGGTAAAGACGAGGTTTTACACTGCCCTGACTTAGGGTGTTCCCCAGAGTGGGTGTATAAAGTATCAAGCATCCAGTGAACAAAGGAGTCCCATGAAAGCCTCTTCCTGGGCTGGAGGGTTCCTGTCAAAGCTGTCCTGAGTAGATATTCTCCTGAGATAGAACTCAGGCATGGATTTCATTCCAACCCTCCTACCTAGCTCATGCTATTTAAGACTCTAACTGCTGAGTGTCTCCAAAGAACTAGACCCTTCCTAGATTTAGTGGAGGAGTCCTGACCAATGAACAACACAGCTGTCTGGATCAAAGAGGCCAACTTTCTCCAGATATGGCAAGGCTTCAGTCTTTAATCAGCACTCATGAGTCATCTTTCTAGCATTTATAAACCCTGCCTTTGCCCCTTCATCAAAGTCAGAGGACTAGAATCCCTTGCTTAGGGCATTACTATCCCTAGCTCCGCCTGCCTGTCTGCTCTCTCACATTCCCAACCCATTGGCTATCTTTGCACCCACAGAGGCAAGGATGCTCACAACCTATTGGCTATCTTTGCATGCACAGAGGTAAGGCACTGGATTTCCATGGATGAAAAGGTCAGGAGGGTGGGCTCGAATCTTAGATGCTAAACTCTTCCAGAAGGAAACCCAGACATTGAAGATGGCATTTTATACAACACGATCACAAAATGAATGACTCCTCTGGTGTCATTATGTCATTAGGATGACCACCGATGGATGCTGCATTCTGATAGACAATACTTCAGAGTCAGCACCAAAGGAAAGTCCAGGTAAGCCACTTCTTAGGCAAATAAGAGCTTATGGAGATGGTGGTGGTTTGACTAGGAATGCATGCCCTAGGCTTATGTCTGAATGCTTAGTCATCAGGAGTGGTACTACTTGGGAGGGATTAGAGGTGTTACCTTTTTGGAGTGGGTGTTTCACTGGGGATGGGCTTTAAGGTTTCAAGACCCAGTAGCTTTCTCTCTTCCTGATATTTGCAGATTCAGATGTAGAACGCTCAGCTACTTCTCCAGCACCACGTCTATCTGCCTGCCACCCTGCTTCCCACTACAATGACAGTGAACTACACTATAAGCCAGCCTCAATTAAATGCTTTCCTTTATAAGAGTTGCCATGGCCATGGTGTCTCTTTGCATCAGCAGAACTCTAAGACAGAGATGAATAGGATTGTTACTTGCTTGAAAGTTATTTTCTCTGGGATCTTTTATGACTCATCCTTAGTAATGGAGAAGAATCAGCTCAGGAGGTTTAAAAAACAGAGACAGCCCACAGAGAACATATGCTTTCTTGCCAACCGTCTTCAGCATCTGCATCCTCCTCTCTGTTTCTGAAAGGATCAGAATCACTCCCTTCTTGCCCCCTGATGCTCTGTAATGTCAGAAGGCCACTCCTCAGACAGAGAAGCCTTGTTGTCCCAAGATAATTTGTTCACCCAGCTGACAGCCCCCCCACCCCCCCACCCCCCCACCCCCGCTTTATGGCCATCTTTGCCTCTGCCTGGGTAGGTGTTCCAGAAGGGGTCAGGTAAGATTCAAAGAACATGAGCAGAGTCTAGGTGGGACCTGTTTCAAATGCATGCACAGCTGTCCTGAACATCAGAAAGTATTTTTCCAACAGCCTCAAACCTATACCACATCTGTCTGATGACTCTACACGTACTACAGAAGTCCAAACCTACACAGGCTTGATCCCAGATAGCAAACTAAGGATGCTAATCTTCCCTTAGACCCCAGGGATTTTTTTCCTTTGGGGCTTAACCTTTAAACACATCACAAAATCACTTCTCTAGGGGTGCCAGAACTGACTGGGTGACCCAGTTGGCTCTTCTGGGCTTCGGAAACCTCTGGGCATTGAGTACTGTGATCCTAACACTCAAGTTAGTGATCTAAACTGAGCTCCTGGCTTGGAACAGAGGAAGCTGGACTAACTCATTCTGAATTTCTATAACCCAGCACAGCAACACCAAGCAAGCAGAAGAAGATTGGCAATGTTTGCCAGATGAATAAATGAGATCGTTCTTTAAAGATTCTATTCTAGGCATTACTGACAACCAGACGAATACATACTCCATTCTACAAATAATAATTTCTGATATTTAAAGAAAACAGTCAAAATTTGAACTGAAATTTGAATAGGAAAATTAAGCATGATGTCCGTTTTTTTTCCTAAGCCAGAAAGATACAATTAATAATTAATTTTTTTCTTGGTGGCTGCAAAGAATGTCACAACTGTTGGGACTGGCTGATGGTGTTATAATGTAACATCGATTCTACCTAACTGAGCATGTTTCCAGGGCAACAGAAACTCCCAATCCTGTCAAATTACAGCTGTTATCTCACTGGGTATCAGTTTTCCCTAGGAAGCTAAAAGAAATTGAAAAAGTTTATCTCTAGGTCAAGGTTGGGCTTATCTTTGGAGTCATCTGGTTTATCAGAGAGAAACAAGAAGACAGGGAAAGAGAGCTGATCCAGCAGGACAATCTGCCTGGATTGTGGGGAAAATAAAAGTGGAAGCTCAGGCTGAGCATTCTGGAGACCACACAAGTCTCATGGCAGGGCATAGCATGGAGACCCCAGCGTGACATAAGAGTTATACCTGCGGTTCATCCGAGGTGTGCAGGAGTAAAATGTGGCAAAGTAAGAGGGGGGAGGCACTGGCGGCACAAAGTCATCTGGGTCCGGAATCCGCCCGTGCTCCTCCACTTCCTCTGCAGCCATCTGAGATTCGTCCTGATTAAACAGCATAACAGGAGAAAAGCAATGGATCACACAGTAGGGATGGACTGCTAGGTGGAAACCCCACACAGTGCTTCCACACACAGTAGGGATGGACTGCTAGGTCAAAACACTTCACAGTGTTTCCTCACACTTACAATACATGGCCTTCTGCTGGCGAAGATCTGGAGGTAGCGCAGGGCGGCAGCCACCAAGCATACTGTGGTGGTCAGGGCATTCAAGGCACACAGGGCAAACAGGACTTTCTGGAAACAAGACCACTGATCAGAGAGATGTGTAAAACATGTCGATAACGATGCTGTTTAAACTGGCAGGCTCCCGAGCAGATGAGGGCAAGGGTCACATAGCATCTGGCTTGTGGAAGTGTGGAAATAAATGCTGGCTATTATGAACTCCTGGCCAGAATGTAGATTTCTTACTTTTAAAACCTTTTAATTCCAGCTGCTTTGAAGACTGAGACAGGAGGACCATAAGTTCAAACCTGGACTGGTAATACAGTAAAACTGCCTAAACAAACAAACAAACAAATAAACAAACAAAAACAGCCTAGACAACATACAATGAGATGCACCTGTAATCCTAGCACCCTGAAGGCATGAGGCAGGAGAATCTGAGTGCCAGGCCAAACTCCACTTCAAAAAATAAGTAACCCCCAAAAACATACCCAGCAAGGTTCCTGTCTCACAGAGGCCTAGTGTTAGTTACATACAGGGCAGTGGGACCTCCATATCCATGGGTTCACATTCTCAGAGTCAACTAAGCCAAAATGGAAACCACTCAGAAGAAAACCAAGACTGTGCTGAACACAGGCAGGCCCTTTTCCAATCATTTTTTTTTCTTAAATAACATAACAACTATTTGCAAAATGCATTGCACCAGATACCGCACCTACATATGGCCCGACCATGCATAAGAGTGTGTAAAGGTTATGTGCAATCCTAGGCTATTTTATGAAAGGGGCTTGGGTGTGACAGAGTTTGGCATCCTCGGGGGTACTAGAGCCAATTTCCCAAGGACACAAAGGGACTTTTTTTTTTTCAAGCATCTGAATAATATCTATAAATTTCCCTTCGGAAGAACATTGAGACTCTTCTCTAGTCAGTGCTCTCAACCACCCAAGGGACAGCATGTCCCAGCAGGATGGAATCTGCTTAATGTGTGGCCACTGCTTAGGGAGCAACAGGCAGTGGTGGCCCGGGCACTCAACTACCACACAGTGGGAACCAGGGACAGCCAGGGAGTAAATAGGTTTTCTTTCCTCAAAATAGCAGCTAAGTCAACACCGAAGGTTGCTGTGGCTACAGCCCTGGCTCCTTCAGGGGCTTTCCTCAAGCTAAGTCAGGCTTAGAAAGTTCCAGATGACTCAACTATCAAACATGCAGAAACCAAAGTAAGCAGGTCATTTTTAAGTCCTGTACTACCCAGAGCTTGCAGCTCTGCAGAGTTCTCTCTCTCTCGCTGAGCTTCCTCCTCCTTCCTGAAAAGCAAACATCTAAAGAAGTGGCTGACTAACCACCAGCTAAGGAGTCAGCAGATGATTTTACCACCCACTCCAGTCAGACTTCAGTGGTTCAGCGCCATCATGAAGGCTGATTTGCATTTCTCTCTGACCTGAGTTCTTGGTGTAGTCTCCTAAATTTCTTTTACTTATTGTTGCCTATTAAGATATAAAGAACTCAAGTGTCTCCTGTCATTTTCTGGCTGATCTCACTCTATGTGTCATAGAACGGCAACATGCAACAAGCTCACACAGCTCACTACAAATGAACAACAGTGCCAAGTGAGTGGGCAAGCGAGGCTTTCCTGAAAGCTACACCTCAGATGTGTGTATAAGCATATACATACGCATAGCTAGACCCTTTGCAGTTTATAATTATAATACACAATGAAATCTCTCTGCCCATAATTTAAAACACAATCTGTGGCCTCCTCTACACTCTGTCCTAACCACAGATTAGTGAAGGGCTGCTCATACTTGCTTTTAGCAGCTTGGCCATTTTCAGGCAGCCACCAAATGGAAATATCTCAAGGAGCAGCATTCTTGGACCCTACAGAACATTTCTTGGTGGAGCCTGTGAGCTGACCATCATACCTTAAGCAGAAGGTGTACAGCGCTACAAGGCTGGACCGGGAAGAGTTTCAAGGCATTTTCTTTGTCTGTGCATTTGGCTGGTTGAAATTCTTCACAACAGAAGCAGATCTTGCCTTCACCTAAATCCACCTTAAGGAAAGATGCAGAACAATGATTTTATTATTTAAGGGGGGAAAACACTCTTGCTACACACACAGCATGTATCATACAGAATATGACATCTATGGCTCCATGTCAGGCAATCTCAGGCAAGATTTATTTTAAGAGAGAGAGAGAGAGAAAGACAGAGAGAGAGAGAGAGAGAGAGAGAGAGAGAGAGAGAGAGAGAATGAGAATGTGTGTGTGAGAGAGAGAGAGAGAATGAGAATGTGTGTGTGTGTGTGAGAGAGAGAGAGAGAGAGAGAGAGAGAGAGAGAGAGAGAGATGCATGTGTATATGTATGTGTATGTATATGTATATATGTATGCCTATGCTATGCCATCAAATGCCAAAAGAGGGCACCGGATACCTTAGAGCTGAACTTACAGGAAGTTTTAAGCTATCTAATGTGTGTACTGGGAGATGAACTCAGGACTTCCAGAAGCAGAGGACAGGCCCCTAACTGCTGAGCCATCTCTCCAGCCTCAGAGTTCATTTCTTACAAGTGCTACAAGGTCACTGCAGGCCAACATGGGGCTGTTTTGTTTATGTCCTTTGGAGACATAGAGTTGTGAAACATCCACCATCTTGGTGCTGTGGCATGATTGACACATCTGAGAGATAGAAAACACACAGTAACTGACACTTAAGGCAGGACTGTCAGATAAATGTCAGGACCCCCACTGGAAATGTGAATTCTCTACAGTATAAGGATGTCTCAACCATTGCCTGAGGCATGTTGATGGCACCAGCAAAGGCCACTAGCAGTTCATCTGAAGTTCAGACCCCAGTGAGTATCCTATAATTTTACTAATGAGGGCTGACAACGATGCTCATCACTTTAGCTCATAGCTTTGTGGCCAAAGTGAATCACATGATTGACTTTTATTTCAAGAAGGCAAAAGAAGCCCAGTCTACCTCAAGGGTAAGAACCACAGGGTGAATCCTGTTAACTGTACGCCTGGATCACATAGAAAGACCTCCCAGAGCTCATTTTCAACGTAGGCATGGATTGTTATCGAAGTGATAATTGATGAATAACCTTGTCCATTCTTAATGAGATGCTCTGCCAATGTTTGGCCGCTTTTCCTAGTTTTTCTTAAGGCAAGCTGAGAAAATATGTAACACCTGGTTTGGGTAAAGAAGACTCAAACCTCGAGGGCAGAGGCAATCTTTCTAACTTGTTCTGCAGTCTGAGCTGACTTGGCTTTGCTAACCGTTTTCCTAGCAGGGAAGGTTACAGCTCACTGTTCATTCACTAACTGTTAATCAGGCAGCTCTCAATTCACCAAGTGCAAACTCTCCAAAGGAGGACTATGCTGTCATGCTGTTTGAACTGCTGGGGAGGCATTTTTCTTGTTTGGATTAATGTTCTTAATTTCTAGGTGCAGCAGTGAGTTTCATAGTTTTGTGAAAATTAAGGAAAAAATTTGTTCCTCACAGTGAAGTTGGGTGGGAAGCTAAAGAAATAAAAGTTCCCACCATATAGGTTTTTTTTTTTTTTAGGTAAACTTTGCATATATATAATTGCATTATATAAATAGTAAGTATATCATTTGACAAGCTTTCTGCAATGCACTTGTATCACCTCAATACCGGCTGCTACAACCGCATCAGAGAAACTCCCTCACAGCCCTTCTCCATCCGTCTGCCACCTCCATCCTGGGACAACCACATTGGTTCCTTTTGCTCCTATAGGTTAGTCTGATCTCTTCTAGAGCCTATGGACTCTAACACTGTTAATTCTTCATCATAAAACTATGTTTACAATGATACATTATTATATTGATATATATATATATATATATATATATATATATATATCCCACTATTAATACTGACACTAGTCTCTCGACCTCTAAATGAAAAGGACAATAGCCACATCCACAGGCTCCACATGCTCTTCCTCCTCTCGGCATCCCTGGCCTCTCTCTTTGCCCCTCTCCTCCCACAGTCAGTGGACTCCCTCACATTAAGTTGAGTTCAGCAGAACAGTACTTGGAAGGGCTCCCTCCTCTGAGCTTCCTGTTGAACAGTGCCTGGGTTAGCACCAACAACAGTACTGGGTAGTAACAAGTCAGCCTCCTGCAGATGACAGCCAACTTTCCTTTTTCTCCCTCCTCGGGGGAACCAAACTATTTCCTTGTGACTCAGGATGGTTTCTATTTTCAGTCCTTGGTGCAGGCCTCCAGACCTTACTCAAGGGCCCATATTTCATAGTTCCCTCTGGTAGTGTTAGGTGTTGTCTTACAAAGGATCCCTTCCTCACCAGCCCACTCTTGCTATGAAGTGTTTAGCGAGGGAAGATAAAGGCCCGGGGGTGGGGGTGGGGGTGGGGGTGGAGGATGGGTATCAAGGCTGCAGTATCCCACCAGACTGCCAAGTACACAGGAACTTCAGGGTGGGCCTGAATAGATGGCAAGACTGTCCAGATGAGTGTTAGCTAATCCCTTTAAACAGGACTACTTGAGAGTTTGGTCATTACACAGTCACGAATGGCAAGTATTATTCCTATTTGCCACAAAAAGTCCCAGACTCTGCAAATGACAGTAAGCAGCGGTGCCTTCTGTGCTCCTGTTCCTCCACCATCTTCATTCTCTCTGCTTCATCTTCATTCATCACCATCTTCATTCACCCTGCCTCTGTTCACACTGTCTAAGGATTTGCTCCTATTTCTCTTCCATTGCTTTAAGTCATCTCAAAAATACCTGTAAACTTTCTCAAATGCAAAACATCCTCCCTTCAACTTTGAAGTCACTATCTGACACTATCAGATCCTTGCTCTCCCTTGTTATGCCCAGCACTGTGGTTCTCAACCTTAGCTGCACATTAGAATGTTCTAGAAATAATTTTTAAAAACATGCCGAAGCCATAGTTAGCAACTAGGGCAGTAAAAATTAAATTGCAGTGACTCTCCATGTGTGTGTGTGTGTGTGTGTGTGTGTGTGTGTGTGTGTTGCATACACAGAGGCCAGAAAGGGGAAAAGAAGGTTATGAGGACAGAACTCAGGTCTTCAGTCAGAGCAGCAGTGATCTTAGCTACTGAGCTACTTCTCCATCCTCAGTTACTGTGACAACAAGCTCTTACTTTAGTCCCTCAACGTAGAAATATCTTCTGCTGGTGGAGATGGGAGGCATCTCGGGACCTATGAACTGAAGTTCTTCAACAACACTACCCACTCCAAAGGGCGAGTGCTAGCCGGGTGCAGTGGTAAGTGCACACAGGAGGCAGAGGCCAGCAGATTCTCTGCCAGACCAACCTGATCTACATAGCGAGTTCCAGTCCCCCTTGTCTACTACTTGTGAATCAAGGTGTGAGCTCTCAGCTGTTCCTAACACTATGCCTTTCCTCCAGCATTATGGACTCTAACCCTCTGAAACCATAAGCCCCGTTAAACTCTGTCTATTATAAGTTGCCTTTGTCATGGTGTTTTTATCACAGCAATAGAAACCCCAACAAATACAGGGCCCTTTCATACTAAGAAACCTCATAACTGAAAGAACTTCTCGTCAGCTTTCTTTCCAGACTGACCAATGCCATGCTTCTTTCATTATATTATATTTTTATTATATATATTTTTTGTTTCATGTGAAGACACTTATGCCATACCAAGTGGCTAGCTATTGCTCATCACTATCATTTGAACAAAAAGCTTTAATGCTTGCTTTAAGATCTGTGAAGAACATGAGAAACCACGGCAGGTTTTGTGAGTTCCTGGGGACTTTTCTGATTGGGAAGGTTATGGGTTTCTTCACTAGGACTGACCACAGGTTTTCTAGTAATAAGTCAGCCTTCTTGGCTCACATCCTCTTAGTTTCTATAGGTAGACTTCAATGGACAAAATTCTGAATAAATAAGATTTACTATAACTTGTTAAGAGTCTACACTTGCTGCTTTGTGCTAAGTGACATATTTATCACTAGAAGTTTTTTTTTTTTTAGGTTTAGATACACAGGAATACACAAAGGAACTGACAGTAGGACTTGGAAGAGACATCTGTGCACTCCTGGTGACACCAGCCTTATACACAACAGACAGAAGGTGGCAACAATTTAGGGACTCATCTACAAATGAGTGGACAAAATATGTCACAAACACAGACAGTGGAGAATTATTCAGCCTTTAAAAGGAAGAGAACTCAGGGGCTGGAGAGATGGCTCTGCAGTTGAGAGCACTGGCTGCTCTTCCAGAGGACTCACATGGCAGTTCACAACTGTCTGTAACTCCTGTTCCAGGGGCTACAACACTCTCTCTCTCTCTCTCTCTCTCTCTCTCTCTCTCTCTCTCTCTCACACACACACACACACACACACACACACACACACAGTCCGAACACCAATGTATATAAAATAAAAATAAATTTTTTAAAATTTAAAAAGAGAAAAGGAATTCTGATACAGACTATACTGCCGCTATACCTCAAGGACAGCCCCTTTCCCCCAGAAAGACAAAAATTGTGTGATTCTATTTGTATGGACCTGTCTGGAGTATTTGAATTGACGAAATAGATGATGGAATGCTAGTAGCTGGGGGAGAGGGTGATGGAGAGACGTGAGCTCTGGAGACTTTTGCACAGCGGTATAGATGTATACTGCCGAACACTACTGATCCGTACAGAGAAAATGCTCAAAATGGACTCTTTGATGAGCACTTTGCCACAATTTATAAAACTATTTCTTTGGGATGGGCTTTTTCTTTTGTTTAATTTTTTGTTTCTTTGTTTTTATTTGAGACCAGGTCTCTCCACATAGCCCTGGAACTCACTATGTAGACCAGACTGGCCTTGAACTCACAGAGACCATCTGCCTGCCACTGCTTCCTGAGTGCTGGGATTAAAGGCCTATGCCACCATGTTGGTTCTATAAAACCTGGTTTAAGTCAGGAAATTCTGTAAATTTACAGCCTCTTGTCCACCAGTGTGAGATCCAGGAAGCTGTAATCGATTACAGCTTCCTGTCCCAGACACCACTGGCATGCTACATAATAGATGAGCAATGTATTATATTTCTCTTCCAAAATCAGAAAATCTCCCAATGCTAACACACACCTGGCCTCCAAAGCCCTTAGATAAAGGATCTTTGACCTGGATTCTGGTGACCTGGATTGTTTGCTCTTTAGAAGCAGACAGATCCATCCCCTAACCAGGGGCTGCACCGCACTGCTCTGATGCTGGTACAGTATTGGCCACTTGCTACTCTGGCTGAGGAAGGCACCTAGCAGCAGCTTCTCTTGGCTTACTTTCCCCACGTCCTTTTAGGTCAGGCAGCTTGTGCACCTGGCACAACAGCAAGGCGACAGGGAGCTTACCAGATCACATCTGGGCACGCTGGACACAAACTGGGCTCCTTGACAGCCTAGGATGAATCCTGCAAGATTTAAGAGGATGCAAACCACGGAGAGCAGCACAAAAAGATTTACCTGCAACGAGAGAATGGGTGCTTAGCAAGGAGCTGTCTGTGCAGATGGCTTCCTGTGCAGATACGTATTAAATACATACATTTAAGCCAGACATTATCTTCCAGGAGGAAACTTAAGGGAAAAGTAAAAAAAAAAAAAAAATCAAAAGTGAAAACTTTAAGGAACAAAGTAGGGGCTAGAGAGACTCAGAGGTTAAGAGCACTGGTTATTCTCCCAGAGGTCCTGAGTTCAACTCCCAGCAACCCCATGGTAGCTCATAATCATCTGTCATGAGATCTGGTGTCCTCCTTTGGTATTCAGGCATACATGCAGGGAGAACGTTGTATAGATAATAAACAAATGAATCTTTTCAAAAAAAAGAAACAAAGTCTTCTTTTTACATTTTTTTCATATTTCTAAGTGTGGTGAACTCTCTAGGTCCCTGTTTTCTTCCTCTCTGAAATATTTCTTCTTCTTTGATCTTTTATCTGTATCTTATACTAGCCTCCAGCTATTTCCTCCTTAGGCCATTAAGATTCTGCCTGAGTTTTGCCAGATCAGTAACGGCAAGCAGGCAGCTGTAGAGCCCAGGGGTCTAAGTGGACCACAGAAGGGTAAGAGCTGGGTGATCAAAACCCAGAAATCAAAATTACAAATTAAAGTAAGGCTCTTGCTTCAGTCCAAAACATTTTAGGTTCTAAAAACTGTTCAATAACCTTCCATGAACTTTTTTCTCTTCAGATAATTAAAGCTTTAAAGACTGCCTGAAGCCAACCAAGAACTCAGTGTTTGCTTTGTTCATTTAGAGATTAAACATGTCTTTCAACTTGAGAGCTGATTATGACAAAAACAAGACCTTATCAAAAGCAAAAGCACATATAAAACGTCATTCTATAATTATCAATATTAAAACCAGTCATCAATTTGGATAGCTGATAATGTCAGAGCTGGCTGGCAAATTAGTTCACATATAAACTTCAATCTAGCAAAAACATCTTCCTTAACTTCTGTGCTTACTTCAAGTCAGGCTGGCAAGAGCTCCTCAGACCCATTCCTTACTGACACATGATGCCACTCCCAGAGAAGGGAGGGAGGAGGTAGGGAGGAGGGAGGGAGGGTGTGTGTATGTGTGTGTCTTTCTTCCTCTGCAGTAGGACTTGGCTTCTTTCCTTTCACTGTTGCTTTGCACACATGTCTCTGTCAAACCTTTGGGAAATCCTACAGCAGCAGTGGTTGTGACTGTCACAAGCTGGCATCCCCACTGACGTGAGCAACGTACAGCAGATGCCCTTTGCACTGTATCATTCATACCAATGCTTGCCGGGGAAAGAAGTATGCAGAACTGGCCAAGGGTGTAATGCAATCTCCCCACATGGCCTTCTCTGCACTGCTGGTTGCTATTTGAAGAGCTGTAATGTGCCTGCAGTCTTCAGGCCTAGCAACACAACCAGTGTGACTACAGGAAAAGAGTTAACTTTGGCTCTGGAAACTTTCTTTTCTTTCAAGATAAGATACCTTGGGAAAGAAAATGTGGTTATGGTCCATATCCCCACCAGCATACACACACACACACACACACACACACCACCTACCCAAGAGTTCTCCGGGTTTGAGAATGAAACACATACACCTACAACCATACACACACATACACACACACACACACACACACACACACACACACACACACACCAGCTAATTTTGACTAGCTCAATAGTTGAACATTTCTAAACCTCCCCATAGCTAACAAACACACTCTCCCTCCTGTATTCTTGAATTAATATCTTTTAAAATCTGTATTTCATCTCTGCTACCCCAGACCCAACCAGGGAAGTGGCCTCTAGGGCCACTTTCCTGGATTCTTACATGCCAGAGGGCCTTTAAATTTCATCTTTCTCCTTCCCCATCATGGGAATTCTCTTCCTCTCCTCTCTCTCCAGGCCCCTCAGCCCATGCAATCTAAAAGTCCCACCTCCATCTTTCTGCCCATCCATTGACTGTATGGCAATTCTTTATTATCAATCAGAGTCAGCTGGGGACAGGGACCCTCATATCTGGAAGTAGGTGTAGCCCGCTGATCCTGATCCGGCATTACAAGATGGCGCTGGTTTCCTGTTGCACCACTTGCAAACAAGTCTACTGCGCATGCGTCAGCAGATTCTGGTGTGAACCCCTCCTAAGTGGGTATATGCAAATGAGGTATTGGTGCCTTAGCCAATCCCTGCACGGCAACCCCTCCCTGGGCAGGGACTATGTAAATAGGTCTATGCTAATTAGGTCCAGGTAGAACGACCAATCAGAGAGGGTATGCAAATAAGGTTGTGGGGCAACCAATCAGAGAGGACATGCAAATTAGGTCTGACAGGGCAACCAATCAGGGAAAGCCACGCCCCCTCTCCCCTCTATATAAGCAGCACTCTCTGGATGCTCTGGGTCCTCCATCTTCTCTACGGCTGAAGCTTATGCTCTCCCTCTCAAGACACATTAAAGCTTGAACTGCAGAAGGATCCTGTGTGTGACGTGTCATTCCTGCTGGCGGGAGGTAGCGCGGGACAAGTAGGGTCTTTGGAAGAGCCAAAATAAGACAAAGCCTTAGAAACAATCCTCAACACTTTACCAGTTGAGCTATGTGTCCAGCCCCATAGTAAATATTTTTATGATAGATCATATAAAAATATTTATATCAGTAATGAAAAGACAGCCCAATAAGAATATAGGCAAAAAACCCACACAAAAAATCACATACACATACACACACACATGAAAGACAGACAGACAGACAGACATGAAAAAGTATTCAACATTATTAGTCATCATGAGCAGAAGTTAAACCACAATGACATACCACCCAACACCATCTTAATGGTTAAATTTTCAAAGCTGACAATGCCAAGTGTCACTGAGGGTAAGAAACATGTAGACATTGTTATGTGAACAGAAAATAGTCTGTTCACTTTAGAAAAAAAGTCAATTTTATAAAAACTAAATACAAGTCTCCTATGTAGAAGTGTCCCCAATAATTCATGAAGATACTTCACCCTCCTTTCTCTACTCCCTGTGAACTGCCCAGAGTGACTGTCTCTACTCCCTGTGAACTGCCCAGAGTGACTGTCTTCCAAAAGCATACAGCACTCCAGCAGGAGGCAAGTAACTTCCCATCAGAGAAACCAACAAACACTCCATCCACCAGGCGACATCTTGTCAGCCGCATGGGATCCTGATAAGGTCAACTGGAAATAGTACTTTGTAACTGTGACCCCTCCCCCATTCTCTTCCTCCTCCTCATCACCCCCCAACTCAAAATAACCTCTATCATCTGATCCTGAGTACAATCTCAATCTTATAAAATACAAAATAAGCATTCCTCAAATCCCTCAATGTCATCCAAGGGGACAAGGGAACCCTGAGAAGCATCGAAGACCTGGCAGCTGTGTAATGTCTACTGGATGGAATCCCAGACAGAGGCAGAGCAGAGATTAACCTGCAGAATCTGAAGAGTGGAGAGTGGGACCTTTGACAATACAGTATCACTGCTGACTCTAGCTTGTGAGAATTCTGTCTTACTATAGTTAGATGCTAATAACAGAGGCAAGTCAGTTTAGGGTCCTCTGTGCAGGTTTTAAAAATCTAAACTGCAGCCAGGCATAGTGGTACATGTCTTTAATCCCAGCACTTGAGAGGCAGACCCAGGAAGATCTCTGTGAGTTTGAGGCCAGCCAAGTCTACATAGTAACTTCCAGAACAGCCAGAGCTACATAATGAGACCCTGTCTCAAACAAACAAACAAACATACAAAAAAACAAAAACAAATGTAAACTGAGATTCTCAAGCAGTCTAAGAACTAAAAGCTTTAATTTTTATTTAAAAAATAGAACAAAATGAATTTTTAGCAGTTTACTTAAACAGCAGTGAAATATTTGAACAACGGGAGGGAAGGCACTATGGATGCAAAAATACCAACTGAACAAAGATCAAAGCCAAGATGTCAAATGAAACAGATGCTGTGATTTCATTTGCATGAAGTTCATGAGATAAAATCACCCTGGATGACAGAAAACAGAATCTGAGGCATGGGGATGGAAGAGACACTAGGGGCTTCTCAGGAGTGACAGAAATGTATCACAGTTTGCTAGGGACGGTGGCAACAGGGGTGATTGATATAACCGCCAACACAGCTCCCTGAACATTCAAGGCTGGGGTTTTATTGCACGTGGGTTATTTGTATCGTCATCCTTAAAATTTTAGTCAAGGGTCTGGAGAGATGGCTCAGTGGTTAAGAGCACTGGCTGCTCTTCCAGAGGTCCTGAGTTCAATTCCCAGCAACCACATGGTGGCTCACAACCATCTGTAATGAGATCTGATGCTCTCTTCTGGTGTGTCTGAAGACAGCTACAGTGTACTCATATAAAATAAATAAATCTTTAAAAGAATAAAGCAAGCAAACAAACTCTAGTCAAACTCTTTAGTCAATGGTCACCTGAGTTACCCTAGTGTAGACCACAGTAACACAGACCAGGAGCAAATAAATACATAACACAGACTAAGAGGTCTGTCCACTCTGATTGTCACTGATGTGCCACCAACAAATACTAGGAAAACATCAGCTGTGAATGACAAAAATGCCAGTGTCACAAAAGCCACCCAGCAACACCAGGAAGGGGAATTTTTTCTTATGTTTCTTATATTTTAATCATTCTTTCCTGAAAAAATATTTCTGCAGATGATTTGAGTTTCTCTTTACAGAAAGTATATATAGGATTTCTCTTTATAGAAATATGAAATTTGGGGCTAGGATCCAGTGCAAATTCAGGCTTGCCTACTTATTTGTTGCAAAAGCCTAGGAAAGCCTTGTAAGATTTACTTTTCTGTTAAATAGATCTTTGTCCTATCCAATCTCAAGAAATTAATGTGATATACAAATTTTCCTATCTTAAGGTTCTTTGAAAAATACTGTACAGACACTAAGTAAAGAAAAGAAAACTGGGGATAGCGGCATATATGCCTTTAATCCCAGTACTTGGGAGGCAGGGGGTGGGGGAAGAAGATCTCTGTGAGTTCAAGTCCATCCTGGTCTATATAGCAAGTTCCAGACCAACCAGGGCTACAAGTGAGTCCCAGTCTATAAATAATAAATTAAAGGACATCCCCTCTTTGGAGGATGGAGCTTGTTACTACAAAGTGAGTTTTACAAGAATTTCACTAGGCCTGGTACCAGCCTTTCATTCCTTAGTCTGTGACATACCTGAAATGAAGTCATCTGGGAACAACACTCAAATGGTGAATGTAACCAGCAGGCATGTTGTTTTCAATGCCTTCATTGGACCTCACTGAACATGAGGCCATGGGCATCTGTATGGAACTCCTGCCCATGTGCCTAGCCAGCTCCTCTCTCTGCTCCCTCTTCCTTTCCACCTGTGACTGCAGTAAGGGACTTCTTTGCCTTACGTTGGCCTCCAGTTCAATTTGGTCATGGAGAAACCCTATTAGAAGACCAGAGGGAGAAAAGCGAGGCAGGCTGTGGAGCTAGTCTTCTGGATCCTTCTCTACAGCTCTGGCCAGCTGTGCCCCCAATGGAGAGCCATAGGCCCTGTCTGAGCTCCTGTCCAAGATGCTGGCTGGCTTTCAGATGCCAACCACAGTCCCATGCCCCTCCTCTAGGTTGAGAGAACAGTATGAGTATGGTTCCCACAGCATGCATGAGTGCTTGGAACTGTCCCTTTCTTAACCTCAGGCTGTATTATAATTATGCCATTTGTTTTGTGCTGGGGGCACAACATGACTTCTCCACAAAGGTTTCCTGTATCTGATCCATGCTTTCCACTCTTTAAACTTGGGCCCTTACCCAGTTCTCAGCACCCACATGGAAGCTCACAACTATAAAATAAAATGAGCCTGGTCAAACACTACTGGCCTTTAAACACATCAATGATTCAGTGATCCCAAGGAGTCCCCAGGAGAGTCAAGCCCAACAATGACCAGAAGCAGGCCACTGATACATGTGGTGATATGGTTGAGCTGAGCAGTATCCAAGGGGGTGGAAGCATATATGCTTTGTGACTCCGTATATGTAAAGTTCTAAACGATGAAAAACTGGGGGAGGGGGAGGGGGAGAAAGGAGGGAAGGAGGAAAAGAGGAAAGGAAGGAGGGATAGAGGGAAAGAAAGAAAAATGAGCAGACAATATTGTATACCCCAGTAACCAATCAGTTCAAATCAGGTACTGCATGTGACACCTGGATAGTTCTGACAGCAGAAAAGAACCAATAAAAACCCAAGGAGTCTGCTTCTACCAGAGTCCCTAAAACCAAGCCTGCCAGAGCCACGTGCTCTATAAATGATCATATAGTGGCTGAGCATTTTGCAAATGTTCCCATCGGTTACTGGTTTTCTGGGAAGGTTTAACAGGTAAGCTGGTATCGAAAGAGAGAAATAAACGTAATTAAAACTGAGCATTTCTGAGGAGAAATGGTAGAGCATTCAGATAACCCACGAAGCACCCAGAACAAGTTGCAGTGTGTGGCTTCCTCATGTAGATGGAGATCTTTTCCAAAGATACCCACCTGGTGTCTCAGAGGATAGAGAGCTTCCAGGACCCAGTGTGGGATCAACAGCTCAGGGACTTCTACTTGTGACTAAACATAAAAGACTGAAGTTATTTGAGTTGTCCAAAGTCATCAGTGACAGCCATGTTACCAGAAAAGAGACAACTCACATTGTTACCAGTGAGTACTGGTAACAATGTGAGCCACTACCGAGGGAGGATTTTGCCTCCCAGAATGTGCAACCTGAGCAAGGTCAAGGCTACAGATTTGATAGCCAGTTATGGGAAATGAAAGGGATAGATGAACAGGGCAAACCCAGCACGAGATGCATTATAACTCAAAGAGACAAAAAATAGTTTCTTTACCAGGAAAAAAAAAAAACAAGAGGAAGAGAGAGTTAGAGACTGTAGCAAATATGGAGAAGCATCCGCCAGATGCAATGTGAGATTGCTGTTTGGCTCTATTCAAAGCAAAGGAACCATGAACGCTATATATGAGGCAGTGCCTAGATCCTTAGCAAGCTCAGTAAAGTGTCTGTCCTTTATAACTATATCCTAAGGCATTTAAAGATGAAGTGGACATGCTGGGCTTTGCTTCAAAGCCATCCAGAGAACGAGGAGGAGGGAAGTCATTAGGAGTCTCTGTGACGTCATTTTGGACAAGTGCTGGTAACTGTAGCTGCACTATATATACATGGGGGCTTTCTAGTTTCTCTCTATTTGCAGGATGCTTCAAAGTTTCCGTAACATAAGAAGAGAAGAATGAGGGACAAGGGGAGAACACTGGCTCACCAGGTAAAAGAGGGAGCAAGTGTAACCTGAGACCTGAGTTTGGTCCCCCAGACCCATGTAAAAAGCCAGATGTGGTGTGGTACTCATCACATCTATATTCTCCATGTTTCGATGAGACAGGAGACAAGAGGCTGGATAATCAACCCTAGAAGCTCATGGGCCAGCTAACCTGGGGTAAAGCAGCAGAAACATGAGAGGTCTCCCTTTCAACAAGGTGGACAGTGAGAGCTGACTCTAGAATGTTGTTCTCTGACCTCCACATGTGTGCCGTGGAGCATGCACACACTTATGGAGTGGTACAAACACACACACACACACACACACACACACACTCCGACACTTTTTCTAAAGGAGTTACTTTGATACTAAATGTATATAATCTTTTAAAAATTATTTTTGATGTATTTATTATTTTATGAGTAACTTGCCTGTGTGTGTGTGTACCATGTCAGTCCCAAAATGATACAATCTTATTGATTGTCTTTGCTTGGGTTACTATTGCTGTGATAAAACACCATGACTTTGGGGAGGAAAGGGCTTCTTTGACATATACCTCCATATCATTGTTCTTAACCAAAAGAAGTTGGAACAGGAACTCAAACAGGGCAGGAAGCTGAAGACAGAAGCTGATGCAGAGGCCACGGAGGGGTGCTGCTTACAGCCTTGCTCCTCATAGCTTGCTCATCCTGTTTTCTTAGAGAACCCAGGACCACCAGCCCAGGGATGACTCCATCCTCAATGGGCTGAGTCTTAAGCGCTGTAAAACACTAATTAAGAAAATGCCCTACAGGCTTGTCTACAGCCACATCTTATGGAGGCATTTTCTCAACTGAGGTCTCTCAGATGACTCTAGGCTGTGTCAAGATAATATAAAACTAGCCAGCACATGAATCTAACTTCATATCACCAGAACAGCTCTGCTTCAAAGTTAGAAAAAAAAAGGATATTAGTATTTAAAGTGTCATATGCTTCTATGTGTTTTTCAAAAAAAATTCTTTATTTTATTGGTAGCACATAAAGTAACAGGTTTCCTATGGCATTCCGTTTATACTGGTATCATTTCTTTAATCTGTGGTTGGCTTCCTTTCTGGAACTGATGAGACATTTGTTTACATCTCTCCAGATGAAGTGAAACAGTACTACCCACTACAATGCAGACAGTATACTTCTCAGGTAATCATAATATATTAATATATCTCACATATATCTTCCGAGAGCTGTAAATGTAGCATGCATCAAACAAGAATGGCTGCAATGCAAAGAATGATTTGGTGATCAAAAATTGTTAGTAAGGTCCCAAAAATATAATTATGAAATAAACACTAGTATAAAATGGAAAAAGTAAAAATAAAAAACCACCTGGATGATAAATTAAGAACTGAAGAGGGGGTGGAGCAGGCTCAGTGGTTAAGAGGCTCAGTGGTTTGATGCTCTTGCAGAGGAACTGAGTCCAATTCCTGTCATGTACATCAGGGAACCCCTACCTGAAGAATTTAACACCCTCCTCTAGCCAAGGGCACAGATCTGGCAAATTCATATTCTCTCTCTCTCTCTCTCTCTCTCTCTCTCTCTCTCACACACACACACACACACACACACACACACACACACACACACACAAATAAAAATAAATCTTCAAAAGATAAAATGGAGAACATAAATAATTAAAACCAAAATTGTGAAAAATTAAAAGTAAAAAGAGAGACTGAATCCAAGTGGCCCCAGTTTACGCTGGGGCATCTGATTATTTGATTCTCAAGAAAGAAAGAGCAGAGGAGGAAATAATCATAAAAAAGTAAAAAAAGAAAATAGTGTTTAAAAAAAGATGTATCTTCAAGTTAAGAGTTCACTGCTGTTAGGGTACGCTGTGTGAGGTTGTATCTCTGTCCTTCCTCACCTACCTAAGGCATTCTCTGATTGGCTTTAATAAAAATCTGATGGCAAATTAGCTGGGCAGGAAGTGGAAAGTGAAAAGGAACTCTGGGGAGAAGGAGAAAGGTCCTTTTGCCAGGAGACATGGGCTGAGACTGATGTGACTACAGGCCTGGAAGGTATAGCTAGCCATATGGCTGGATGGGGCTAGGTAGTTGGATTAACTCAGATGAGCTAGTTGAGAGTCTGCCCAGCTAAGGCAAAAGCTTCGAAATATTAAAAGGTCTCTTATGGTTATTTGAAGAACTAGCTGGTCAAGGAACGACAGCTGCCATATGATTTCCCAGCACTGATTAATATATACAGAATTCTGACAATCATCTTACACACTGCCATGCTGTTTTCTCTTCAGGTGACATGAACATTTCAGTTTTTACTAAAAGAGCTCACTAACTACTCTAAAGGTTGAAGGAGAGAATACTCTCCCTGAGACATACCTTTGTAACTTTGGGGAAGTAACTCAAATAGAAGAAAAGTGTGTCAAGGAACTAGACACAAAAACCTCACATTTAGAGTCAGTGTATGTCTAGACAGAGACTTAGTTTCGTGTAGCCCATGCTGGCCTAAACTCACTATGTAGCGAAGGCTGATATTGAATTTCTGATTCTCCTGCCTCCACCTCTCCAGGGCTACCACTCACCAACTGAGCTACATCTCCAGTCCCAGAGCCAAGAGACTGTTAATAAAAGTTCAAGAATAACTCAAAAGACATAATGGTTCAACTCCACTGCCAACTAGACTGGATTGAGAATAACCTAGAAGACTCATCTCTGTTGAGACATTTCTATACAGGTTTAACTGAGGAGGAGGAGCCATCCTGAAAGTAGACATCACCAATGCACAGGCTGGTGTCCATTGCAGATTAAAGGAGAGGGGAACAGTGAGCTGAGAACAAACATTCATGTCCCTCTGCTCCCTAACTGCAGTCGTGAGGTGACCACCCGCCGAGGTGACCACCCGCCTCACGTTCCCGCTGCCATTTCCCTATCATGGCAATGTATCCTCTCCAACTATGGGCCAAAAACATACATGCCAAAGAACAGATACCGATGTCTGCCTGATGCTCTATGCAAAACACATGCAACAGCAAAGACCACAGATCTAAGAATAAAACTCTCTTCCTTGATTTTTGCCTTTAGCTAGAGAGAAGAAACCAATACAAAAGTCATGGTCCAAAACAGAAGCCTGTGAAAATGTGACACCAAGAATGGTAATGGGTTTGGTTTGGCTGCTCAAGACACTGCTCCCCCGAGTGACATGAGATTACATCTCGTGCTCTCTGCCCATCATGCTCCTGGTGTCACTGGGAACACTGTGTACAAGCAGGACTCTTGAGAGAAATGGGTTGCTGTTCTTTTTCCAGGGTCAGTCAAGGCTGCTCTGTGGGATTTTACCATTCCTCATCTATTTAGATGAAATTCAAGGCTAGGTCCTTGATGCCTCTTCCAGTGTGAGATGAAAAATGTCCTCTGATAATTAAAATTCAGTCGTTAAAATGTCCACATTTGTGTTCTAGTGAAGGCTTGGAACTTCATTTGAATTTTGGCTTGTCTCCCTGGCACTGTGCTCATGACTGTGGGAAACAAGCATGGCCGCATGGGAAGGGCAAGGGGCAACTGCAATGTCCTGCTTCCGATGTCTTGTGTCTACTTCTCACCTTGCCATCTGGCTGGAGCTGTGAGTGCTAGTGTCTCACTATTAGCCATTTAAAGATTCGGTTCACTCTTAGCACATCTGGGGACTCTCCACCAATGAAGCTCCGACTGACTCCTCTGGCACACCTATTGCAGAGGCAGTCTCTGGCTTGCCATCAGCAGTGCAAGCCCAGTCTCTTTCCTTGGGTTTCCCCACACCTCAGAGCCAACACTCCCCTGCAGGTCCATCCTGCCAGCTACAAGCATTTTGCTAGAACCTAGTCTGTGAATACATTGCTGTTTCCCAATTGAGACCACGGAGCATTCCAACCAGCCTGAAAAGGCACAATGCTGGCATAGTCAAGCACCAAGGGACCCATATCAAGTCTCTAAGTGCTTATCTCTAAGCGCCCCCTGAGGGGAGCAGGAACTCATAATGCCACCACAATCTAGTAACTTTTTCTAAAACATTTGTCTCTTTAAGCCCTAATCTTTTTATAGGCTAAGGGGACAGAGATCAGCTAAGGGCTGCAAAACAGGTTTTCAGTAACCATTTTTGCAAGCCCTGCTTAGATCATCTAAGGCAGTCTAGTATGTAGGAGCAATTAGAATCTCTCCTACAGAGGCCTCAGGTAAAATGTGACACAAAGACTCAGCTTCTAACTCCCTAAGACAGAACCATTCACAATGTAAACACACACGGTGTAAATACACTGTGAATGCCAAGGCTGTACATCTCTGTAGGAGCAATAGCAACAGGCAAGACCTGGATGCTGTGACAGACTCCAAAAGCAAAATGTCAGTACTATGATAATATAATGGTAATGTTCTTATTATCAAAAACTGGAGGATGGAATGAAGAAAAGGAGGGGAAATGGCTAATTTCTTCTTATAAAAAGCACAGTCAAAAGATATCATCCAAAGCAAAGGAACTAGACACATAAATATATAATATAATTTAATACTATAAAGTCACCAAAAAGTACTTTAGAAAGTGGGAGGAGAGAGGGATGTGGATTAGCACAAAGGCCATGGGAGCTTACAGTGTTAACTGAGGGGCACACCATCAGACTGAGTGCTAGAAGAGATAAGACACATTCCTAGCTTTTATTTTTAAAAAGAATACGAGCTCTTTTGATAAGTGAAGGTAGGATTTTTACCCTTGTATTTATTGCTTTTCTTATTGCTGCGTGTCTTAGTTTGATTTCTATTGCTGTGATAAAGACCATTACTCAAAGCAACTTGGGAGCAGAAAGGGTTTACTTGACTAAATGTCTCTGATCACAGGACCTCACTGAGGGAAACAGGCAAAACCTCAAAGCAGCACTCCAGCCAGAGAAGCAGGCAGGCAGACTAACTTGCGATTTTCACCTCTCCCTCTAAGTCCAGTCCCCAGTCTCATGGCAAGCTCTGTAACAGACCACCTGCTGTGGCCTCTCCTCATGCTCTGCCCCCATTCCCAAGAGACTAAGCAGATCCTGGTGGAGGACCCTACCTTCCTCCGTCCTGTGGACCCACTCAGTGCCCTCCTATCCTAGACTATTCCCACTTCTAAGAGTCAGCTGCCAATACACAGAAACGAATTTTACCTGGAACCCCCAGCAGCCACGCCTCTCACGGCCCCAGAAGACTCTCCCAGAGAACACGGCCATCGTAGTCTCCACACATTGCTAGGAACCAAAGAGGGCAACAGAAACCAAGGAACAAAACGCCCACCCAACAAGGACAAGAACAAATATCAGCACCTAGAGCTATAATTTCCTCAAACCCAGACACCTAAATGTCAGTGTCAAAACACAGTCAATAACAGCCAGGATAGTACATCTCCACTAGAGCCTAGCAATCCGCCAGAGCGATCTGAGCACTGCACAACAGCCGAATCACAAGGAAAAAAAACCTTAAAACGACCTTTATGAATATTATAGGGGTCTCTAAGGAGGGAACTAATAAATCCTTTAAAGAAATCTATGAAAGCATAAATAGTAAGGGGAAATGAATAAAACAGTTCAAGACCTGAAAGTGAAAATAGAATCAATAATGAGAAACCAAACCGAGGTAAATCTGGAAATAAAAAATTAGGAACTCAAACAGGAACGTCAGAGGCAAGCCCCACCAACAGAGCACAGGAGACGGAAAAGAATCTCAGGCATTGAAGACACAGTAGAAGAAATTGATGCCTCAGCCAAAGAAAATATTAAATCTAAAAATAATAATAGTAGTAGTAATAATAATCAAGACACAAAATATCCAGGAAATCTGAGACACTATGAAAAGACCAAATCTAAGAATGATAAGAATAAAGGAAGGTGAAGAAACCCAGGTCAAAGGCACAGAAAATGTTTTCAACAAAAATCATAGAAGAAAATTTCCCTAAGCTAAAGAAGGGGATGCCTATCAAGGCACAAGAAGCACACAGAACACCAAATAGACTGGACCAGGAAAAAAAATTCTCCACAAATCATAATAATCAAAACACTAAACATACAGAACAAAGAAAAATAATAAAAAGCTGCAAGGGGAAAGAACCTAAAAGAATCTATATCTGCTTCTCAGTCTCTCATGAAACTTTCTCCCCACCTGACCACAAACTCAGACACATAGCAAGTCTCAACAAATATCAAAAAAAACCAAAATAACAGTCTGCATCCTATCTGACCACCAGGGTTACAGCTGGATATAGACAACAACAGAAAGCTTACTAACTCTACTAAAACAAACTGAAAGCCAAAAACCACATGGTCCTCTCATTAGTCACAGAAAAGACCTTTGACAAAAATCCAACAGGATACTCCTTCAAGATAAAAGTCCTGGAGAGAATAGGGATACAAGGGACACACCTCAATACAATAAAGGTAGTTTCCTTCAAGCCCACAGGCAACATCAATAGAGAGAAACTCAAAGCAATTCCACTAAAATCAGAGATAAGACAAAGTTGTCTACTCTCTCTATATATAGTACTTAAAGTCTTACCCAGAGCAATAAGGCTCCTGAAGGAGATGAAGGGGATACAAAATGGAAAGGAAGAAATCCAAGTATGTTTATTTGTAGATGATATGAAATATAAATGCATAAGTAATCCTAAAATTCTACAGGGAAATGTCTACAGCTGATAAACACTTTCAGCAAAGTAGCTGGATACAAAATTAACTCACAAAAACCAGTAGCCCTGCTATATACAAACGGCAAATGGACTGAGAAAGAAATTAGAGAAACGACAGCTTTCTATTGTGAATAGAATAAACAATAAAAGATTTGAGGGTAACTCTAACCAAGCAATTGAAAGACCTGTATGATAAAAACTTTAAGAAACTGAAGATGTCAGAAGATAGAACCATCTCCCGTGCTTACGGATCAGTAGGGCTGATGTAGCGAAACTGGTCATCCTACCAAAAGCAATTTACAGACTCGGCGCAATCCCCATCCAAACTCCAGCACAGTTCCTCACAGATCTTGAAAGAACAATCTTCAGATTCATATGGAAACACACACAACCCAGGATAGATAATCCTGAATAATAATAAAAAATAAATAAATAAACTGTTGAAAATATCACCACCATGATTTCAAGTGGTACTACAGAGCTATGGTAATAAAATAAAAAGTATGGTATTGACATAAAGCAGGCATATTGATCAATGGAATCAAATTGAACACCTAGACATAAATCTATACACCTACAGGCATCTGATATTTTATATACATATATATATATATATATATATATATATATATATATATATATATATA
>JANHMN010000003.1:150919505-150967005 GCA_030674055.1 Rhabdomys pumilio
TATATATATATATATATATATATATATATATATATATATATATATATGCCAGAAAAACACACAGGGTAAAGTGTCTTCAACAAACAAATGGTGTTAGTCAAACTGGATGTCTGCATGTAGAAGAATCCATACTTATCATCCTACACAAAACTCAGTTCTAAATGGATCAAAAACCAGATACACTGAACCTGACAGAAGAGTAGGTGAGGAATAGCCTTGAACTGATTGGCACAGGAAGACTTTCTGAGCAGAACACCATTAGCGCTGGCACTAAAATCAACATCAACATCCTTAGCCATCTCATCTTACACTTGTTAGGATGGCTAGAATCAATTTTTAAAAGTGACAGCTCACGCTGGTGAGGATGTGGAGGGAGGAGAACATCCATTCATCCATCCATCCATCCATCCATTGCTGGTGGGAGCACAAACTTGTCCAGCCACTGTGGAAATCAGTGTAGCCAGTCCTCAGGAAGATGAGAATCCATCTACCTTGAGAATACACAAGAGCTCATATGAACTCACAGAGACACAGCACACACAGGGCTGCACAGGTGTGCACCCGGTCCTCTGTGGCTTCCAGTTTAGTGTTTTATGGGATTCCTGGGTGTGGATGAGTGGATCTCTGACTCTTGTGCCTTTTCTTGGGTCTTTTACCCAGCTATCCAGACATTTGTTTTGTCCGATTTTGATGTGCTCATTTCTGTTTTATTTTATTCTTATCACTCAGAAGTCTACTTGTTTTCTAATGAGAGACAGAAAAAGGAAAGGGGAGAGAGGTGAGGAAGAGCCGGGAGGAGTAGAAAAAGGGGAAATCATAATCAGGATCTATTATATGAAAAATTTATTTTCAATAAAAAGGAAAATTAATTAAAAAGAACAACAACAACAACAATGACAACAACAACAGCAACGACAACAACTCAAAGCAGGAACTGAAACAGAGAGCACGAGGAATGCTCTCACTGGCTCACTCTCCAGCTCATGTTCAGCCACCTTTCTCACACCATGCAGAAATACCTGCCCCCGGCTGCCATTACCTGTGGTTGGTTGGATCCTCCTGGACCCTCCTAGATCGATCATTAATCAAGAAAATGCCTCCCCTGACCTGTCCGCAGACCAACTTGAGGCATTTCCTCAGTTGAGATTCCAGCTTCCCAGAAGACCCTAGCTGTGTCAAGTTGCTGCTACCCACATTTAAGCCGTGTCCTCCCCGACATAATCCACTGGGAACACCCTCATAGACATACATCCAAGCTGTACCTCAATCTTCTAGGTGATTCTAAGTCCAGTAAGTTGACAGTGAAGATTAAAGATTACATCCCCTGTTTAAAAGGCATTTTGTAAATTATACAGTGCCATGGGAGTGTATTTGAAATAGAAACAGGTAAAATATTTATAGATAGAGGTAGACACCAAATATATGGGACTTAGTCTCACACAGGTGATCAACCATGCCCAGAATTTCACAACAAATTAGGGGACCCAGTACAGACCTGGATCTTCCAGTAGTACGCAGAATAACCAGCAATACACACAATCCATTCTCAGTACTAAAGGGCTCTAGCAAGCACCCTAGGCACCTTTATGGTACAACTTCTTGCCATGACCATCCAAGCCTTTACACCCTTATCCAGCCTGCCCCACCTAAGCCAGGCACCTACAATGATACTGTTCAGTATGAGCACTCCTGGACCTCCTGCTGGTCATTGAATTACTCTAAAAGTCTAGTGCCTTAAAACACATCTACATATATATGTGCACCTATATGGTGTGTGTGTGTGTGTGTGTGTGTGTGTGTGTGTGTGTGTGTGTTAAATTGAATTCATGGGGGGAAAAAAGTCACTGCCATATTAAGCCAGAGTTCTTAATTATGTTCCGAACAAGAGAAGCTAATTCAGCATCTTAAGCAGAGAAGGCTTTTCTTGCAAGGCTATCAGGTGGCTCACAAAATCCACAGGAACCTGAGAGGGAGCCAAGGGTAGTGCTTAGTGCTGGGACCTCTATGAAGGTCATGTAGGAAAACCAACCTTAGCTCTGGTGCTTCCCTCACCTCATGGATTATAAGGCGCCCTGGCTGGTCTACATGGACACCCCAGCATCCATTCCAGTCAGTGACTGGGACACAGCCGCCTCCATGACTGCAGATGCTAAGAAGTGGAAGTGTGTGGCCCTAGAGCCTCCATCGCTGGAGCTGGTCCTGCTTCTCACAGGACTCACAAATGTGGAGACCCCAATTCTTGAGTGCTGAATAGCATGTGGTGTGTGTGTGTGTGTGTGTCTGTGTCTGTGTGTGTGTGTGTGTGTGTGTCTGTGTCTGTGTCTGTGTCTGTGTGTTTTGGGGTACTGAACATAAAGCCTGCTAGGCAAGCACTCTACCATTCAGCTATATATCTACCTTTTTTTTTTTTTTTTTTGAGACAGAATCTTACCAAGTTACCCGGATCTGCCTCAAACTTGTGATCTTTTGCCTTGGCCTACCAAACAGCTGAGATTATAAGGTGAGCACCACCATACCTAGCTATCCAGACTTTTTTTATGCCTTAAAAAACAGAGGGAGGCATTAGGAATGTAACTCACTTAGTAGAATGCTTCCCTAGTATGCAAGGAACCTAGATTCAATGTCCAGCACCAAATAAAACCATGCATGAAAGTACATGTCTACAGTCCTTGGATCCAGAAAGTGCAGGCAGAAGGATCAGAAGTTTAAAGCCATCTCTGGTTACATAGCTACTTTGAGGCCAGCTTGGGATACATGATGCTCTCTGCCTCAAAACAACAAGAGGGAAGGAAGGAAGGAAGGAAGGAAGGAAGGAAGGAAGGAAGGAAGGAAGGAAGGAAGGAAGGAGTAAGGAGGGAAGGAAAAGAGAGCAAGCAAATGACAGAAGAGTGTATGGTCAGTGAATTACAACTTATACAAAGGGAGCTTACAATGCCCATCTGAAATTAAAATATCATCAAAATAACTAGGGAGGGTTCTGAAAATCTCTAATAGTACAGTAGGAAGGACTCAAAATATTGTTCTGAATTAAAGCACCTATTTCACAGACACATAAATTAAAAGATTGCCTCATGGGTACCTAATAATTAGTGGTAATGTGTCAGCATTAAACCTAGGTCTCATGCACTGTGAAATAATAAGGGCTCATTCCAAATTATGGTCAGCCACGAAACACCTTTGAATGCACAGCCTACACAGGGCCAACGAGCCCCTCTCATTCCCATGCAGAGGATCCTCAAATGCGTGTGATGGTTTGGCCTCCAATTCTTCAGGTCATCAGGAAGCGTGACTCTTTATAGCTAACCAATCTTGGAGGTTAGTCCTCAAACAAAGTATGTAAGTCTCCCACGATTCTCACAACAGATGCAAGGCCCCTGGGTCCCAACAGACCACCTCCCCAGCCTACCTTATGTAGAGAAAAAGAAGGGAGGAATGTATACTTTAAGTCATTTTGTTCTAACCACTCTAATAACAAAGCTGGAACAATCAATGGATCACTTTTAAATAGTCACTGTGGTTACCATTTCTTACCCCCGCTGTGAGGTATAACCTAGGACACCTACAAGTAAGAATCAACTAATAGAACCCGATGAGCATGGTGGCACAGGCCTTTAATCCCAGCACACAGAAGGCAGAAGCAGGCAGATCTCTGTGGGTTCAAAGCCACCCAGTCTACATGGTGAGTTCCCAGGCCATCAGAGTTATATAACAAAAACCTGTTCAAATCAAATGAAAGAACTACATGGGACCCAAGACATGCATGTGTTTGTTTGTTTGCTTATGGGGGTCATACTGCAGCATGCATGTGGAGCTCAGAGGGTAACTGTAAGAATCTGTTCTTTCCTTCTACCCTATGATCCTGGGGATCAAGTCAGGTCATCAGGCTTGAACCATCTCCCTGGCCCTGAGCCTTCATTTGTTCCATCAGTGAACAGAGCTTCCCTTCTACCAGTATGAAGGTCATCTGCACCCCATCTATTCCAAATTAACAAGAAAGCAGCAACAATTCCAATTGCCACTTCATAAGCAACCAAAGCTATAGCGGGCAGCTGGACGTTCGTCGCGGTGATTCTTACTAACGAACCACCAAGGAAAAACATGTAATTTAGACAATTCCATTTACTAACTGAGGTAACTGCCCATGACAATGTTGTGGGGGCCATTTCTAGAACAGAGTCTGATTTTTAAAACAGTTGTGAAACATTTTGTTAAAATAAGAAAAAGAATAAGAAGCAGAAAAAAAAATAAGAATATGCTTTAAACGTGGAAAACATTAGTCTTTTGTGCAAAATACTCACCCTAGACTACTACATAAAGGCATATGCTTGACCCTAGTGGCAACTACAAGTATTTAAAGCCCACTCTCCACTACAATCATAGTCCTGGATATGTGAGTGATCTGCTGATATAAGAAGAGGAGCCAGCGAACGAAGGTCTGGGTTTCCATGAGAACCTGAGTCTGAAGGAACTGGGGCAAACTGACCGTCCTTTGTTCAAGCTGATTAACAACCTGAAGTAATCGCAGTCACAATCAGAAGAGGGCACACAAAAGGACTGCTCCTTACAAAGGAACGCTGCTCACGTGTTCCAGGCCAGTGTGGACACAACTGGAAAGAAGGACAGTTGGTCTCACAAGGCACTGAATGGGGGCCAACCGCCAATCTTGCCCCAACGTCCACACAGTCACAGAAGCATAAGAGCAAACTGGCCCTAGAGATGGAAGGGTAAGTGAGCAGGCTCCTGGGGAGACAAACAAAACACTAAGCAGCCAGTCTACAGGCTAAGCAGACTGCCTCAATGGTCTTGGGCTAGGTCACTACACTTGGCTCTGGAGAGCAGGAAGCAGTCACTGGAATAGCCAGGGGAAGAGCCTTTTGAGGGTGTGGCTGCTGAGCTAAGAGCCAAAGAAGGCAGCAGCCAAGTACTGGGCTAAGGGAAGAAAGACCAAAGTGGGCAGTGCCCGGTATGTGAAGGGGAGGTGAAGCCAGGAGGGGCCAGACCTAGGCAGCTGAGTCCAGATCTGCAAAACAATGACCCAGGTGCATTGAAGCATCCCTGAAATCCCAGTACTGGGGCTCAGAGACCAGAGGGTTCAAAGAACAAGGCCAGCCTCAGTTACATATGAAGTTCAAAGCTAGCCGGCTGCATGAGACCCTGTCTTGAAACAAACCTACAACAAAAGGCCCACTGGCTTCTCCAATGTAACAAGGCCTCTCCCCTATATTGGTCTCTGGCACAGTCCAACACTCAGGAAGCAAGGGAGGGAGCCTGGGCAACACAGAAAGGAATTGAGGGAGGGAGGGGTGAAATACACACCCAAGGGGGGAGGGGAGAGTAGAGCCTGTATCACAAAATTATCTTCTCAGTGCAGAAAAACTAAGCTCCAAAAGGCAGAGTTGTGTGGCTCAGAGAAAGAGTCAGGCACAACTGAAAGGCACTGCCAGTTTCTTTCTGCACACATTGTTTTTATTTCTTAAAATAATATAGTTGATGCAGGTCGTGTGTGTGTGTGTGTGTGTGTGTGTGTGTGTGTGTGTCTCCCTGTGTGGGTACATGCATGTGTGTGATGTGTACATGTGTGCACAAGTGTGCCTGCAGAAGACAAAGAGGATATAAGACCCCCTGAAGCTGGTGTTCCTGGCAGCTGTGAGCCACCTGATATGTCTATAATCTATATCTATATACCTATATATCTATATATCTATATATCTATACATCTATACATCTATACATCTATACATCTATACATCTATACATCTATACATCTATACATCTATATATTTATATATCCATATCCATATCCATATCCATATCCATATCCATATCCATATCCATATCTATATCTATTAGCATTGAGTGTCCCAGAATGGATGCCTTCAAGTGTGGGCTTTCTTGAACTCCATCTAGGATGCATACTCATATTCTTTTTGTCACCTGAAAATCTTAGAATATAAGCATCAGGGGAGATTTTCTTATCCTCATTCACCTTAATACTTTAAGTATTAATAAAGTATTGATTAAGAATTAATAAAATACTGAAGAATACTTTTTTAAATTCTTTAATGCTGACCAAATAGCCAACAATACTGCAAAGCCAAATACAAACACAGAACACCATCCATCCAAGCTGCAGAAACGAATCCCAAACAGCTGCAGCAAAACACGCCTCAGCAACGAGCCATGGGTTCACCCAACACCACCTTCCGTCCTGTCCTGCTTTCCAACATAATAACTGCTACACTGACGACATATCCCTTCCACTATGTTAAAGACGTTTCACAAAATGTAATAAATGATGGCATTGCAAAATGCTGCCTACTTGAGGAGCTGAAAACATGTTGGAGCTCAAGATTCTCAAAGCAGTGTGGGGACCCACAACCCTGACCCATCTGTTCTGCATCATGTCATCTCACCATAGAATGGAATTGTAAGTGGCTTCCCACTGCCTACCCTTTTTGTCTAAAATGACTCTTAGGGTTGGAGAGATAGCTTAGTCAGTAAAATGCTTGTTATGCAAGCATGAGGACTTGAATTTGGTCCCCAGAACCCCAGTAAAGATGCTGAGCATGGTGGCATGTGCTGGGAAGGGGAGACAGGATGCCTGGCTCTCACTGGCCATCTACTCTAGCCTAAGTGATTAGCTCCAGGCTCAGTGACAGACACAGTCTCAAAGGAGACAAAGTTCTTTTTTGGTTGTTGTTTGTTTTTGTTTTTCAAGACAGGGTTTCTCTGTGTAGCCCTGGCTGTCCTGGAACTCACTCTGTAGATCAGGCTGGGCTCGAACTCAGAAATCCACCTGCCTCTGCCTCCCAAGTGCTGGGATTAAAGGTGTGCACCACCACTGCCCCTAGGAGACAGAGTTCTTAAAGACAACACCAAGGTCATCTTCTAGCCTCCACCCATAAAACAAAACCAATTTTGAAAATGACTTCTGGAAATAAATAAATCCTGTATCAAGAGATATGCAAGAAAAGTAAGAAAAGCTACCATGTGTAAGATATTATGTACTCTGCAATGCAAATCAAATTTCCTAAACTCTATTTTAAACTTGGCAGTTACACAGACTCCACTGCTGTCTGCCTGCCATTGTTGTCTCTTAAACTCCCATAACAGGTAAAAACAAAGGACGAAGGTTCTGATCACTTGTCCTGCCATTATACACTGGGAAATGATTCGTGTTGGAACATTCATCTCAGCTCTACCACAGAAAACTGAAAAACTCTACATTATTAAGAAAATTAACATTGTGTAAAAAGACAATGTAGCAAAATCTCAGGAAAACAAATCATGAAGTTGTCCAACAAACTATTCTAGCAAAAAGTATTATGTTTGTGGTTAATGTGGTTTGCTTGTGACAAAGAAGAAAAATGATGCAGAGTGTGTGGGAGGTTCAGAGCTGGGGAACAGCTGCAGTGAATTCTTTATATCGTTCCCTCCACTTTCGTATTCACAGTGATGAGACTTTGTGTGGAGGGGTCATGTGTGTTCATATCTGTGCACACTCATGTGGAGACCAGAGGAAAATGGCAGGTGTCTGCTTCCATCATTCTTCACCTAACACCTGAAACAGGACCTCTTACTGAATGTGATCCAGTGGCCATCTAAGTTCCAGGACCCATCTACCTCCATCCCTCAGTAATGGGGCTGTAGGTATACATCACCATGGCCAGCTTTTATTGTATGCTGGAAATCAGGTGTTGTTGCTTGCACACCAAGCACTCTTACCCACTAAGCCATCTGCTTAACCCTAAACAGATTTTTTATATATCTTCAGAATGAATATAATTCTGAAACTACAAATATATATATATATATATATATGTGTGTGTGTGTGTGTGTGTGTATGTATGTATATTATGTTTGTGGTTATTCATAAACTATCAAGATTATCATCTTTCATTATTATTATAGGAACATTTACTGCTAATTTATTTGTTTACTTATTTTGGGGTTTTTGTTTTGTTTTGTTCTTTTGAGACAGTGTTTCTCTGTGTAGCCCTCTCTGACTCTCCTATAACTTGCTCTGTAGATCATGCTGTCCTCAAACCCAAGAGATTCACTTGCCTCTGTCTCCTGAATGCTGAGATTAAAGGCGTGTGCTACCACGCCCAGCTAGGAACATTTACTTCTAAAGTATCTATTGTCAACTTATTTTTTTAATGAACAAGAATGTTTAAAATTTTCAACAGTTTACTTAAATGGGCTTCATGGTATAGAGTAGTGTCACGTGATCTGTACATACCAGCAGTATCATGGGCCTTTTCCAAGTTGTCAATCCAATGATTCCGGAGAGTATCACCTGTGAGGGAAAAATACAACATCATCAACCCAGAAAGTGCTATTTAAACATCTCCCATTCTTGCTGATTATATAAGCCATGGCAAACCATTCTGGGCTGTCTTACAGAATTACAGAGCATATTTACTGGCTGTGTATGCTTTCATTTGTGTTATTAAAAACATCAGTATCTCTGGCCAAATTCCATATACCCAGTCTGTAGTCACATTCAGTCTGTGATACACACAAGTACCTTCATAGGACAAGTAAACTCCAAAGTGGAAGACAAAACTTATGAGAGTACCTCGTAGTCCAAGCTTGCAGCCAAGTTCCAGATTCTCATGAAAACACACACACACACACACACACACACACACACACACACACACACGAACCACAAAACTCCTCATTTCCAAGCATCCTGTCCTTTCTCAGCCATCCAGGCTACACATTCCAGAACTTTGTGCCATGCCCTCTTTATGGCCAGTACCCATTCCTCTCAATGACCCTCCTCATACCCATCTACCAGCCCCTACTTGTCACCTCCTCTGAGAAGGTTTCCATAATCTTGTCACTCTACATGTCTGCCTTGTATATACCAACTTTCTTTTTCTCTTAAAAACTCCCTAATGGGGGTTGGAGATATATCTCAGTAATTTAGAGTACCTGCTGCTCTTACAGAGGACTAGAGTTCAGTTTCCTGCACCCATGTCAGGCAAGGTGGCACCCACATGTACATTCATGAACAGACAGACAGACAGACAGACACACACACACACACACACACACACATACACACACACACACACACACACACACACACATTTTTTTTAAAGAGAACTCAATGGTCATCCTTTGAGACATGCATGTCCACACGTCTGCCATGAGCTCCTGTCTTGTCTGAATCCCTGGCATCTAACATAGTGCCTGTCACGTGACTATCAAAACATGGCAGTCACTGATCATTTACCCCACAAAGAGGAACTACAGAGAGAAAGCTCTTGAATTGCACAACGATGCTCCAATAAAAAAACACACAAAGATTCTTGGTAAAGATGAACCAGATTGTTGCCAAAATACAGACTGGAAACCACCACAGCCTTTTGGATGGCACAGTTCACTAAACTACCAGAAAGAAGAATCACAGTAATCATTCACTCAAGACACCCTGTGGCCTCTTGAGCACACTTCCCCTGTATAACAGGGTGTGTCCAGCAAGCACAGCTAGGAGTTTCCTTCATGGAGCATCTCTCTTGCTCAAATCCCTTCCACGAAAACATCTACAACTACTGTTTATTAACTACACATCAGGTGAGGGTGTTCAGATTAACACACAGGTTCACCTGCCATACCTCATCTCAACAACTAAGACGGAATCAGCCCATAGCACCACACTATCAGAGACAACATGCACTCATATAACCTTGACCCAGAACTACATATGTGCAGGCAGGTATCTGGTTTTTTCTATCCCACTCTGTCCTTGCAGTTCCATTAACTCTGAAAGGATTCTGCTTGCCTTCATCCCTAGTGTGTGGGTTGTGTTGACTCTCTACTTTGGAACTGGAGCTCATGAGGCCTAGGGCTCAGGTCTCATGCTCTGCTTCAAAAGAATCAGTCATGTGACCTTGGCTAAATTTCTTCGTTGTTTCTGGGCCTCACTCTGGACTCCTGTGAGACGTTAAATGAAAGAAACAACCCCTGGGTCTCTTCAGAGCAAAAGATTTAACACTGAGCTGGGTTAGGATGCTGAGGCAGGAGGATCCCAAAGTCAGCCTGTTCTCAAACAACCAAAATCAAAAGAAAACAAAAACCCACAAAAGACATATCCCACCATGACAACAGACCCTTCAGAACCCCCTGATATCCAGTGACTATATGAGTATACACCTATGTGCCCATGTTTGCAAGAGAACATGTGTTGTACATATGCATGCATCTCCCATGTGTGTACACTTGCTCATGCATGTATGCATACAAACATCTGCATGTGTGTCCTCAGGTGTGTGTCTCTGCCTCCTCCTCACCATGCTGGGACTGGACTTTGCTGAGGAAATGCAAACTGTTTTTGTGTGAAAACAAGACTGAAATTGTCCCTGGCCTTGAGGAAAACACAGACTGCCCACTTGGGTAGAAAATAACTATGATTTGAATTATTCATTGATGTTTGTTATTTGTGTCACTGTCTCAGAATACGCTGCGGTTCAGCTCTCGGGGACATTCTCTTTTGTCCATTAAAACAGTATTATTAAGATGAAGTGTCCAACCTGGGACATAAAAGCCATAAAACCAAGATGTGTCTAAGCTATACTTTCTATTTCTGTATCGGCCTTGGTCTCCTTCCTCCTCCACGCTCACAAGTTAGTACATTCAATGTATTTTATGTAAGTACAAATTTCTCCCTAAAATGTTATTGTGTGTGCAAATAGTGTGTGTGTGCTGCAAACACGCACAAGGGTGTGATTTCCACAACGCCATCGTGACAGATCTACTTTTTCTGATCTCAGTAAGGACTTCATTGGAATTTTGTCAACTCTACTGAAATAGCTGGAATTCATTTCAGAGTGACAGCGGTATAACCTTCCATTGTGCAAAAGCGCCTAATGTATTCAGTCATTTCCATATCTGTGGGCCTGCACTCTAGTCCTGGCTTTCTACTCTTGCAAACACTACAACCATAAACAGTCATGGTTTTATGAATGTATCTTTAAAGCCGTGTGCTTTTATTCCTGTTGGACAAAGGCTTAAGAAAGGAATGGCTAAGTAGCATGTTATTCACATTTTTAATTCTACTAAATCCTCACTAATAGATATCTTTTCCAATAAAACCTTCTGAGATAAAAGAACCACCCATGTTCCCTTTCCTCCTTTTAGGGGGTGGTATTTTGTTTACATAGTAGCAACTTCAGAAAATATTATTGAAAATAAGAATAAGATATGTGGTATGTAAGGAATATCAATAACCTGGAAATATATTTGGCAAAAATACTTAAGATTTGTTGGAGAGAAAAACAAAGCTTATAGAGTAATATTGAATAAACTCCCAAATAAATGAAGACATACCAAAGTCATGGGTTCGAAAACACTCTGTTTAAAAGAATCATTGCCACTTGAAATAGATTCAGAGCTCAGCCAGCAAGCTTGTATGAACTGAATTCCTTAGCAGGCACTGGAAAGTAAGTTCAAACGGGCCTAGCAGAGCTAGTATAATCCCAATGCTTTCAGAGGCTGAGGCCAGATGATCACAAGTTCAAAGCCTACCTGGCCTACAGAGGAGCTTCAAGGCCAGTTGAGCAAGGCAGTGAAATTCTGTTTCAAAAATAAATGGTAAAAAGGAGGCTGGGGAGACACTGAGTGGCTCAATCCCCAGTACTAAGAGGGGAAATAAAACTGAATCCGAGTTCTGGGTGCCTCTCAGTCCCGGGAGTCACATCTGCAAGCCCCTCAGTTCTGAACCTGACCCACGCCCTGTTGACTTTCACAGAGTAACCCTCTTCTTTTCAAACCCAGTGAATCCCAAGGCATTTTGGGAACACCTTGAATTCAAGGGAGAAGGGCAAACAGCGGAAGGAGAATCAGAGGGTCAGAAGCGTCTGGAATGGTGGCAGGAAATGAGGCTCTGCCTTAAGGGTGAATCCTTTAAGAGCTCAAAACTCAAGGCATGGCAAGGAACAGATGCTCCTGTTGTCTAAGCATGGTGCTGTAGATGGCAGGGAGTGAGACAGAGTACTCTAGGCTTCACCTCCCTCTGGGCAGCAGAGGATGGACTCTGTCAGGAGGAAGTCCAGGAAGTTCCTAAGCAATGGCCTTTCATGGCTTCTACTAGTCCACGGGGCTACTACTGACTACTTGCCTATGCCATGAGGGCCTGTACCTGGGAAACCTCACTCAAGTACCATAAGCAGTTTCTAGAAGGCACTTGGTAATGACAAGAGTCAATGAATGAGTGCGTGAGTGAGTGAGTGAGTGAGTGAGTGAGTGAATGAATACCAGAAACAGAAGATGAGCTTGCTTAAGGATGACTGCATAAGCCTGAACACATTTCCACCCCCCAAGCTCCCTGAAAGAACAGCCACAGAGAAGGACAACACCATCATCATTCTTCCATCCAGCACACGATGCGACGGGTCCCGAATGTGCAGGCAAGCACCTACTGCCACTGCCAAGCCAGCTCCAGATTGTTACAGTCGGAGTCATCATCGTCTGTTTCACTCCCTGTAGACCATCCCTGTAGCTCATGGGAACAACAGAGCTTTCCTCTTCCTGATGACGTAAAGGGATGACAGGTCAGAGTCAGCGTGACCCACCACGTGCGGCTAATGCCCTTAATTTTCCAGCTTAGAAACCAATCATTAAAATCAAAAGCTTAAACTCCTACTGCCCTACTTTCCCTGGTTAATCCACAAACATGCCTCCAGGCAAAAATGTTCTGGCTCGTTTGTCAAAAACGGCGGCATCTAAACGCAGATGCCTGGAAGCCATGTGGCATATATGTTTGTCTTGTGAATAGGCAGAAAATAATTTATCAAACTTCTCAACAACCTATCTTTCCCTATAAGTGAACAAGTGTGTATGAGAGAGGGAGGGATATTGATTCTCCTCTTTCTATAGCATAACTCATTTGAAAAGCTGAATGCGTGGCATCAAAGGAAGCTGGGGATTTCAATGTTCAAAAATCAGATGGCCAACCCAACAGAACTCTCTCTCTGCTCATTTATGAAATGTAGCTCTGCTCAACAGGTGCCCTCTCCCACAATCCCAATGGGATCAAAATATTTAAGCACATGCCTAAACCGAGAACCAGGATGACACAGTCTGAACACAAACATCAAGACACTCCCTCAGCCATGTACCAACCATGGGCTGTGTTTAAAGACAGCTGGCTAATTTCTTAGCACTTCAAATGTTGGGCATAATAGTCCTTAACCAAGGTCGGCAAGGGGAAAAATGATCATAGCATATGCAAATAAAAAAGATCTAAATGCATTTTGTTTTCTGAGGCAGCATCTAATATAGCACAGGTGAGCCTCAAGCTGGCTAAGCCAAGGATGATCCTTGGCTTAGGATCATCTACCAGTTTCTACCTGAGTGACTTGGATTATACGGCAGACCAGTGTGCCTCCACCACCGCTGTTTGGCAGTGCTGGGAATTGAACCCAGGATCTCTTGTTTGCTAGGTTGGTGCTGTACCCACTAAGCTACATCTACAGTGCTCAATCAAATAAGAAAGTTTTCATTAGGGGCCACTGAGATGGCTCAGCAGGAAAAGGCACTTGCCTCTAAATATCTCTTTCTCTGTCTCTGTCTGTCTCTGTCTCTCTTCTCTCTCTCTCTCTCTCTCTCTCTCTCTCTCTCTCTGTCAAAAAATATAATTTAAAAAAATAAAGATTACATTAAAATAGTACCTTCAAGTTACTGAAATATTCATTCAAACATGTGGGGAAAGTTGCTTACAGGACTTAATTTCTGATGTTTTCACACAAATGAAACAGCTCTTCAGGGTTCAGATAAGTGGATGAAGCCCCAGCTCAGCCTGACACCTCTCCCAGGAGTGAACATGGAAAAACATCCCCAGAATGTGCTCCTTGACAACATATGTATGTCCCCAAACCTAACTGTGCATTAAATACAAAACAAAAAGTTTTACAAAAGCCCAATTAAGATTTGCCAGTTTCACTGCCGATGCAAAGTGCCCATAGCTACTCATTCACAGTGTGAGGAGACAATTCTCAGTGCTCACACATGGATTTCAGGTAGCATTTGCCTTGTGTGCCACTTCCTCTCAATACTAAGCCACACACAGACCGAACTGCTGAGTGGGCCAGGGATGTAGCTCAGGGGTAAAGCTCTTGCCTCAGGCCCTGAGTTCAATCCCCAGATCTGCAAAGAAAGGGGGAAGAAGGAAGGAGGGAGCAAGGAAGAAACTCTTGAATGTGCATAATCACGGCATGCCTACACAGTGAAATATGACTTCACAATTATCAGGAAGGCGGTGCTGCTAAACTGGATGAGCCTTGTAAATATCCTAATCAAAAGAAGTTATTCAGTCCTGAAAGACCTTGTGTTGTAATGATCCCATACATACGTGTGTGTGTGTGTGTGTGTGTGTGTGTGTGTGTGTGTGTGTGTGGTCAGAAAGTAGGAAAGTCCGTGGTATCTGGACAGAGTGGTGGGGAGGGGAAGAGAAAGGAGATCTGGAAGTGATGAGAACCCGTTTTTCTGTAGTGGCTGTGCCACAGTGAACTCTGGAAACTCCCAGACAGTTCTTGTTACATGGTAACTTGTCAGGCATGCAGGCTACAGCTCAATAAAGCTGGGTTATTGTGTTTTGTTTCCATTTCTCCAGTCCTTAGTCACAATTTTTCATCATTTTCCATAAAAACCTTGGTCCAGCCACCTGTGTTTGTTGTAATGTGTCATTAGGCCAGGCCCCTTCTTTGAAATGTACACCCAAGTGTTTAATGGCTGACATGGCACATTTGTATCTGCCCTAGAATAACCCAGTGTGCCTCAGTGGGGCGTGGTGTCAGATGTTCAGATGCTCTAGCTCCCGAGCCTGGTGATGGGTCAACACACAGGGTCATCACGTTCTCCTTTCTACATTCATTAAAACGTTAATTCTATTTTTCACAATGAAATGTTAAAAGTGGAAGGGTCACTTTTATGAAATCTCTTAATCCTCTCTCTCCTCACACACACACATCTATATGTATGGAATCCTTACAACACAAGGTCTTTCAGGACTGAACAACTTCTTTTGATTAGGATATTTACAAGGCTCATCCAGTTTAGCAGCACCGCCTTCCTGATAATTGTGTGTAATATTTCTCTCTCTCTCTCTCTCTCTCTCTCTCTCCCTCCCCCTTCCCCTCCCCTCCCCCTCCCCCTCCCTCTCCCTTTCCCTCTCCTCCCTTTCTCTCTCTCTCTTTCTTCTCTCTCTCTCACTCTGTATGTGTGTGTGTGTGTGTGTGTGTGTGTGTATGTGTGTGTGTCTGTGTGTGTGTACACATTGAAATTTTTATACATGAAATTACAAGGATGTAATACTAAGATTTTCAAAATAACATGGCAATTTTAATCTGCCAAATGGACTGGGAGCACAAAGGATTTAATTCCTGCTTGATGTCCCTTGCTCTGGTGTCTCTCAGGACACACGAGACCAGCGTCTGAGCCTAGCAGGGAATGTAGATGAGACCACAGTTCCAGTGGCTGGGGATGTAGGGGTGGCTGTGGTTTTATTATACACTGTCTGCATAAGTCTAATGCTTCTCCTAATACACAATTGCTTTTAAATAGAGCTCTCTCACCTACATGAGTTTAAAACCCAATACAAGTGTGGTATTTTTCTTCCTAAAACACCAAAAGAATGGATGGCATCTACTGACAGCTGCTTAAAGCCTACTTACCTGTTCTGAAAACACAGGTAATATCCATTGGTTCTGTTGACAATCTGCAAATTCTAAAGTCGACCTTAGGAACAGGTCACACATACACAAAGAATGAACGGCAGTTACAAGTCTGAATACTGACCCAAGGACATAGGCATAGACTGTGGCATACAGAAGTGACCCTTTCAAGTCCAAATCCTAGATTCCTTCTTGGGTCTGATTTGCTTGTACCTGAGGACAAGCCCAGTCAGTGACAAGCCCAGGTACCATCCTGCACATTCCAGTTTACCATCCTGTGCATGCTGGTTTGTGAGCTTTGTTTTCCTTCTCATCAAATCTCACTGCGGCTTCTTTACTTACCTTGGAAAGAATTCACAATTGCAAACCCATTTCAGATTTTAATTTTAGAGGAAAGCAAATACAGTGTGTGTGTGTGTGTGTGTGTGTGTGTGTGTGTGTGTGTGTGTGCAGTGTGTGAATACTTGTTAGTATGTCTATCTGCATATGTGGTGGCAGAGAACGACACTGGGTATACTCTCCACCTTATCTTATTTTTAGAGACTGGGTATCTCGTCCATTTGGCTAAGATTCACTGTATCCATCTTCTCCTGACCCCACCCCAGACACTGGGGTTCAGGCTCCCCTTTCCTCAAACCCAGTTTTTTGGGTGGGTTCCAGGGATCCACACCCAGGTCCCCATGTTTACACAGCACACATTTTACTGGCTGGGCCGTCTCCCTAGGACCTCTCACAAATATTTTTTAATAAACTAGCTATCTTGAGAGAACAAAGGATTATGATTTTACAAAGAGTAAATCTATAAAATACATACAAGATTCTGGCCCAGGGTACTTAGAGGAAAGAAATGCAGCAACCATTTGAATGACTAGCCTGGCAGGAGGAGGGGGGAGGCATTAGCCTGGTTCCTACTCAACAGACTCCCCACACTTCAAATCATTCTAGAACAATCACAAAGATAGTAGCAGAGTCCAGAGTCAGAGCTACAGGGTGCAACTCTGTCCACCTAATACTTAAGCTCTGGGCTTCACTCACTACAGCACAAAAGGATCCCAACAGAACCATTTAGCAAAGGTCTTTAGAAGAAGTATAGATTGATAGCGGGTAATACAAAATTCTGGGTTAGGCCAGAGAAACCTCATGGTCTGCGTGTTCTCATTCAAACGATTACTCTGGGTTCAATATGTTCTCCCACTTTAAAAAAAAATTAGTCTTGATTCTGGATAAGTTTTAACCAGTAGAGCACAATCTGTGCACTCACTGACAATCATAGAAAAAGCTATAGACACTCTATGGCTTTTATAGAAAGGTCATTTGTCATACTTCATCCTCCACAGTCCTTGCACAAGGACCAGTTTCCAAGTCCCCAGGCCCCTGGCAAACCTCAAGAGGTTAGACGCCTTAAAAGTTGTGACACAGTTCGGAGGCAGAGATGAGTAGCCATCCAGTCTACAAATGCTTGCTCACTGGCAGCCGCTTTTCTCAGAGGCCAGGCTTCCCTATTCCCTATTGGCCAAGGAGGCGGGACCAGGTGCCAGGATAGGGCAGACATCCCCAGCTAGCTGCCCGGACTACCGGAGCTCTGGGGTGTGCATCCGTAATGACAGGTTCTGTCCCTTGAGCATCCACTTCTGCAGAGCAGCTTTGGTGGCTCCAGGAACCCACCTAGGGTTTGAGCTCTTCTTTAATGACCAGGTACAAGCCATCAGTCACAGACAACCTCCTATTACCTCAGAGCTCCTCAGGGTTCAGTCATCCAACTACAGATAGTCTTTCGTGTGTGTGTCTGTGTGTGTGTGTGTGTGTGTGTCTTAATGAAGAATAAAAACACGTCAACCACTTCCGCCTCTTCAATCTGTCACTCTGTCAATCCAGAAGTACCCCACCCTTTATGGGTATTGCTGGTGTATCGGTGAGGAGAACGTATCAAAACCCCTGTCCTGGAGTTTACTTTGCCAATGCTGTATTCAGTGGCCAAAAAAGTTTCAAATTCTTTTTCGCCCATCCTCATGTGAGTCTCTCGAAGAGCTTGATACTGTGCTTAATGTTAACTTGACGGAAACAAAATCCTTAGCGTGAGAGGGACAGACACTGCCCAGGTGCAATCCAATTCTCCCTCCTACTTGACTACCTCCTGACACTTACCTCCCACACCCCACCCCCACTCATTGTCGCCTACACTTCAGGTGGCTTTAGGGTCTGCGCGCCCCAATAGAGGTCAAACAAAAACAACGGAGGAGACCCTCCACAACACACGGTGCCGAGGATGGGACCCCGCAAAGAGGTGCTCTCGGTACTCACCGAGGAGCCGGCCCAGAATGGGCACGAGTTCTTCACCTGCGGCGAGCTGCTCAGCGACAGCGCCCCGAAGCTGAGCGCCACCATGCAGCAGCCCAGGATCAGCTGCAGGAGCCCGAGCGACAGGAGTGGGCGCGCGGGTAGCAGCGCGGAGCCGGGCGCGGCGGGGCGGCGGGACGCGAGCGCGGGCGGCGGGGCCAGCACGGCCGCGGGGGCGCAGCGGGGCCGAGCTGGAGGCTGTAGAGCGCCCCGGGGCCAGCGCGGCCGCAGCGGGGGCAGCGGCGGCTCCTGAGCGGCGGCGGTGGCGGCGCCAGGACCTCCGGTCTGAGGTCCGCCCGACAGCCCCGCCACCGGGCAGCAGGAGCCCGGGAGCACCACGGGCAGAGACATGGGCGCGCGGCGGGCGGGCGGCGCAGAGGAGCGGAGGGCGCCGCGCACCGGGCACCCGCGCCGGCGCCGCGCAGGACGGACTGCGCACGGCCCAACCACTTGCTGCGGCGGCCAGCGCCGGCCGCGCCCACCTGCCCCGCGGGGCCCGCCCCCCGCCGTCCCCTCTTGGTCACCCACGGTGACAAATGCGCCGCCGCCTTGGGGTCACCCGGGAGAAGTGTCCAGGAACTGCGAGGGGCCTCCGCAGCTAGAGGCGTAACCGTTCTCGGAGTCTGTCCCCAACCGCGGCACCAAGGGACCCGTCGTGGACCTAGGTCCCTCCGAGGGACCAGGCGACCTTTAAATAGGAAGGGAGTCCCGTGTGATTCTCCTCCTCCCCCACGCCTGGAGGAGGGGCTGTGGGCGACCCGACGGGAAAAGGTCCTAGCCGGGGAAGAGGACACTCGCTGGACATTACCGCCCGGGAATGCAACCTGCATCTATGGCTTCTAAGGAGAATTCCCGGCTCTGTCGCTGTCGCGGCAGTTCTGCCGGGAGGGAACCGGGTGCTTTCCTGGCACCAGAGTGGGAACAATAGTGGCAAGGCCAGGTTACCTTGGGAGTCACTACTCAGCATTCACAATGGAAAGAGCCCAGGGGCGGCCCTGTGCAATTGACAGGGGGTCACAAGTTCCAACCTTTTAGCTTTGACCCGTAATTGACATCACCTGATAGAACACAGACTCCCAAACTTCGCCGGAAATGGTTTAATGAAATCTTAATCTGCCTTGGTAATTTATAATATAGTTATCGAGCTTTGAGGAAAAAGCAATTATTCACCTTTGCACAAAAGTTTCCCCTAATAGAATGTCTAGACGGCTAATGTATCTTAGGTAAGATGGTGATAATGAGCTTCTTTTCCAGGTAAGAACTAGAGCAGTGTCGGTTTGCAGCCAGTTGTAAGCATCTGAAAGCTTGACTTACTGGAAAGGTGAGGGAATCTAATGCCCTCCTGCTCAGTAAAACAAGAGAAATGCAGGTTTGTTGGTGTGCTCTGCTTGAGAAGGCTGTATTTATGTTGAACATTATGTCACACACTGTGATGTATTACCAATGTGTAGGTGTTTACACACACACTTTTTAAATCATTAAGCCACCTGTGCTTAATAGTACCTGGGACTTCCTTTCCGACTGTTGCCAGGCATAAACTTCAAGGTTTGGGGAGTGGGAGGGGAAGTAGTTTGGCTTTTGTTTTGTTTTTAAACGAACACTGAAAATCTGATGTCTCCTGTACTTAAAAACAAAAATCTACCATAGATGCTCTTAAGGTGAAGACGAGTTAAGTTTCTTCAGTGCTGTGGCTATAACTTTTATTTTAAACACAAGCTTAAAAGTATTTAATTCTTAAGGCTGAATGACACCCTGCAATACAGTATGTCTACTTGAGTGTTCAGACATTCTCTCAGCTAAATAAATCTATTCTATTGGCCAGAACCTGACACCTGAACCATGCCATTAAAAATGCATTCCTTGTGTCTAAGAATGTTTGCATTAGAAGTCAGGATACCCTCCTTCCCCTGGGGATACTTATGACTAGGACAAAGTTGGGGGAGGTGCTGGTGACAATCCACTTTTTAATGCCAGTGCTAATTACACAGCAAGGGTCACTATGAAAATCCATATGGTTACACTTGGGGTCTTCCTGCTTCTTTGTGTTTTTATATTTAAGGATTGACCTAAAGGACTTTAAATGCCCAACATTTCTAGGTGTTTTCTATATGCAGAAACACACAGTAACAAAGACAAGTAAAATCCATAGATGGTTTTATCTACCAGATCTACGCATTAGAAGGTCACAGGACCTCCTGGAACTTACTGTTCTGTTTCTCTCCCCCACTCCAACTCTGTTGCTGTTATCAACATGTACGGCTTGTTCTTGTTTGCAGAAGCACAAATCTAGATAAATTGCCCCAACCTTTAAAGTTGCACCAGTTATTGTCCTTCGGTATTTGTGCTTAAGATTCCTGTAACCAGAGCTTGACTCTTCAGACTTCACACCACTGCCTGCTTAAGTATTCGGTCATACTTGACTGAGCTGTAGGAAACAGATCTCTTACAACAGCGATTCGGGGCCACTGAGTCCAGTTTGCTGTAGAAGATAATAGTCAAACAGGCAGGGAATGGAACTTGAGGGCCGGGCAGGGGGAAAGCCGGGGAGGAAAGTGAACTTTCCTTACAGGGTAGGGACTTCCTCCAAAAGTGACACTTTGGCGGTAACACAATCTACATCGGATGTATACGCAAATTGTTGCGTAATCTTCCATAGCGGGAAGCTGGTTGGGAGCGACCCATGAGTAAGCCAACTAGATGAACATCCAGCTAAAACGTGTGGTACCCACCCAGTGGAATGAAGCACTTATGCATGCTACTATGTGGATGGACCGTGAAAACAGGCTAAGTTAAGGGCCAGTAACAGAACGCACGTACTATACGATTCCATTTTGACAGAATGGCTACAGCAAACAATCCATAGAGATTTGCTTTGTGCTTTGTGGTTGTTGAGTGCTTGAGAAATGGAGAGATTGTGGGGGGAGGTCATAGTTAATGAGTATGGCGGGTTTTTGTTTTGTTGTTATTGTTTTCAAGGTGATAAAATATTCTACAATTGACTGTGGTGACTAATGCACAAGTCTGAATAAGTGAAAAACATTGAATTATATTCTTTGTTTAAATGAACGCATTGAATTATGTTCTTTGCTTAAATGAACGTGTTGTATACATGATATGTGGGTTTTTGTCTCAGCAAAGTTGTTACAAAAAGAGTAAACAAAATTAAGAAGCTGTAGAAAACTTGACCTAGATGCCTTATTTATGTAGGCAAAAGTTCAAGTTAACAATAGCTGCACTGTATTGTTTCGTGGAATCCAGCAGCCAATTGTCCTCAAGATCAAAGTCGATTCCAAGAAGTTTCGGTTAACTCCCATCTACTTTCCCCCTGCCCATCACTCAAGTTCCCCTCCCTTCCCTAAAGCCTTCTCACTGAGGAGGCCCACTCTCTGCACACTTCTCACCTCACACTCTGGGCTCTTCCACACCGCTCAGCAGACCCGCCCTCAAAGCCAATTAGAGGACTTTGTTCCTGTCACTGAAGAAACTTCTCAAAGCACATCCCCTGGCAACCTGCCTCCACCTGTTATGTTTTACAAAAAGACAGAGCTTCTCTGAGTTAAGAGACCCCTGTGAATTCACAAAACCTCTGGAGCAACGTCTTCAAAGTCTGTTCCACCTACTCCAGAACCATGATGGGGTGTAGTGTGTTGAAATGCAAAGTCATAGGCTTTTCCCAGCCCAATGGATCCAGAGTCTCTACTGGATGGCTAGGGTCTTGTATTTTAAATTGAGAGATGTAAATTGAGAAATATTGGTTTCTGGTAGTATTCAGATGGCAAGATTTTTATGTGCATATTATCATATAGCATGGGTCTAGGGACAGCCAATTTTTTTTTTTTTTTTTTTTTTAGAAGTCAAAACCAGAGTATTGGGTTTAAAAGCGAGCTTGCATGTACATGTTTTGAGGTGGGGCTTTACAGGTTCCCAGCCAAGCACTGCTACACAGGTGACTGTTTGCACATGGGTAAAATGGCACCTGCCACCCCTCAGCGACCTCACACCAGTCAAGAGTTTTTCGGGTCTTAGTTGCAGGCCAGCACAATCACTCCGATGTGCTTACGCCTAGGATGTGGCCATTTATCGCCACTATTTCTTAGACTGCCAGCAGAAGAAGGGCTAAGCAAGGCAGGCACACTGAGATGTGGGAGAGTTAAGGCAATTATAGATCCAAAACACCCAGCGAAAAACCTCAATGCTCCCTCTAAACTCTGAGTCTTTAACCCTCATGGTTGTAGATTTTCTAGAGGGTATTGTGGGGAAATGAGTTAGTGGAGAGTTCCAAAGAACTTTACACAACACAAAAGACTGTGTAGATGTCCTTATTAGTAATAAGAGAATGGAATAGAAGTGGATAAATGAGTTAATCAAACTCTGAGCATAGCTAGGCAACTTAGTTACTGCGTCTTTCTGAAATAATGGTAGAAAGTGGTTGTGAAGGATTGCTAATACCTTGGCTCCAACACATGAAGTTAAATACTTCTAACAGTGAAAAGTCCCGCAGAAGACAATTCAAGCCCTTAAAATTGTGCTTCACAAGTTTCTATGATAAATGAGTGTGTGTGTGTGTGTGTGTGTGTGTGTATGCGCATGAGAGAGAGAGAGAGAGAGAGAGAGAGAGAGAGAGAGAGAGAGAGAGAAACCTTGTGATATCAGAGGTTCCTACAGTTTCAAGTTTCTGTAGTCAAAGCTGTAATTCACTTTTGTCTGAGGGAATGGTCAGATTTATCAGGGAAACTTTGAAAAGTTCATACACTTTCTTAGGCCACATCCACAGAAATGCTAGTGTAGGACATCTGTGATGGAGTAAGGATATGCAGATATCTTTAGCAGAAGCTTCCCTGAAGATCTAAGTGTTGATCTATCAAGAATGTCTTGGGGACCAAGACATCATTCCAGGTAAGTGTTTAGAGTCACACACACACACACTGAAAGAGAACCCAGAGGGAGGCCCTGGTGTCAGGCTACCTGTTGCTAGAATATCCAGTGTCCCACTCACAGCAGTCACAGACAGATCACACAGTGTGATCTGTCAGGCTCAGGCTCTAGTCTCGAAAAACAGGAGCTATGTTCCCTCCTCCACTGAGAGGCTTTGTAGCTTAGGAGGCAACTAAGACGAGCCTGCCTGTGCCTCTGACTGCACTGACAGAACCACAGACACCTCTTCCTGGCTGGGTTTGGGCGGTGAGAGAAGACCTCAACTGGAGACAGTGATGTAAGTTTCCAGCATTTGGGGAAGAGGCAGGTGGGTACAGCCTTGGCCAACCCACCAAAACCCCTTAAGGTGGGATTTAAAAATGAAAGCCACTAACATCAGGCTTTTGTAGGCACAGACCTTAATGGCAGCACAAAACTGAAGGATTGGCATGCCAAGTGCATCCAAAAGCAAATTCTGAAAGTATTCCAGGAAGCAGGAGTCTGGAGTCTGTGCAGCAACTGAGTAGGACAAGGGAATCAGAGAAGATAAGGAGGAGCCACTGGACTCTTACAGCTTCTAAGGTGTATAGGAGACCTCAGGCATATTTTTTATAAGGATGCATTTACTTTTTTATTTTATGGATATGGTTGGTCTCCCTGTACACAGTCTGTGCACAGTGTGTAATGCCAGCAGAAGCCAGAAGACAGTGTTCAATTCTCTGGAACTGGAAATACCACTGTTGCCTACCGTGTGAGTGCTGAGAACTGGACCTGGGTCCTCTGCAAGAGCAATCAATGCTCTTAACCACCAAGCCACCTATCTCCCAGCTATGATCTCAGGCACATTATCTCATCTAAGACCACCAGCAGCCACACCCAGCAGCTGATGTTTTTAACCCATTTACAAATGAAGAACTCCAGCAATCAGGAGGATGGGCCCAAGGATTCTGAGTTCGAGACTTGACTGGGTCACACAGTAAGACTCTGTCAAGAGCAAGAAAAAAAAAAAAAAAACAGTGGAGAGAAAAGGAGGGAGGGAGGATGGACCTTGAGGATCAAAGGTAACTAAGTGTGGGGGTGTCTTGTTGTTCCAGCTGCTCGGGAGGCTGAGGTGGAAGGGCTGTTTGAGCACAAGAGTTCACATCAAATAAATAAAGTTCAGAGATTTAGGAAAAAAAATTTCCTTAAACTCAAACTATAAATACATAAATATAAAACAAAATAAACCCATGACTCCTATTTTCTATTTCAGTTTCCCGATACAGCACAGAGATATTTTGTGTCCAAGATTCAGGAACTTATAGTTTGGGGGAGGGGCCGTAAAAAGAGGACTTCTAATTCTTTACTTAAGGAAGACATTTCTAATTATGTCTGTCCCATTTTCAGTGATTGTTTTTGCTCTGCTCTGGATAAGTAATGATCACTGTCAGTGTAACTGAATGTAGAGTCCCCCGGGGAGACACGCCTCTGGGCATGTGTCTGAGAGTGGCTTAGAAAGGTTTAAGTGAGGAGGGACAACTCACTCTGAATGGTGTGGGGGGTCCCACGGTCTGGGGTCAGGATTGAATAAAAAGGAGAAAGGGGGCTGAGTAGCAGCGTTCATTGCTCTCTGCTTCCTGACTGCACACGCAGTGTGACCAGCTGACTGCACACGCAGTGTGACCAGCTGCCTCTGGCTCCTGCCTCCAAGCCTCCCCACCATGGTGGATTACACCCTCACACTGTGAGCCAAAACAAGACCTTCATTACATTATTTTTGTTGGGCATTTTGTCACAGACACAAGGAAAATAACTACTCAAGCATATTCACAGCCTGCTGTGTTTTCTAATGACTGCCTCCTTGTCTAGAGATGGAGCCTAGGGTTGGCATCTGTCTCGCAGGCCACAGTTGGTTGGTTCATGTTAACGAAGTGACTTCCTCAATGTAACAAGTCTGCCAACTCCATGTGATGATGCTAAAAAACAAAAACAACAACAACAAAAACAACAACAACCAGAATATCCCTCTTAATATTTCCCCAAAATGTTTTCATCAAATTCAATATCCAGACTTCTAAATAAAAAAGGCTAATTATAAAAAACACAGCTACTATATGACTCTACTGTATGAGTCTAATGAAGGCAAACTTGGAGTCAGAAAGTAAACTGGTGGCACTAACTAAGGCTGGGTGTGGCACTAACAATATAAGGGGTGGGAGTAACAAAAACTGTCTGTGGTAATGCTTACACTACGTACGGCTACACCAAGACCATTGTATTGTAGGTTTTAAGTGCTTTGATCAGAGATACATGAATTATGTTTCAATAAACCAGTTTTAAAAAATCCTTAGTTTCAAATCTCTCTCTCTTGCTTCTTTTTTTTCCAAGTCAGGGTTTTCCTGTATAGCCCTGGCTGTTGTGGAACTAGCTCTGTAGACCAAGCTGGACTTTTTTGTTTTCCTTTTATCTTTCTTTGCTACACCATCTTTCTATGTACCCCAGGCTGGCCTTGAACACATGATCCTCTTCCTTCCCTTGCTGAATGCTGGTATCATTCATTTCTTAATTATAGTAACCTCAAATTGTCAGGAACATTCAAAAAATTTATTAAATTTACATCAAGTTTAGCATGCCATTTTCTTCATTTTAGATGCTGTCCTGAGCTCATTAGCAAAGCAAAGAGAAATTAGGAGAATAATTATCATAATTTAAATATATAACTTATAAACTGGATAAAAAGTAGGATAATACCAACAAGAGCATGAAAGTGCAGAGGAATACATCAAATATGAACTTCTCTACAGTTAAAAATATATTTAAATTTCAAACCAGATGGTGGCACATGCCTTTAATCTCAAGTGCTTGTCAGACAGAAGCAGTCGCATCTCTGTGAGTTCAAGGCCAGCCTAATTTACAGCCAGTGTTACACAGTAAAACCCTGTCTTAAAATTTGGGTGGCAAGGTGTGTGTGTGTGTGTGTGTGTGTGTGTGTGTGTGTGTGTGTGACAGTGAAAGGTATCTTGGTTACTTTTTGAGCTAAGGCTTGAAACCCCAGAGACCCTGACTGGATAGTAGGCATTTTGCCTGTTCCCTGGTACCAGGCCCCTGTCACTAGCCACAGACCCACACACACACACAGATTTGTAGCTATCAGTCACATAAGGGTAATGCTCTAAGACCCTCCACATAGAGGACACAACCTGTGGTCACATAGGCTCAAGACAGATCTTCATACTAATGAGGTACCTAGAGGCCTGGAGGGCTTAGTCAGTAAGTTTTCCTTCCCAGACACTCCTCCCTACAAAAAGGTATTTAATCTCAGGCCCACCCTGAGAAGTGGGGTATGGTTTTACACACCCACTTTCCACCATGACAATAAATGCCTTAAAACCATGGACTGCCTCTTTTCATCAGGATCTGACATGGGGAGTCATGGAGAAGGCCTTCATCTATAGAGCTACCATATAATCTCTCGTAGAAGGCATCTCTGTGCTCCCAGCCACCGCCAGCACCAAGCCAAGTCTGCCGTAGGCTAGGTCCAGCCAGCATGGTCCTCACTCTATTCTCAGCACTTCCGTGGTTTCCAGCGGTACCTAGGTGTCCAAGAGTCTGAGAACCAAATGGCCACAGCCTCGTCGCAGGCCCAGGGACCCCCGAGCCAGCTCTAGCTATCCTGCACTCAGACTTTGCTTCCCTACCTCCAGAACATTGTCCCGCAGCGGCCCTACCGCCCAACACCCTCCAAGCGACATCGTGGAGTAAGCGTGGACAACTCCCACGTCCTGCCTCCCTGAGTGTCCATTAGATGGAACCATACCTCAGCTAACTTAAAGCACCATTACTTCAAGTTTCACTAAGAAAGGATGACTGCTGTCAATTAACTGTCTGTTATCACTGAGCAAGACACTTTTAGATACATCATAAGTGGAAGAAAAGCACAGCTTAAAACTGGTAAGATTTTGCTAGTGAGGGCTCAGTAGTTAAGACTCCCGGCTGCTCTTCCAGAGGACCTGGATTCAACTCCCAGCACACAAATGTCGGCTCACAACTGCCTGTAAATTCAGTTCCAGATGATCCAAAACACTCACATAGACACACATGCAGACAAAATACCATGTACATAAAATCAATAAATCACTTTTTAAAAGAGTTAAATAGTGAATGAACAACTAGAAAAGTCTCAAATTAACACTGATGAATTCTATGAGATTCTCCTACTATCCCTTAGTAAACACGCGCTTTAAATTGGGGGACGTTTAAGTGACTATGAGGAAATTTAAAAGTATCAAAAAAAAAAAAAACAAAAACAAACCAAAAAAAAAAAAAAAAAAACCACCATAGAATTGACATTTTTGTGTTCCAAAGATCTGTCCTTCTTTGGTATTTTCTGTACCTCGAGATAAAAGAAACTTTAACCTTGAAGATTAACCCTGGTGATCTGGCTCTAAGACTGGCAACTGAATAGCCAAGTTAGATAAAGAATGCCCTGCTGGCAGCCTGCCAAGTTCATGCATGTATTGGACCGCCTACGAGAACTCAGAGTTCTCCTTATGAGTGAGAATACTTACTGCATCCCTGGGAATTGTTTACATGCTGAGAAGATTGGTTGCTCAAGCAATTAAAATATTTAAGAAGGAAACCAAATATATTAAAATGACTATGCTTGAAATGTTGAAACAGTTTAATTGGCTGAGTTTTTAAGCTCATTTAAAGGTTCATTAAAAAGTGATTCACAGTCGCCAGGTTTATAAATAAGAGTTCTACAATGACTACAGCAATTGTAAACTGAAAACAAACTGCTTGACCCAAAATGAGATTTCTGAAGAGCCTTTTCAGCAAATAAAACTCTCAAAGTACTCAGGAAGCACGGATTAACAGGCCTGAGTATCACATGATTCCAAACATTCAATTAGAGTATGGCCTGGCATTTTTCAAATTGTGGGCAGACTTGGAGTTTTGCTATCTACCTGCAGCCTGGTCTTGGAACAGTACAGCTTACCTGGAGAGTGAATCTGAGAGAAACACGGGTAAAACTCAGGAAAAGAGGAAGAGAATGCGGGCCTTCACTCCTGATGGCAGCTCCCTTGATGTTAAGTTAGATTTGCCCTCTGGCATAAATTCTGCATTTATGGAAAACTGTAACATTTTCATTTCAGACAAGAATGGCAAGTCTAACTGAACTACTCAGAATCTAAAAGATCTATTTAGTAGAAGGGATAATAAATGCATTTAGAGATGAATAAACCTCATTTCAGGCTATGAAGTCCATTCTTATAGTCAGCCTGCTGAGAAAGACAATCAGAAATCTGAAAGTTATTAAAATTAGATAAGCCTCCAAATTCCTTATTGTTAAAACTGAAACAGCCAGGTGGGAGTGACACACGCCCTTGGTTTTACCTTGTACTTGGGAAGGCAGAGGCAAATGGATCTCTGAGTTTGAGGCCAACCTGGTCTACAGAGTGAGTTCCAGGAAGGCCAGGGATACACAGAGAAACCCTGTCTCAGAAAAGAAAACAAACAGAAATAATACTAATTCCTATCCCGTCACATTGTAATAAGTAAATGATGGGCCAGATTCTCCACCACGAAAAAGCACAGCTAAAGCAATAGCCTCCATTACATATGCCAAGGAGGTTGTGACCCAAAACTTTCCACAAAGCTACAGCAGCCTTCACAAGATAACACTAGCCTAAGGACAGACAACATACAGATCCGTGGAATAGAATTTGGAGACCAGAAATGAACACATTTAAAGTCAATTACTTTTCAACAACAATGGCAAAGAGATTAGGCCTTCTTCATCAAACAGCATAGTGACCTGTTCGAACACCACGCATGCAAATGAAGAGAGGCGGAGCTTTCCTCCATCCTGCGGTGGAATCCTCTCAGAGGATTACATTCAGGGTGTAAAATTACTGTGTAAATTGTGTGTGGTGACACACACCTGTAATCTTAGCACTCAAGAGTCTGAGAGAGGATGACCAAGGCCTCTGGGCTACATAGTGAGACTTGTTTCAAAAACTAATTCATAAACCTAAACATAGGTCTAGAGAGATAGCTCAGCAATTAAGAGAGCTTGCAGGTTTTGCAGTGAATCAGAATTCAGTTCCCAATACCCCTATCATATGGCTTTCAACCTGTAACTCTAGTTATGGGAAAGTGGATGCCTTATTTTGGCCCCCACAAGTACCAGGCACACAGGTAGTATACACATACATACCTGTAGGCACTAACACATACATATAAAGTGAAAATTAAATAAATCTTTTATAAAAAAAAAAATCCAAAGGTCACAACTACACCATAAAAATCCCTACAAGAAACTACAGAAGTAATCTTCAAAATCTTTGGTTGGGCAACAGTTTCTTAGCTACTATACCAAAGTATAAGAAGTGAACAACACGAGAAAAATAGAGGTCATGAACATCACTCTTGCGTGCTAGGAGAAATATATAAACAGTGACCCCGCCACAAACTCAGTGATCTAAAATGCCGTCCTGCCTGAAACCGTGCTAGGGGACAAAGGCTGTGGGAATAACCAATCACTATCTATCTTAGTTAGGGTGTCTATTGCTGTGAAGAGATCCTAGGGCCACTGGAAATCTTAAAAAAAGGAAAGCATTTAATTGGACCTGGCTTCAGTTTAGAGGTTTAATCTACTGTCATCATGGTGAAAAGCCTACAGCACAGGGGCAGACATGGTGCTAGAGAGGTAGCTAAGAGTTCTACATCTGGACTGGCAGGCAGCAGGAAGAGAGAGAGTGATGCTCTCTCTGAAATCCTAAAGCTCATCCCCAGTGACACACTTCCTCCAACAAGGCCACATCACTCAAAAATGCCACTCTTTATAAGCCTGTAGGTACCATTTTCATTCAAAGCACCACATTCAATTTTGATTTAATGACCACTCTGTAAGATGGAACCCATACTCAATACTGCTTGGGTAACCAAGTACCTGAGACTACATAACTCAGGGACCCAAGGTTAAACCACATGCTTCTCCTAATGACATTCTGCTATACTCATAAACCAGTGCCTTGCTCAGCCATCATCAGAGAATCTTCCTTCTGCAGCAGATGGGGGCAAATACAGAAAGTCACAACCAGACATCATGCAGAGAGAAAGAGACCTTGAAACACTCAGCCTTAAAAGGAATGTCTCCATCAAATCTTTCTCCCTGGGGTTCAGGGAACTCTGCAGAAGAGGAGGCAGAAAGGTTGTAAGAGCCAGGCTGAATGGAAGGTAGCAAGGAACCAGGGCCCTCTACATCAATAGGGCTGACACACACACACGAACTCACAGAGCAGGAAGCAGCATACACAGGGCCTGCACAGGTCTGCACCGCTGGGGTCCTAGAGCTGAAAGAAGTGGGCATATGACCCCATCCCTAACCCAGAAGTCGTCTGCGACTGATAACCACTTGCAAATGAAAATTTAGTTTTCTCCAAGGGAGTCACACTACTGTTAATGGCATACTGCATGCCCTGCTGTAGATTGCCAATAGGAAACAAACTGAATGCTATACAGGTCCTTGGTGTGTGGCTTCCAGTTTAGTGTTTTATGCAAACGAGTGGGTCTTCTTGGGCTCTTTTCCTTCCGTGTGTCTGCTTAGTCCTATTCCAGTGTGTTGGGTTTTGTTTTGCTTGCTTTATTATTATCCCTTAGAAATCTGTTTGTTTTCTAATGAGAGACGGAAATCGGGCTGGATCCAGATTGGAGGGAGGTGGGGAGGAACTGGGAGGAGTAGAAAGAAGGTAAGTGTCTGCCGGGCGGTGGTGGCGCACACCTTTAATCCCAGCACTTGGGAGGCAGAGGCAGGTGGATTTCTGAGTTCAAGGCCAGCCTGGTCTACCGAGTGAGTTCCAGGACAGCCAGGGCTACACAGAGAAACCCTGTCTCGAAAAACCAAAAAAAAAAAAAAAAAAAAAAAAAAAAAAAAAAAAAAAAAAAAAAAAGAAGGTAACTGTCATCAGGATTAATTATGTGAGAAAATATAAAATCTATTTTCGATGAAAGGAGTAAGAGAGCACTATCAAGACTGTGAAGACAATTCTCTAAATGGGAGACATTTTCATAAGCCATGTATCTGATTGGAGACGTTATGCAAAGAACTTTATACATTAACTATTAAAAGGCAAGTAACCCAATTTTAAAATGGGCAAGCAACCTAACTAGCTCTCCAAGTGGATTCACATGGCCAACAAGCACGTGAAAAGATGATCAATGTTGTGATGGTTTGTATATGCTTGGCCCAAGGAGTAGCACTATTAGGAGGTGTGGCCTTGCTGGAGTAGGTGTGGCCTTGTTGGAGGAAGTGTGTCATTTTGGATGTGGGCTTTAGACCCTCATCCTACCTGCCTGGAAGTCAGTCTTCCACTAGCAACCTTCAGATGAAGATGTAGAACTCTCAGCTCTACCTGCACCATGCCCGCCTGGATGCTGCTATGCTCCTGCCTTGATAATGGACTGAACCTCTGAACCTGTAAGCCAGCCCCAATTGAATGTTGTCCTTATAAGAGTTTCTTTGGTCATGGTGTCTGTTCACAGCAGTAAAACCCTGAGTAAGACAAATGTCACCAGACAATAGGAGAAAGACATATTATCACTTCACACTCAACAGGATGGTGCAGCAAAGACGGTAGAAATAACTCGTGTTAGAGAGGATGAGACAAAGCTGAAACTCTGTGTTGTGGGTGGAGATAGGAAACAGAGTAACCATTTTAGAAGACAAACCAGCAGTTGCTTAAAATATTTAACACTTGACTCAGAGTAACTATACAACCCAGAATCCCACTGCTAGTTCAATACCCAATATAAATGAAATTTTTATGTCTACGCAGAAGTTTATGTGCAAATGGTCACAGAAGCACTATTCATAATAGCTGAAAAGTAAAAAAAATACTCATATGTTTTCTTCCCTTCCACAGATGAAAGGGCAAACTCGGATGGAATATATATCCACATAAAAAAAGTATTATTTGGCCGTTAAGGGAATAAGGTCTTGGTGCGTGCTTCTACATGGATGCACCTCCAGAGTATTGTGCCGAGTGAGAGAAGCCAGACACAAAGAGCACATACTATATTTCTCTATTTACATGAAATTTCCAGAATATGCAAACCCAGAGAGACAAAAAGAGTAATGTCGGACTGAGGCTAGATGGGTAGGGATAGAGTGAGTGGTGGATGTGAGGTGTTATAGAAATGTGTATGTGTTTCTTTGTGGGGGATGGTGATGAAGCCCTGAAATCACTCTATTATAATGGCGTGTCAACTGTGTGAACACAGCACACCACTGAATGCACACTGTGAGTGAGTCAGATGGTATGGGAATTCTATTTCAGTAAGGCCAGTCTGAAACAAAAAAAGTCATGCTTCCTCCTTGGATTCTATGTTCTACCCTCAGGAATGCCACAGGCCCCAAAGCAAACTCTTTCCAGTCAAGCTCTGGGATCTGAAGAAAACAAATGTCACTCTTCTCTCTTCAAGGTTGCAGGGGCTCAGAATGAGGAGATGACTGAGAAAAAGCTGGCAAATATCACCAAGCAAGACATCTTACATGTTATCACAGAATATCAACTACCAGCCTGCCTTCTTCACAACCAAAAGAGGGCTTGCAGCTGAATTCATGTCTTCCTGACAGCTCAGAATCCTGACAGCTCAGAGTGTGCTGTTGACAGAGACCTACCCTCCATTCTTCCAATGGTCAGAGCTCAGGTTCCATGTCTTCACTCAGCTGAGGAGACATAGGTTATAAACCCCAGATATAGCCAAGGTAGAGAGCAGGTCAGCAAGGTCAATATGGCAGGAAGGGAACCTGGCAAAGCTGTCAGTCAGGACATAGTTTGCAGACAAAATCATATTCCAGACTCCATAGCTCTTTGGACAGCATTGCCTGCTGACACACCATTTCAGCTGGTCATTAACATTCTTCCGTATTTATTTTGAGCAGATACCATCCTCTCAGTGAGAAGCTCCAAAGTCACAGTCCTTAAAAAATTAAAAATAGAATTCTCTTGAGATCCAGCAAGTCTATTGGGCATACCTCCCAAGGAACTAAAAACAGGCATCTCCAGTAGGTCCTCACCCACCATGTTGACAGAAGCCTTTCACAGTAGCCCAGAGATGGAAGACACAGGGTGCCTGTGAGTGGAGGGAAAGCTGGGAATAAGTGGAGTATCTTAGAGGCAAAGATATGAAATCCAAAATGTTCCAAATCCAAAACTGAGTCTCTGATGAGCCACAAAAGAAATAATCTGCACAATGGAATTCATTTCAGCTGCAAAGTTATTTATTGAAATATTAATAAGAGTTACAATTAGGCTATGTGAAGTATACATGAACCATGAATAAGTTTATGTTTAGATTTGGGTCCCATCCACAGGATATCTCTGATATTCCAAAATTCACAAAAACCCAAGATCTGAAACTCTGGTTCGAAGTATTTTTTATAAGGATAACTCAATCTGTGTCTACCCACAATGGAGTACTACTTAGTCTCTGAAAACAGAAAATGCTTTCATCCATGAACACTATATGAATGTGTGGAAACTTCTTGAACCACATTAGTTCATATTGTTAAAACAAAACCTAAAAACTTAACAGAGGGACTGTAGACCTGTGCTACAGCATGCATAAAACAACCTTGATGTTAAATGAAATAAGCCAGTTATAAGACAAATATTATGTGATTCCACTTACACCAGGTGCCTCCAGTAGGCACATTCAAACATAAAAGTTGTTCCCGGGGCTGACCAATAGAGAACATGGAAGTTGGCAATGAATGGGCTTGGACTTTTGAGTTTTGCAAGGTGAGAGTTCTGAAGACTTAAACTCAGTCACATAGAGGCTTCAAAGATGGCTGAACTGCACACGTGAAATGCTTAGGGTGGCCTTCCATGTTATATTTTACCACAATAGATTTTATTTACTTAGAGACAGAGTCTCACTATGTACCCTTGGCTGGTCTATGTAGACCAAGCTGGCCTGGAATTCACAGAAATCTGCCTGCTTTTGCCTCCCCAGGGTTTGGTTTTAAAGGTGTGTGTCATCAGACCAAGCTAATGAAATATTTTTAAGTATCATTTCAGAGGGTTAAAAGGGAGACGAAAAGGCTGGAGAAATGGCACAGTGGTTAAGAGCAGCAACTGCTCTTCCAGAGGTCCTGAGTTCAATTCCCAGCAACCACATGGTGGCTTACAACCATCTGTAATGGGGTCTGATGCCCTCTTCTGGTGTGTCTGAAGAGAGCAATGGTGGTGTACTCAAATGCATAAAACAACTAAATTTTTTTAAAAAAACTTAAGAAAACCATATCCCTTTCCATCTCTCTCCCTGTCTCCCAGTTCTCTCCCCTAAGCCATATTTGTCTGTTCTAAAAGCTTCTTATAAAGATCATCTTTCTCTGCACCAGACTGTACCATGGGAATACCGTGGGCCTGCTCAGCTACCTTCCTATAGATGGGAATCACTATGGGTTGTAAGTTAAACAATACATCTCTTCACAGATGTTATAAAACCCAATAAATGAATCCCCTTCCCTTCATCTTGCCTGGAAGTTATGAATCCTGATGCATGAGAGTTCCTTTGTCTGGGTGTTGGAAGCCGACTTTTAGCAGAAAGCGACTAGAAAGCAGCTATCATCTTTGCAGCCATCTGGAGCCATATACCCTGAAAAGAGATTTGTTTTTCAACAGCCTACAACAGTTGAAGCACACTCTGACAAACATCTTGTTTATCCTACATAGCTTGTTTTGCTGTTTAGTGACCCCAGCTGCATGCATGGTGCATGGAGTAAAATGTCTTCACCTGTGTTCTCCTGCTTGTGCTTATAAATATCCAGGATTTCCTTGCAAGAGGGAAATAAAGGAGTAACTAGACTTGACTACACATGCTGTTTTGCCTCTATTCTTCTCGTCTCTTGCCCCTCCATCTCTACTCTCTCTCTCTCTTGACCAGAGCACTTAGCCCCAAGCGTGGGGCAGAGTGGTCCACAACATGGTGGCCCCCAAGTGAGGGGCAGAACGAAATGGAGCAGGCTGTTACAAAGTGGCTGGTTACTCCTTTATTGCCCCCTTTGACTCATATTGACTCCTCTTGTCTCTATTACAAGGAAATCCTGGGTATTTATATATATAAGCACAAGCAAGAGAACACAGGTGAAGACATTTTACCATGTGCACCATGCAGTTGGGTTCACTAAACAGCAAAACAAGCTATGTAGGAAAAACAAGATGTTTGTCAGAGTGTGTTTCAGCTGTTGTAGGCTGTTGAAAAACAAATCTCTTTTCAGGGTATATGGCTCCAGATGGCTACAAAGATGATAGCTGCTTTCTGCTAAAAGTCAGCTCCCAACAGGTCCCCCGTTTTAAATTTTTTTCAAAAGGGAAGGCTGGGAAAACTTTCAGAAACCGTGCCTGTCTTAGGTTGGAACAAATGACCCCAGCCTCCCTTAAGATGGTGAGGCCTCCCAGAGTTAGGGGCAAGGGTCTTGAAGTGTTCTCTTACCCGTCATTGACTATCCAGTTTAGCGCATAAGTTAGGGGTTAATCCTTGTCAGTCTTGATGACAGAGGTTTTAGAGTCCCCTACTTCCAGCCTGTTAATAGCGGACCTGTATGAGTTTCATTTGCTATCTGTTGCCGTACAAAAGCCATCAGTCTGTTGAACAGCATGAACCTGAGAGACAAGAAACTTAATGCCTAAATAGTTGGTATAAAAGCAACACTCTTTAAGGCAACACACAACTTCCCCTGTTGGAGAAGTAAAAGGTCTAAGCCTTGTACCCACAAATTTTCAATAGAAGAAATTATACCAATGAAATCCTTGAATTTGCATCAACTTAGTAACAATTATACAGATTTCTACCAATGGATTATGGCTGTGTAATCAATTTTAGCTCTTCCTTCCTGTTCCAATAAAACTATTACTTTTCCCTAGAAAGACAGCCTAATATTAACCACCTCAGTCCCCAAGTCCAGGGAATTGGGGCACTGACTCTTCATTAACTTCTTCAAGCTGAATATGGGTGTTGAGATATTAGAAGAGGGATGAGGGGAAGGGTAAGTTGATAAGCCTCTGATGTCTGTCTTAACTGCATCCAGCTGGAAGTCCAGGACGTCAGTGAACATGATGGTGATAAGAAGACTCATTCACCAAGGCCGTGTATTCTGTAATATACAAATCTCAAAACAAATTTTAGTATCAAGATAATTATTTTGTTTGATTCTCTAGAATCTAGTCTTCTGGAGGCCTACCTCTGTCATGTCTGATCCATATAATTCTGGAAGATATAACTACTACCTTAATGGCCTCATCAGAAAACTCAAAGAAAAACCTTTTCCCCCAAATCTGTCTATCCTTTGGCCAGTAACCAGAAAAGCCTTTATATTGACCTTTTATCCAGAGGAAAAATATAACTATACAACTCAGAATCACACCCATTTTAAAAGTTAAATCAATTAACATTATTCTGTTCAGCTCTCTGTCTAGAGCAACCTCCTATTTATTTATCTGTTTGGGTCTCTTGACTCAGAGCAGCCTGCAATTTACTCCTTTCGTCTTTAAAGCCTCTTTCTTCTGTTTCTGCTCATTTATTTCTTGCCCCATTTTCGTTACTATAATCTTTATCTATTTATCTGTTTGGCTCTCTTGACTCAGAGCAGCCTGCAATTTACTCCTCGAATCTTTAAAACTTTTTCATCTATTTATCTGTTTCTATTCACTTTTTTGCCCCATTTTCGTCGCTATGACCTACTGGTCTCACTGAAATCACCTTTGTTTCACTTCTGAATTCTCGGCAGACCCTTCTTCCAGTAACGTCTCTCACTGGGTCTCTCGTTCTTGCTGTCTCGAGTTGAGCACCACTGCCAAGGCAGCTCCATCAGTTGACTGGTTCTCCAGCGCAGGAGTGAGGATGGCCACTTTCAGTTCCTGCAGTATCCTTCACTGTATCCGGCTTACTGGAGCCTCACTTTGGGTGCCACTTTGTAACAGTCCTCTCCATTCCGTTCTGCCCCTCACTTGGGGGCCACTAAGTTGCGGACCACTCTGCCCCACACTTGGGGCTAAGTACTCTGGTCAAGAGAGAGAGTAGAGATAGAGGGGCAAGAGAGAGACGAGAAGAATGGAGGCAAAACAGCATGTGTAGTCAAGTCTAGTTACTCCTTTATTCCCCCCCTTGCAAGGAAATCCTGGGTATTTATAAGCACAAGCAGGAGAACACAGGTGAAGACATTTTACCCCATGTACCATGCAGCTGGGGTCACTAAACAGCAAAACAAGCTATGTAGGATAAACAAGATGTTTGTCAGAGTGAGCTTCAGCTGTTGTAGGCTGTTGAAAAAAAAAGTCTCTTTTCAGGGTATATGGCTCCAGATGGCTGCAAAGATGATAGCTGCTTTCTAGTCGTTTTCTGCTAAAAGTTGGCTCCCAACACTGGGTCCTTGCACTCTTCCAAGTCCTCTGCAGACAGCCCATGATTAACAGATTACACAAATGACAGACCTTTGCTGAGGATACTAAGCTGTTGAGACTGTAGCTTAACCATGCATACTTGGTACCTGCTTTGGTGGAGCTGCAAGTTGTCTTGAAGCCCAGATACTTTGGCTCATGTCTTCTTTTGGTGACGTATCATATTACTTAAGTCTGTGGAAGCATACCCCCCACAAACTCACACAAACTTAATAGAGGTTCATCTCTTGTTTCACACAAAGTAATGTGCTGATGAACAGGCCAGTCATTGGGCTTTATCCATGAAGTCATTCATGTGTTGGATGCCAATGGTCTCTCTTCCAGACAACTGCACATCCATGGCTCTCAGCCATTGGTTGGAATACTGTCACTTGACCATGCACCTCTGGGAGGGAAACTGGGGAGGATCTACACCTGAGTGCCTGAGAAGAGGAGAAACAAAAGGCAACCTCTACCATCTACTGCTTGGCACTTCATCCCCAAGGTAGACACATAACTTATACTAAACCAGTCATGCTTCCTTGGATCTTCTCTACAGATCAGACACAAATTTATTTCTCAGCTATGAAGATTGGACCAGTTCTAGCCTTCATCCTTGAAACTTGATAAAAGCATATCCACCATCTGAGGGAGTGAAAATGGACACAGAATTCATGGCTGAAAGTAAGAGAGGATTGAGAGAGCATAGAGCATGCAGTCTGGGTAGATCTACCCTCAGTGCCCTGTACCAACCCCACCCCTTCCATTCCAGGCATGCAAGCCAGTGGCTTTACATCTGACTTCTAAATGGCCTTCTGTCACTTAAGACTGAAAGAATGCAGGTGCCACACTCCTGCCAGAATAACGCACACGGACTACTGAACAAGCTTCTGTTGAGAGGCCCTCTACATGGAGGAGTCTAGTGGAATAGGAATCTGAAGAGCTGACTGTCCCTGCCACTAACTGCTCACGTGTCCTTAAGTACAGCAATGTTTCAAATTACTCAGGAGCAAAATGAGGTGCCTGAGTCAGTCTCACAGGATCCTGCCAACTATGAAAAGTTGAGGCAGTCTGTACTACTCACATCCCAGCACAAATATCCCTTCTCTAGAAGTCGCAGGGGGACTATGTCCTCCTTGCTCCCAAAGTCTCTCAACAACTGTATTCATTTTACTGCCAACTGGATGCGCTCGAATAACAGAAGTATATTCACTTGTCATTCTGTGGTCTGGGTGTCTAAATGAAGGCAACTTCAGGGCCTTGTTCCTTCCAGGGCTCTAGGGGAGAAACCTTTCCTGCCTCACCAGCTTCTGATAGCTCTAGGTGTTCTTGTGCTGTGGCTGTATCATTCTGGTATCTACTTCTGTGTCCCCTTGGCTTCTCCGTGTAGCTGTGCCGTTTCCCCTTCCAGTTGCTCAAAGGAAACCAGTAGTTACATTTCTGGTCTACCCAGAATCCTAGGTTAATCCATCTTATCTTCAACTAATTAAATCTACAAAGACCCTTCCCCAATAAGGAACTGATTCCCAGTTCCAGGCATCATGGTATAGGCACATACATAGGAGACCATCATTCAACACAGTGTATAGTATGTATAAGAATTATTAAGAAAACTTGAAAAAAAAACAGCACATAGTTTGGGTATCTATTACAAGTGCCACTGATATGTTACATAAGGAAGACCAAAAATAAATCATTATCAGCCATTATGTTAACCGATCACCTGGAAAGAATCCCAGAGCTAAGGAACTCTCTTAGCAGGGACTCTCTTCTTTTTAAACAACAGGCCTGAAAGTGAGCCACACAGTTCATCCCACTGATGGCTCCTTGTGTGTATGTGCTAATGTGCTTGGTTATATTTTGCTCCCACTTCTGCTGTTCTAGTAACAAGATGTGAATATAGACTCTTTCCCATGGTCTGGCTCTTCTCGAATGTGGAACATCTATCAAAGGGAAGCATTCAAGTGCCCATTTTCTGAAAGCAAACCAGAGAGCGGTCTCCTTGTCTTTTCAAGAAGCCATTGTGTTTGCTTTTTTCCATTCCAAAAATACCACAGTGTTTTTGGGAGACAGTTGTAGGGCAAAGAACCACAAGGTGGAACACAAATCCCGTGTGTTTCTTGTGGAAGGCTCTTGAGCACCTAAGCAGTTACATTCCAATGCCCTGGGGAACTGATGAGGTACAAGCTAGCCAAACGAGGAGGAGAGTGACAGGCAATCTAAGACCCTCAGACCATGGAAAGTTAGTGTCCCCTGCAGGTAGGGTGGCCACCTCTGAAGTCTAGGGGAAATCTGAACTCACTCCAAGTTCGAATTGTCAGCTAAGTAAGTATAGCCCCTTGGACAGCATCTTGTTTTGCTTCTTGCCCTCCATGGCCAGTAGGGTGAAGTGCAGCTTAAGATTGCTATTTCAACAAGTGGACAGTTGTGTGGATGTTTAACATTCATTCTCTTTCCCACTATAGGCTTCCTCCCTATTGAAAATGGACAATATATGAATCATTCTCTCTCTCTCTCTCTCTCTCTCTCTCTCTCTCTCTCTCTCTCTCTGTGTGTGTGTGTGTGTGTGTGCGCGTGCGCGCGCGCGCACGCGCGCTCTGTGTGTGTCTGTGTATGTTTGTGTATGTGCTCTCTCTCTCACTCACTCGTTATGTGTTTGTGTGTGCGCTCTTTCTCTCTCTCTTGCTCTTGCTCTCTTTCAACCTTGAGTAGTACCAAGCTCAAGAAGGGTGAGGGAGCCATTCTTGGTAGCCCACATCTTTAACCGAGGAGGCAGAGGCAGGCAAGCAGCCTTATATGAGTTTGAAGTCAACTTGTTCTACATAGAGAGTTCCAGCCAGTGAGAGCTATACTGTAAGATCCTGTATAATCAATCAATCAATCAATCAAACCAAAATCAGAAAGAAAGAAAGAAAGAAAGAAAGAAAGAAAGAAAGAAAGAAAGAAAAAAGAGAAGAGGGAGGTAATGTGACAGAGAGAACATGGGAAAATAACCACAATATGAATCACAAGACAGAAACACTCCCTGAGGGTGTTGAGAAGTACTGTAGCTATGGAGTATTAATTAGACAGCAAATACCAAGATACCTGAAGAAGCAGAAGTCAAATATCATTTTTTTTTTGAGACAGGGTATTACTATGTAGCTGTGGCTAGCCTGAACTCACTTTGTAGACAAGGGTAACCTCAAATTCCTAGAGATCTACCTGCCTCTCCCTCTTGAGCATGGGATTAAAGGCATGCACCAACACACCTGGAAAAAGTCAACTTCTAGTCAAACAAATTGATTAGCTTTGTAGAAGTTTAAATGTGTTGAAGATTATGACTATGAATAGATTTTTTTAATGTCCCAAACTTTGCATTACTTAAGCAAATATCTGTTTGTTTTTAATCAGTGATTTGTGAGAGAAGTCACCACAATAAAATGTCTATATAATGAGTCCATGGATAGAGCTGATGCCCATAGATTCATTTGCACAAAGCTCTCCTGACTGGTGGATTCCCATTTGCAAGTACAGCCAGAAACAGCAAGAGGAGACAGATGGGTTGCCACTGGCCTGTAAGGGGCTGGCTGGGAGCCCAGTGTCTACTGTAGAAGAGGCAAAAACTTCCCTTTGAAGTTGCTAAGAAAAAAAAAAAAAAAAAAAGAAGGCACTGTGGCCAAGGATGGTGCTGCAGGCCTAGAATCTCAGCATTCAGGAGGCTGAGACAGGAGGATCTGAGTCCCAGGCAAGAGTAGGCTGGACAGCAAGATCCTATCAAAGATGAAAGGAAGAGCAGATAGGGAGACAGTTTAGCTGGTACGCGCACATGATGCTCCAGAGGATCCAAGTTCGAGTCCCAGCACCCACATGGCAGCTAACAAGTGTTTGTAACTCCACTTCAAGGACATCTAACACCTCCTTTCAAAAAAAATGGATTATTTACTGGTTATTAAGAGCATGTTACAGGCCGGGTATGGTGACACATGCCTTTTATCTCAGCAAGGAAGGTTGAAACAGGCACCTCTCTGTGAGTTCCAGGGCAGCCAGAGCTACATAAGGGAAAATGTGTGTGGTGGTTTTAATATGAGTGGCCCAGGGAGTATTATCATTAGGTGTGGTTTTGTTGCAGTGAGTATGTCCTTGTTGGAAGAAGTGTGTCACTTTAGGGGTGGGCTTTAAGACCTTTCTCCTTAATTAAGTCAAATCAGCACACAGAAGGATGGACAGAGAGGCGGGGGTTGAAGTTCCCACAGAAACATTTTTTAAACCACTGAAAGCATCAGGCAGAAAAATCCTGGAGGCCCCCTACTGTAAACCTAAACCTATCTGCCCTGGCTCCTAACCAGAATGTTTCTCTTACCATGTGCACTGCAGGGAAGACCACAAGGGAATCTGGAGCTTGGTAGAGGAAGTAGATTTGAGCCTAGCATAGATCAACTAAGGAACTAAAACATCCTCTGAGTGCTGCTTGGATACCTCATCCACAGGACCAGCTCTAGGATGACCTCCCTCTCAAGAACAGAGATTCAAGGGAACTTGTCCCCAAGGGTGCAGGAGAGTGAGCTGAGGCCCAAATGGTCAGTTGAAGCAGAGAAAGGGGATAAACAAAAATGAGGCATAGCTTCACAGAGCCTCGGAGATAGACTCAGGTGGATGCCGGATATCTGATTGTTGTCTGTGTTTCACTTTCAAACAACAGGTGAGACCACACTCCTGCCCTCTGACCAAGGAAACAGAGCAGTGCCTTGCTCAGCCATCATCAGAGAAGAGTCCTCCTGCAGCCACTTGAACAAATACAGAGACTCATAGCCAGACATTATGCAGAGAGAGAGGGAGAGAGATAGAGACACAGAGAGAGACAGAGACAAAGACCTTGTAGGATGTCTCCTTCAAATCCCTCCTCTCAGAGCTCAGGGAACCCCACGAAAGAGGAGGTTGAAAGAATTTAAGAGCTGGAAGGAATGGAAGACACCAAGAAAACAAGGGCCTCTAGAGCAACACAATCCATACACATACGAACTCAGAGACTGGAACAGCATACACAGAGCCTGCCCCAGGTCCTCTGTATAAACATTATGGCTTTCAGTTCAGTGTTTTTATGGGATTCTCGTGTGTGAACAGATAGGTCCCTGATTCTTGTGTCTTCTCTTGGCTCTTCTGTTTGTCCTGTCCACCTCCAGTGCATTAGTTTTTTATTTTATTTTATTTTATTTTATTTTACTATCATCCCTTAAAAGCCTGTTCGTTTTCTAATGAGAAAAAGAAATGGAGTAGATCTGGATAGGAGGTGAGGAGGAACTAGTAGGGGTAGAGGGGAAACTGTAATCAGTATATATTATGTGAGAAAAATAAATCTGTTTTCAATAAAAGGAAGGAAAAAGCCACTCCTTGCAGCTCGCTGGGTGGTCTACAACACTGTCTTGAATTGGGGCTGGTCCTCTACAATACTGTCTTGGAATTGGGGCTGGTCCTCTAAAAAACGTTGTATCTTTTACTGCTGCTTTCTTCCTGCCATCTCCAGAGAGTCCCGGGTAACCTTTGCCTCTGGGTCACTCATTGCCCACAAGCAGGTACTACAAATAGGCAGAGCCTGGAAACTGCCCTGTTTTATCGAAGGGATGCTATTGAGGAATTAGTTCTTTATATCCCACAGAGGCCTCCTGGAGTAATGGGAAATTCCAGAAATTCTGCTTCCTTTGGACTTATTTTGGCCTTAATAGTTGCTGTCAATGCTGTCACCCACCTTGACTGCCTAGAAGCTTCAGAATGAACACAGCAAACCGTTAGCAGAGAACACAAGGTCCCATGGTGTATGGTGTATGCTCCCAGCTCTGTCTCTGTCTCTGTCTCTGTCTCTGTCTCTGTCTCTGTCTCTGTCTCTGTCTCTGTCTCTGCCTCTGCCTCTGCCTCTCTCTCTCCCCCCTCCTCTCTCTCTCTCTCTCTCTCTCTCTCTCTCTCTCTCTCTCTCTCTCTCACACACACACACACACACACACACACAATCACATCACCTTTTCCTACATTGGACTTTCTGACAGCATCATATATTTTTTAACACTCCCACATCTGCTCCCTTTGAATATACTCAAAGGCTAAGATTGACAAACAGCTCAATGGGGAAACGGCACACACAGCTTGTTTTAGAATACTTTTATCCCACTTTTTGTTTCTACTCTGGCCTTCCCTTGTCTTTAAATGGCTGTGTTTACAAACTAGCATCTGCTATGTTGAGTGAAGAATGTGTTTCTAAATGACCAGCGATATTTTTAACCTCTGATGGATTTATTCCCACTCGTGGACTTCTTCCAAATGATGTGTCATAAAGAGCTTCTCCTGAGCACCGTGAGAGCATGCTCAGAGAGTTTCCCAGGGGGAAACAGACTTCTGGGTGTTTCTGGGAGCCCTGGGAAAACTGTGCATCAGTGAAAGTCACATTACCCAGTAGAAGATGTCAGAGGTCTGAAGGAAGTGTGTGAAGAGTCATCAGTCCCTTCTTCCTTTCTTTTTTACCTGGTCATATGAAATGGGCCACTTCTGGGCCTCAGGTTTCTCCTCAGAGAAACAAAGGGGTCTTGTGTCAAGAATGGTAAGGGTGGAGGAACGCTAGAAGCCTGAGGGAGGTCTCTGAGCTGTCCCAGGACCACTACAAAGGGATAGGGAAGAGCCAGTCTGTGTATGGTTTGAATACGAAGTGTCATCCTCTGTCCAAGTTTGCTTTCTTTTGCTGTAATAAAGATGACCAAAAGTATCTTGAGGAGGAAAGGGTTTATTTTAGCTTTCCAGTTACAGACTCACTGTGAGAAGCCAAGGCAGGAGCTCAAGCATGAACCTGAGAGCAAGAAATCAAGCAGAAACCACAGAGGAATGCTTCTTACTGGCTTGCTACCAGGCTCATTTTAAGTTACCTTTCTTATATATCCCAGACCCTTTCTGCCTAGGAATAGTGCTGCCCACAGTGGGCTGGTCCCTCCCATATCAGTTAGCAATCAAGAAAATGCCCCACAGACATCCCCACAGACCAATCTGATGTGGGCAATTTCTCAACTGAGGTTCCATATTTCCGAGTGACTCTAGTTTGTGTCAAGCTGTAACAATAAAACTAACAAGGACTAAAAAGATAAAATAAAAAGACTCACATATAGATTCCCTGACTCTCGACTTTCTGGCTGCCTTGAGCAGCTCTGTTCTTCTCCCTCGTGCTCACCACTAACTAGAATGCTCTCCTTTATCAGGTCCGAAAGCAGTCACAGGACTATGGGCCAAAACTTATGAAAACAGGAGCCACATGGTTTCCTCTTTTTAAATTCTTCCTCTAAAGCGTTTGTCTCAGAGACAGAAAACTGACTAACCTGCCATGTTTCTTGGTTCTGACTATAAGGCTGGGCGTGTGGCCTCAGCTACTGTCTTAAAAGCCTGTGGGTAAGGAAAGTAAACAGGAGAGTGAATTAGAGACCCAGTTTAGGGACATAACAGACACATGTGAAGATCTCTGTATAGACTGGGGTTTTTCATGACTATTGGTTTTATGCACATGCTCAGTATTCTCTACCTCTCCTTCTCCCCATATTGTTTTATTTAAGATCTAGAAAACATTTGTTTTAGTAAACAAATAATATCATAAAGTTTATGTCTATGATCTGCTGGTAAACATTTGTGTTGTTTTGATCTTTAAGGTATTGTGAGTCATGGATTTAAGAACAAAGTACAGGGCCTCGAAGACGGCTCAGCAGTTCAAAGCACTTGCTACTCTTAAAAAAAAAACAGGGCTCAGTTCTCTCCAGTTCCAGGGGATCCAACACTGTCTTCTGACCTTTGCAGGTACCAGGCACACACTGGTACATATACATACAGGCCGGAAAATATGCATATACATATAAACAAACAAATAAATAAATATTTTTTAAAGTTAAACTGCATTACTATCTGAAGGTGTGGTTCCAATTTCAGAGATACATATCATAAAAGCAGATGTTTTAGACTTTATATATGTAGCCCTACTGTCCTAGAACTCGCTATGTAGACCCAGCTGGCCTTGAACTCACAGAGATCCAACTCACAGACTATCTCTGTCTCCCCAGCACTGAAAGTAAAGGTATGCGCGACCACACCCAGTTCCCTTAGACAAACTTTAAAAAAATCAAAACCACTTCTCTGAGGCTGCAGAAATGGCTCTTGCAAAGGACCTAGGTTTGGTTCCCAGCAATCACATGGAGGCTCACAAGTCTAACTATAGTTCCAGGAAATCTAGCACCCCCTGCTGGCCTCCATGGGCACTGCATGCACATGTTGCTCAGACAAGCAGGCAATAACATTCATGTGCACACGAAAATACTCAAAAACTTCAATGAAATGTTTGAAATTATTTTTCATAGGGAACCTGTCTCAAAAACTATAACACACAAAAGAGAGAGACTGTATTTACATCCACAAAGGCAGAGAAAATAGTTACATAAGTAACTACACCTGCATATCCCTGACCATGACAAGCTTGCTACCTATATGCACTGGGGTACTTTAAAGTGAACCACAGTCTGCATCACCTTATTTCTGTGTATCTCAGAGTCTACAACAAAAATGACCAAAGCATCTCTTAGGGAGTAACATACATGGTGAATGCTCAAATACTAGTGTGGGTTATTACTCACTGAATAACCAACAGTTAATGTGGCAGCCTTTCAAAAAACATGCTACATTACAAAAATAAAATGAAATTGAAGTACACTACAGACTAGAGAAAAACGAAGCACAGAATCATGCGTGCCCACATCTAACTTCATTAACTGTGGATAACCAAAATGGAGTCTACATTCAATATGTGGACAGTGAAAGTAAGGAAGATGGCTCCGTTAGTGAAGTACCTGCTATACTTGACCCTCAGGTCCAACATAAAAAGCCTAGCATGGCAGCACACACCTATAATCCAAGCCCTAGGAAGGTCAAGACAAGAGGATCCCTGGGGCTTACTGGCCCAGACAAATTGGTGACTCCACGCTCACTGAGAAGACCTTTCTCTAAAACTATAGTGGAAAACAATTGAAAAAGTCAACCAAGGTCATCCTCTACACACACACACACACACACACACACACACACACACACACACACAAACTCAAATAAAATAAAGTAAAAAAGTGTAGACAGCAGATGACCCCAGCGACATCTTGATACTCCCAATGTGCTAGGGAAGACAGAACGAGGGGTGGAACAAGGGGAAGCCTGTCCTTTCTGGAAAGGCTCTGACCCATTACCGAAGGCACATTTTGTTGTTGTTGCTGTTGTTGGGATGGTTGAATCCTTGCTGTAAATGCTCATAATTCCCAGCCTGAAACCCCAAAAAACCCAGCCACAAATGCGACTGTGGTTTTTCTGAGCTCCCTTGTCTTCCCTGTCTGGCCACAGTCTGGGTGACTTTGAGCTTTCCCAGTCTAGGTGGCTATTTACAGAAGGGTCAGGCTGATGTGATATTGAAGGCAGTGACTTAGACACTGTTTCTCCTTCCGTGGTAACTACAGACAGTATGCTGTCACGTAGTGATCTTGTACAGGGTCCAACAGCTGCTTAATAAGGAACTGGTAAAATTTTACAGACAGAGGCATTTCTTAGTGATAACACTTGGCCCTAGTCATATCACAGATCATCTCCAAAATACAGTAGCCTGAAGTATTATCTGTCATTGACTCTTAGCATTGCCTATGAAATTAGGCATTGTCTAACAGTCTCTAAGCCTGTGCACTTCCATCTTCAGTGGTGATCATGAAATAGTTGTTGCTGTTCCCACATACTGAACTTGGCCATGTATGTTCATCTCACTATTTTGGTTGAATTGTGTGGACGGATGTGTGTGCTGAGTGATCCTCAAAAGGATTATTCCATACTTAGCCATGGAAAGAAATTTTGGGGTATCTCAAAAGGTGCTAAAAGCAGATTGTTTACATAGAAAATGAATGACTGTAAAAATCAATTTTAGCTGTTAGAAAAAAAATAGCTTTATTTATATATAAATGTCCTTGTAAAGCTGTACAAAACAGTATTAAGTCCCCCTAATTTGTAACTTAGATGCATGCAAAAGAATTGCCCATTGTGTGCCAAGAAATTTCTCACAGCGAATGTCAGAAGCATGACTAAACTACATGTAAGCAATCATCAAGCACTCCCCTG
>JANHMN010000003.1:150968176-151041651 GCA_030674055.1 Rhabdomys pumilio
AGAGAAGGAGGAAGAGAAGGAGGAAGGGGAGGAAGAAGAGGAGGAGGGAGAGGAGGGGGAGAGGGAGGAGGAGGAGGAGAAGGAGGAGGAGGAGGAGAAGGAGGAAACTCCCTCAGTTATGTAAATAATATTTTACCACATTGGTCCTAACAGTTCATATCTCTGGGTTTCTTTTTTTAATTTTTTTTCTTGATCAGTCATGAATTTTGTCTCTTTTCTTTTAAAAAAAATATATACTACTCTTTGTGATTATTCCCTGTTTATCTTTGTTTTTTTTTTTTAATTGTATTTTCTGGGGGCTGGAGAGATGGCTCAGCAGTTAAGAGCACTGGATGCTTGTCTAGAGAACCTGGGTTCAATTCCCAGCACCCACATGGCATCCCACAACTGTTTCTAATTCCAATTCCAGGGGATTAGACACCCTCACACAGACATGCATGCAGGCAAAATACCCATCAATGCATATAAGATAAACAAAGCATTCAAAAATGAATTTTCTTTCTTATTTCACGTGAATTGCTTACATACTTCTTGCTCCTTCCCTACCTTCATAGATTCTAAACACAACTCACTTGTCTGTAAGTTGGTTTAGTTTCAAGAGGAATAATGAATTTTACTGTTGAGATTAAATGATGAAATATCATACCTCTCTGCCCCATCTCCTAGCATTGAGTCCCTAATCTATTGGCAATATCCTGAGGGACAAGAGCATTTTCTGTTCTGATGAAGTAGGTCTTCGTGAGCTCCTAGATACAGGCTGTTCACCATAAAGTGTGAGGAGGACCTTGAACCTCTCAACCCTACGCTTCATCTTCCAGGAAGAAGGGAAGATGGAGGACAGAGCTAACTTGCAATTGTGCAAGCAAGCTGAAGACAACATAAGAACCCATGCATGAGTGGAAGTCCCTGCAGGGCTGCTCCTCATCTCTCTCTACATGCTTCTCCTCATGCAAATCTTCAGCCTACCTGTCCATCTTCAGTCTTATCACAGGCTTTCAGTAAGTGAGTAAATGTGTGTTTCTCTAAGCAAATTAATAGATCCCAAGGAGGGGTCATGAGCTGGACTTCATCCCACCAGTTGGTTAGAATGCAGTTCCTTTAACTCTTGATGACATCTGTGTGGTGGCCGTCTTGTAGGACTGAGCCCTGAAGGACCTTGCACAGCCCATTCTGTATGTACTAGGAAGACCAAAGGTAAAGAAGTGTGTGCTGTTTTCTAGAGAGAAAATTTTCCCTATCTTAAACAATATAACCAAGTATGTGACACAAGCTTGTTGTGCCCTTCCCCCAGGCCTGAGCGGGCCTGCAAGTCATTGACCACAACAAGACCAAACAACAATAGGGCCTAGAAGGAGGCATTGCCTTGCCAGTCTTGGTGCCCTGAGGTCTGCTACCAAGCTAAGAAGAATGGACTGCCTGCTGAGCTAGCCTTGACACCTTCCAGACTGCTATCTCCTTACCCAGTCCCTGGGCTGAACCGAGAAGAGACTCTGGGGGTGGGGCTTCCCCTTTATATGTGAAAGCAAATTATTAAACTTGGGGCCTTGATCAGAATACTTTGTCTTGGCCCCACATTTCTCTCACCCTCCTTCCCGTTAATTCCTAGGCTTCGTCTCAGGAGAACCTGATGATCGTAGCTGCAGGCAGCTACAGAATGGCGCTCAACGTGGGGCCTGAGAACAGAAGACTGGCAGAGGAACACTGTCTTGGGTGGAGCTCCACGGAAAATGGAAGAAAAAGTAAAGTATCCGGAAGCACTTGGTAAACCAGGAACGCTACTGATGCTAGCTAAGTTATGGCTGTGTTTACAGGAAATGTGCTTAAGGTGGATACGGGGGTCTAGAATTGAGCGAGCATTGACCCGCTGCTAAGTTCATCTAGGAAGAATGGCAGTGAATTGAGGATAGGAGAAAATTTGGCAAGCCGGAGAGAGGCGGCCTTAGACTAGAGAAACTGGGTTTAAAAGAATTTGAAAAACAAAAAAAAAAGGGCAGAACACTGAGTGGTATCCACAATTCTGCCTTCTTTGTTTGTCCCTTGGCGTGCCAATGTCCACGTGTCTCATTGTGTTTTTTTGTCCACGTGTCTTAATGTGTGAATGAATAATTGGTGGTTATGTTCTGTGGTATTCTATGTTTAATGTTCAAAAGATCGTTAAAATTGCTTGATTCAACCCTTGGTCTAGTTTAACTTGGTTTTCAGAGGCAGTTTTAATATGCAGAGCAGTGGCTGATAAGTTTGCTTAACACCTGTAGCTAAGGGTCGAGCTGAGCTGGAAAGGCCTTTTTAACAGTTGATTGTTGGTATAAGCTGCTTTTAAAGGGAGCAGTAAGTTTTTTGGATTCAATAAGGAAGCTAAGAGTGGTTTGTCGTAGAAAAATCTCTGTAACAAGGTGCTTCTCTCTTGAAATTACAGCTAGAAAAAAAAACAAGAAATTTTGTTTGGTCTAAACATATAAGATGTGTTGTAACTTCATTTTTGTTTCTAATTGATATTAAGGTATAAATATGTTCTACATGTCTTGGTTATAGATTTTCAGCCTATAAGTTATTGGATATGATTAAAAGATTTACAACTTTGGTAAAAAGGTTGGCTTAAGATTGGTAACTCAGGGTGAGAGTCATTCAAAATCCAGATGTATAAAGATAAGATTTAAGAACAATGTCTCTTTAGTGAGATATTAAAAGCTGCACTATCGTGCATTCATATATAAGAATTGACAGCAAAACTTTGTAACATAAAGGTAATCTACTTGGTGTTGATTTTAGAGAAAATAGATAGCTTACATTGTTAAAAATTGGTTTTGTTTCTCAAAATTATGGTTATACTCTAATGTTGCAAAAGAAGCATAAAAACAGTTAAACTGCCAATATTCCATTGGCTACAGTTGGTATTTCAATCGCGAGTTTGAGATTTTTTGATTTACCCATGTTTATAGAAAAAAAGATACACGTATCTTTTGAAGTTTAAAGTTTAAATTTAAAGTTAAAAAAGAAAAATTTGCAGTGCAATTCAGGCCTACAAAAAGGCCAGGCCTCAGAAAACAGGCCAGAGATTAAGAACATTTACATTTGAATTAAGACAATGCAGATTGAGCTACAGAAATTCAGGTACTAAGCATCCCTTTTGTCCTGGGCCTTCACAGCCAGCACCTAGAAATGTATATATCCAATATTCTCACTCATTTAAAAAAGGTTGGTTATTGAGTTGATCCAGAAGAAGGTTCAGATTTAAGATTTATGAAGCTGATGGGGCATTGCAGCCTGCCTTGCCTACTCCAGCTGCCATTCCAGTAAATACATATAGAATTATTATAGATATAAAAGATGTTTTTATACCATTCCTTTACATTTCTGGTAAAGGTGAGAGGTTTACATTCAGTAAGTTTATTCGTAATTTTTAAGAGCCCATGAAGTGATATCATTAGAAATGTTTGCCTCAAAGAATGGTTAATTGCATATATATACATATATATATATATATATATATATATATATATATATATATATACATACATACACATACACATATACATATATATATATATTGTTGTTGTTACTTTGATACTAAAAATTAAGAGTTTAAATCTTTTAGTGTATATTCATTGTGTGATACTTTATTAGCAAATTTCTCTGAGGGAGTTTTTCTGCAAGCCTTTGCTCCAATATAACAAGCTTTAAAAATTTTGGAGTACTTGTTGCTCCCAAAAAGATTTAAAGACAGTATATTTTCAATATTTGAGACCTCAGTTATATCCTAAACAGATTGTGACGCAGTAAATTCTAATAGTTGGTGCTAGAGAGATGACTCAGCCGTTAAAGGCTAGACTTATAATTAAAAATATAAGAATTGAATTCCCAGCAACCACATGGTGGCTCACAACCACTTGTGGTGGGATCTAGCTCCCTCTTCTGGCTTGCAAGTGTACATACAAAAAGAAAATGGTTTGCTTTTAATTTTGATTCACATCTAATGATTTTTAAAAGTTGTTAAGAGATATTAATTGGCTAAAATCTTATCTTAAGCTCACCATAGGAGGATTTAAACCTCTGTGTGATATTTTCAAAGGGATACAAGTCCTAATTCCCCTTGACAATGAACTAAATAAAGAGAGATAGCTTTATTGAAAGTAGAGTAAGCTGTTAGTTATCAACAGATAAATTATATAGACTGATAAATTGTTGGCTGTTTGTGTTATTACTACTCATGCCTACAGCAGACCTTTGACAAAAGAAACCATTGATGTCGATTTATCTTTCTTCATTTACAAAAAAAGTTTAAACATCCTATTATAAAATTATTATTGTGTTAATACAAGATTATATGATAGAATTCTAAAAGCATTTTGGATAAAAGGTTTATTCCTTATTCCAAATAATTAAATTGGTTATTGAAAAATAATGATATTTGGCCTATTACATGACAAACTTTTTAGACAAATTTGATAACCATCTGTTACAGTTTTTCTCTATGCATGCTTTTATATTTCCTAAAAATTTACTATGCATGCAGCCCATAGAAAAGATGTTTGCTATATTTGCTATATTTACAGATGCCTCATCTATTGAGAAGACAATATATGTAATTAAATCACATGTTTATTTTATTGAGTTTCCCCTGCTTCAACAATAATTAAATTATGTGTTGTAGCCACTGTTTGAAATGCTGAGAAATCAAGCTTTCAATTTATATACTCATGGCCAGTATATGGCTCATGATTTATAATTGCTTATAATTGTTTCTTTCTTAGATATAACTAATTCTCAAATTTTATTTATAAAAATACAGCTTAATTTATGAAACATATACTGTTTCTTAACTTTATAAGACATATAAAAGCTCATTGGATTGCTTGAACCCCAGGACAATAACAGAGCAGATTTATATACTAGACATATTCTAGGCCTTTCAAAAATAATTGGCCATACAGTCTTATTCTTTACAACATCAAAGGAGTAATAGCTTGAGACAATAATTTGTCATTTCTATAAAGTGTGCAAGTTAAATTGCAAAAACTTGTTCTCAATATCTTCAATTTTTTCATAATGGTGTTAAGCCTTGAGGACTTATACATAATCAATTTTGAGAAATAGATGTTACTCATTTTTTATTTAAAAATTAAAATATGTACATGTGACTTGACACCTTTTAGACATTTCTATTTGCAACTACTTTAACAAGAGAAGCAACTAAAAATATAATAAGTTATTGCCTATGTTATTTTCCTGTGCTTGGTGTTCCATATCAGACTAAGATAGATAATGGAACTGCCTATTACAGTTATTTGGCTACAGTCAAACATTTGAGGTGTTTTGTTGACAATTTAATATTACTGATATTTCCTTATTATCCTCAAGGACAAAAAATTATGAAAGAGAGATTATGAAACTTTAAAATAGTATCTTCATAACTCTCTGAATGTGAGAAAAACAGCTAATGGTGCTTCTTCCCTGGTTTTACAAGTAATTCTAAAAAAAAAATGGCTTTTTAAAAAAAACTAGAAAAGGGGAATTATACCCCACAAGGTCACCAAAAGCACACCTTGCTTTTGTCTTGTTTTAAATTTTCTACAAACTGATGCTAAAGGTCAGTCTGCAGTGGATTGCCACTGGCATCCAGTTACTTCCAGCTCATTTGTCTTGTAGAAAGACCCCTTAACTAATACTTGGTGTGGTCCCAATCCTGTTTTAATTTGGGGTCGTGGGTCAGTCTACATTTTTCAGAAAGAGAATGGAGCCTGATGGCTGCCTGAAAGACTGGTCATCAAGTGGACACAGATCTTGAGCCTAATAATTATGATTCTAATGATAAAGATGGCTCAAAATCTTTATCAACCAGCTGATTTAACTTGACATATAATCTCCACTCTTTACTGGAGAATGTTTTTTATCATGACTTAAAGCCACTCACTAAATACCTGGTGGCCAGACTTTGTGTCTGATCCCTGCTAATTAGCAGTTGGATTAGATACTGAAATACTTCCACTTCCAACCTTATTTCCTACATTGCTTGGATAATCATGTTGCTTTTAACCTTTGAACCTTATATTTTAAGCAGATTGATTGCCCTCACACAGGATCGCTCTCAGCAAGCTCAGCTATTCATCTGACAATTACACATCGCTGTGAAGAATTGCATCTAGTGCATGCCCATAGGTCCTTTGGTCTGAATGTGGTCTGGGTCTAAAGAGTGTGCCAATGATGGCCGGTTAGTCAATGATGGGTAAGAGTGTTTTGAGCTCCTATAAACCTAAGACAGAGACATACATCATGAAGCTATGTATGTTTTTCTCAATGACGGGTAATATAGGAGTAATTTTCAGCTCCTATAAACCTAAGACAGAGGCATACATCAATATGCTATGTATGTTTTTCTCGATGACTGGTAATATAGGAGTAATATAAATGCCAACCTAAGACAGGCATGGTCGACCGACCACTCTAGACCCTAGACAGGATGAAATATTGTGCCCCGTCCAAATATTGACACTGCCATCTTAAAAAATTAAGCCAACACAAAGCACAATCAAACAACAATATATACTGCTTGCTGAGAAAGTAACTTTATGTAGACTATTCTTATGCTCGCTTAAAAGTTCTCAATCCTATCTGATTCCCAATGAGCTCCTCTTAAATTTTGGTTTCTAAGAGATAGATTTATTTGTTTGTCTGTCTATTTGGTTGTTTTGAGTCTAAATTCTTAATCCTCTTACCTCTACCTTCTACATGCCAGGATTACAGGCATGCGCCACCATGCCTGGTTTGTTCCATCTTCTCAGCTGTATCCCCAGCCCCAGGAGATTATTTCTAAAGCTTATAATCTATGTGTGGTGTTTAAAATGTCTTCCTAGTTTCAGCATGATTAGTAAAATCTTGTTTGAGCTGAAATACTAGATCTTAAAAATGCATTGAGACCTCTCCTGAAACGTCAGCTAAGGAATCTCTATAAATCTCTTACTACCTCAAAAGAGTGTCTAAGTCATTTTTATCTTTTACTGCTTACTAAGAATATAGCTCTGAAGCTGGGTGTGTGGTACATGCCTTTAATCCCAGAACTTGGTTCCTCCTCCTCTTTCCCTCCCTCCCTCCTTCTCTCCCTCCCTCCCTCCTTCCAGTTTTCTTTCCTTTTCTTTGTCCCATAGATTGGAATTGTTATGCTTCTGTTATAATTTAAAGACATTTAAAAAATTCTTTACTTCTTGTTATCTAGACCAGTTTCACTCTCCTGCATGGTCTAGTCTGGTTTGCTGTGCTCTGGGCCTATATTTTACATCAGTAGCATGTTTTGTTTTTATGAGACAGGGTTCCCCTGTGCAACCTTGATTGTCTAAAACTCACTCAGTAGACCAGGCTGGCTGCAAACTTACAGAGATCCACCTGCTTTTGCCTCCCAAGTGCTGGGATTAAAGATGTGTGTAAGTTTTTAAGTTAAAAAAATTAAACTTGTTTTTAAGGCAAAAAAGATACATAATCACACAATTCTGGTCAAAATGTCATTTCTTTGATCCTTATGCAAATTCTGGTTCTATAACAAGGTTTGTATTGCTTTGGGGTATAAATTAACTGTGAAGTAGTTACTCTTACTACAGGATATAATTTTTTTCTGATAGAGATTTTCCCTTCCCTGAGATAAAGATATAGCTTATGTCTATAGTCTTTTTAAAATATTATACACACAGACATGCACACAATGATTTTGAAAAAAAGGATATATATGTATATATACATATACATGTAGATAGATAGATAGATAGATAGATAGATAGATAGATAGATAGATAGGAAGAATATTAAAATTGCCTTTTTAAGAACAAACAAACTTTTTTTAAATCCTTGTTTTAGCCAGGCCTGTGTAAGGAAAAAAAAACATAAGTGTTTTTAAAGAGTCATTTTGAAAACCTACTTTCAATTTTACACTGAAATCTTAGATCTTACAAATTATCTTAATGTGAAAGTCATAAAACAGGTAGCACATGAAAGAAAATCTTCGGCAGTTATTCACCTGACAAACACACATCACCTGGCACAATATATATTGGCATCCTGATTGATTTTTTTTTGTCACTTTGATACAAACTATGGTCACCTATGTAGCGGGAACCTCAATGAAGGATTGCCTCCACCAGAATGTTTTGCCTAAATGGATATGTGTGCACCATGTGTATCCCTGGTGTGGTGGAGGTCAGAAAACAGCATCAGTACCACAGGGACTAGAGTTATTATAGACAGGTTGTGAAATACCAGGTAGGAGCTGGGGAACAAACTCAGTTCTTGTGCAAGGGCAGCCCATGGTCTTGACCACAGAGACATCGCTTTATACCTGGCATCGAATACCTTGTCTCTTAAAGGCTATATCTAAAGGTGTCAGCTCCACTATCTCACAAACATGACCAAAAGGAACCTTTCTATACAGTTACATGAAACATAGTTAAAATACTAAATTCTATAATAAAGGAATAACACACACAAAAAAAACTGAAAGAGAGAAAATTGCCAAGTAACTCATAAAGGCAGATCTAGTAAGTTAACAGCCAACCTCTTAGCAGAAATCCTAAAACCAAGAAACCATGAAGTAGATGAACAAAATAACTGCCCTCCAACACTATCTCTAGGAAAATTATCGATTAGTATTTTAGAGAGGAATAAACATAAACATAAACCAAAGCAATTTATGACACCACGCCACCATTGCAAGAGATACTTAAACGAGTACTAAAAACTAAAGAGAAAGAAAAATCTATGCAATCATGAGAAGTCAGAACAGAAAAGAATAAACCTTATCTTATTGAAAAAAAAAATTTTTTTTTGGTTTTTTGAGACAGGGTTTTTCTTTGTAGCCCTGTCTGTCCTGAAACTCACTCTGTAGACCAGGCTGGCCTCAAACTCAGAAATACGCCTGCCTCTGCTTCCCAAGTGCTGAGATTAAAGGTGTGCGCCACCACTGCCCGGCAAGAATTGATTTTTAAAAGTGATAATTAGGAAAGAATGAAAAACCATAAACTCAGTAACCCTCTAAACTGAAGGAAGAAATTATTAGTACATCCTAATAATAAAAGAGTAATTACCACAAATTTTAAAAGTCTTAACTTTGAAAAAAAAACATAGACTGACTAAATGGCTTATTTTAAAAGATTCAGTTGTTTGTTGCCTCTAAGAAATGCATCCCACTGGCAAGGAAACATGAACTGAAAAGGAAAGGCCAGACTATGGCATTCCAAGACAGAATGTGAAGGCAAACAGGAGTGATGCTGATATCTGATAAACTAGACTTCAAGCCAGATTTAGTAGGAATGAACAAAGAGTAATACTAACTATGAATAAAGAGAATAATCTATCAAGAAGAATAATTACTATAAATATGCATGCAAGGTTGATATAATGATAAACAGCTATTTTGGTACTTACCCTCAAAGAGATAGATCGTCCCTGTCCCTCCAAACAAATCAATAAAACTTCAGAGTTAAACCAATCCAAAGGGACTTAACAGACATCTATAGAATATTTCATCCAACAGCAGTAGAAGACATTTTTTCTTAGCAGCCCATGAAACTTTGTTTAGAATGGACCATATTTTAGGCCATAATAGCTCTCTCCTTAGAGGTCTGCCAGAGTCTGACATATTCAGAGGCAGATGCTCACAGCTAACCATTGATCTGATCAAGGGATTCCCAATGGAGGAGTTAGAGAGAAGACTGAAGGAGCTGAAAGTGTTTGTGGCCCCATGAGAAGAGCAACAATAGCAACCAACCAGAGCTCTCCAGGATCTAAACCACCAGCCTGGGAGTACGTAGGGAGGGACCCATGACTCCAACTGTATATGTAGGGGAGGATGGCCTTGTCGGGCATAGGTGGGAGAGGAGATCCTTGGTCCCATGAAGACTGGATACCGAGTGGGGGAGAATTCGAGGGTGGGGAGGTGGGAGTGGGGGCACATCCTCATAGAAGCAGGAGGAGGGGGGATAGGATAGGGGGTTTCTGGGGGGGAATGGGATGAGGGAATAAAATCTGAAATGTAAATATAATATCCAATAAAAAAATTTTTAAAGAATATTTAACAAAAAACTGAGATAATTTCTTGCATCTTATCAGATCATTATAGAACCAAATTAGAAATCAACAGGAAAAGAAACTATGTAAGGAGATAGATGGAGATTGGACAGCACACCTTTGAATGATCTATGGGTCATTGAATAAAACAAGGGAAGCTTTAAAATTTGCTAGAATCAAAAGAAAATATAATTTACTAAATCATTTGAGATATATCAAAGGAAGTGGTGCAGAGTTTATGGTTATCAATACCTCCATGAAAAAAGAAAATTAAACTTCAAATAAATAACCTAATGATGTATCACAAAGTTTAAGAAAGACAATAATGGATTAAACCCCAAATTAACAGACATAAAGAAATAATAAGAATCAAATCAGAGCTGGGAGGTGTAGTGCACACCTTAATCCGAACACTCAGGAGGCAGAGCAGGTGAATCTCTGAATTTGAGACCAGCCTAGTCTACAGAGTTCCGAGGCAGCCACAGCCACATAGAGGAACCCTGTCTTGAAAAATTAAAAACAAAGCAAAAAACTAAACACCAATTTATTTGATGAAAAAATCCTCAATAAAATCCTTTCATACCAAATTTAACAATTCATTAGATAGTTCATACATCATCAACATTTTGGTTTTGTTACAAGAATCCAAAGAGAGCTCAACATGTAAATCAATTAAAAATGACAAACAGAATCAATGATTTAAAAATCACATAACAATGTTAGTAGTTGCAGGGGAAAAAAAAAAAACTTTAACCAAATTCAACATCCATGTATGATTTTTAAAAATCTTAAAAGAAACTAAGAATAAAAGAGCCACACTTTAACATAATAAGATTCATATATAACAAAGAAATAGACAAAAATTATACTAAAAGGAGAAAGGCTAAGTGTACCTATTTTCTTCATTCTTATACAAATAGTACTTAGATTATTTATAGTGATAAGGCAAGAAAAAGAAATAAATGGACACAAAAGTTATAAAAAGGCTAATTTTCTCTATTTTTAGATAAACACATTTCTATGTATTAAAGATTCCGTTATAAAATTCCTAGATCTAATAAACTTCAGCAAAGTAGCAGGATGTAAAGTAAACTTACAAAAAAATGCAGCTTTTATATATATATATATATATATATATATATATATATATATATATCAATAATGAACATCCTGAGAAGGAAAACAGGAAAATAACACTGTTAATAATAGCCCCCAAAAATAATTAAATGAAATACCTAGTAATAAACTTGACCAAGGAAGTATAAATCTTTACAATGAAAATTATAAAAACGCAACAAAGAACATGGAAAGACCTCTCATGTTCCTGGATTAACAAAATTAATAATACTGCAGAATTTACCCTATTATCAAAAGCAACCTACAGATTCAATACAATCTCAATCAAAATCCCAATGGTATTCCTCACAAAAGTTGTGGGGCTTGGGAGGTGAGGAGGGAGTAGAGTAAAACTAAAGGTCATGTGCAGTCAGAAAAGACCCAGAACAGTCAAAGCAATTTTGACAGTCAGGATAAGGCTGGGGATGTAACAATGCTTGATTCAGATTCCACCACTGAGCCACAGCAACAAGACCAGCATGGTACTGACCAGTACAAACTGACATGTACATCAGTGGGAAAGAATAGGAGATCCAGAAATAAGCACACATAGCCGCAGGTATCTAATATTCAACAAATGTTCCAAAAACACAAGTTGAAGAAAAGACAGCCTCTTCAACAAATGATGTGGGAGAATTGGATAGCTACGTATAGAGGATTGAAATCAAGTCAATATCTCACATCCTACACACACACAGACACACACACAAACACACACATCACCTCACAAAGAATCAAAGACCTTTGCATAAGTCCTAAAACTTTAAAACAGGGAAAAAGAACTTCAAGATAACGTCAAAGGCAATGATACCCTGAGACCAGGAAATAATAGCAAATCAACAAATAGGATTGTATAGAATTAAAACATTTCTACACAGCAAAAGGAACAATTGCCAGAGTGAACAGGCAGCCCGTGGTATAGAGATCAGTATGAAAGTTCCTCAAAACTGAGTTTGGAACTACCATATCATAGATGACTCGCCTATACATCACTGAGTATGTAGGTGAAGGAACTGAAGTCAGCATGCCAGAGAATCAGCACACTCTTGGTTATTGAGGCGAGTGACAGAATCAGCTTAGATGTCAGCTGATAAATAAATGGAGAGACAGGAGAGTCAGCTCAGTGGTTAAGAGCACTTGTCCTTACGAAAGACCCAGGTTCGAGTCCTAGCACACACACACAGTGGGTTACCACCTCCTTAGGTATCACACATGCATATGGTGCATAGATATACACGCAGGCAATGCACTCATACACACAAAATAAAACAAATCTTTGAAAAAGGTAGGTAGGTGGGTGAGGAAAATATGATACACATATCTAATGAAGAATTACTCTGTCATAAAAAATGAATGTATGTGATTTTCAGAAAAAAAATGGGAATAATAGATATAATCAGGTTAAACCAAAATGAACTAGACTCAGAAAAACAAATAACACATATTTCATCTCATGGCTGAAATTTAGAGTTTAAAAAAGATATAACAGGTGGTACTACGTGGAAAGAAGAAGGGGACCAATGGGATGAAGAAGGAAGGACAAGAGAAGGCAATGGGGAATAAAAACAAGACTTGTTACATGTCAGATTATAACTAGAAATTCTATTTTAAAAAATAAGAGAAAGCCCTGACTGGACATTTCTCCAAAGACACACAAATGGCTGCCAAGCCTAAGCAATGACTCACCGTCACCACCATCATCACTAGAAAAACGCAAGTTGAAACCACACTGGGTACCACTTCATACCCAGTGGGATGGCTATGACTTCTAAGAAATAGCAGCACACAAACTGGACGTGGTCACACCCAGCACTCAGCACTTGAGCACACAGTGTGTGTTGATTACCAAGCCTTCCTTCCCTAAGTGCAAATCCAAGAGAAGTGAAATTGTATCCAAATGCTCAGACTCATTACTCATGATAGCTAAAATATAAGAAAAGCCCAAATGTCCAACTGATAAATGAATATGATACCAGCATACAATGGAGTATAACTCGGTTATAAAAGGGATAAAATGTTCTCTAAGTTGTGCGATAGCTATTCCCCACTCCACTCCCACCCCACCCCCCCCCAAAAAAAAACTGTTAAAATTCAACTTAAATCCTATCCTAAAAGGACCTGTTTAATGTAACATCACAGAGGAACCCTTAAATGTTATGGCCAGTGAGAGAAGCCTAGCAGAAAAGACTGCCTGTTATCCAACTCCATCTGCATGAATTTTCTAGAAAAGGTAATTAAACAGAAACAGGAAGCAGGCTGATGCTTGCCTGTGGCTCAGAATGGGAGCCAGGATCACTGCACACTGCCACAAGGGATTGACAGGTGATGCGAGCTTTCTAACCCTAGCCAGGTTGTGAATCTGATCCAATTTCCTGAAACTCCCTAAGCTGGGCTAAGCTTTATGACATGTAAATTATACCCCCATAAAGCTATCTTAAAGAAGAAATAAAATCCCTCCCAATGTTTATAGCAGATTGGTAGTATATTTGATGACATGTCTCCATGTCTATTCTATTCCTTCATCTTGTTGGCCACTTTTGGATTAATTTTACTTTCAACAAGACACATCTTATGATAATCCTCTTGGTAAAAATCTGGGAGTATTAAACTCAGGGCCCTTTTTGTCTAATTTGAGTGGTGGAGCAGAAATGGACATCAAAAAACCTTCCTCAATCACTCAACACCTTATCCACTCAGACATGTCATCCATTGAACCCAGAGCTCTCCAATAAAGCTAGTCTAAGAAGCCAACTTGCCATGGGGATCTTCTTGCCTCTGCTGAATTATTTGGTGGGCCTTCACGCCTATCTGACATTTGTGTGGGTTCTAATGATTCGAAGTCTTGCCCTCACGTTCACAGGTTGTAGGACATGATTTATGTGCAGAGCCATTGCCCAAACCCTGTTGGCTTTTTTGAAACAGGATCTCACTATGTAATTCAAAACTAGCTGAAACTTGAAATCCTCCTGCCTCAGCCTCCCAAGTGCTACAGTGAGGAGCATGTGCCAGCTCACTTGGATAAACTGGGTTTATGTATGCCTGAATAATATCCATATTGCTCTCAGTCTTTGATTGTTGAGCTGAATATAAGAATTATGACTTCATTCAAGTAAAACATGTTTTCTTGTCCCACTGTCTCAGGGTTGGGCTCATAGCTATGTCTGCTTCCAGAACAAAGTCCAACAGATTAATGATGTCAATCTTCCTGTTTCTTGCCTTTCAGATCCATGTTGCTGGACTCGGTATATCTTTGCTATTAACTATGGCTTCTACCTCTTCCTCCACTGGGACTCATTCTCAAAAACAAGTATATCACTGTTGACTAGCATATATTTCAGAGAGGCCTATGACCGCCAAAACCAAGAACTTGGAAACAGAGGCAGCAAGGAGCTGAGAGAAAAGACAGACAGTAACAAAAAAAAAAAAAAACAATATAATTTTAAAAAAAAACTAAATACCATCATGACTATTGCCAGTGAGACAGAAGACTTAAGATTATTTTCAGTGGCACTGAGAATTTAACACTGAAATCTATCCTGTCAGTAACAAAGAGGTGGAATGAGCCTAGGTGGCCATCAACAGATAAATGGATTTAAAAGCAATGAGGCATTTATATGGAGTGGGGGTTGTCTGTGTGTAGATGTAACAGAATTCCATTCAGCCATAAATAAGGAAATTAAGTCACTTGGAGTAAAGTGGATGGAACTGAACAGCATCGTGTTAAATGAAATAAGTCAGACTCAGGAAAATATCGCATGCTTCCTCTCATATGTAGAGGCTAGATGTGATGGTTTGTATATGCTCAGCCCAGGGAGTGGTACTATTAGAAGGTATGGGCTTGTTGGAGTAGGTGTGTCACTGTGGGTTTGGACTTTAAGACCCTCATCCTAGCCACCTGGAAGTCAAATAATCTGCTACCAGCCTTCAGATGAAGATGTAGAACTCTCAGCTCCTCCTGCACCATGCCTGCCTGGATGCTGCCATGTTCCTGCCTTGATGATAATGGACTGAACCTCTGAACCTGTAAGTCAGCCCCAATTAAATGTGGTCCTTATAAGAGTTGCCTTGGTCATGGTGTCTGCTCACAACAGTAAAACCCTGACTACAACACTGGATTTAAACATTTGTAAATGAAAGCTGAAGAGAGACTGTTTAGAGAATAGGACTCTGGGAGAAGAAAGAAGGGCAAGAGAAGACAATGGGGAGATGAGTGTAAAGACCAGAGCTGCCAAACTGTAAAGGACCACTCTGTCCCACGTTTGGGGGCCAAACTGTAACAGCCCGCTCTGTTCTGCAGGTCAGGGTCTAGCAAGGAAGAGAGTGTAGGGGGAAGACGCGAAGAATAGAGACAAGCCAGAGGATCTGTAGTAAAGTCTTCCTTACTGTCTCCACCATACACACACCACTACACCTACTACTACTACACCACACACCCACTACAAGGAAATCCTGGGTATTTATAGGCTTTTGCCACGTGCCTTGTAGGCGTGTGGATACCACATGCCTTGCAGGTATGGATATGACATAAGCCTTACAGGCGTGGACAGCACGTGCGCCTATATGGCATATATGGCGTAGATAGCACGTGGACAACACGTGTACTGCATGCCTTGTAGGCGTGGATACCACGTGCTCCTTGCAGCTGGGGGCACTTAACAGCAAAACAAGCTATGTGGGATATCAGAGTGTGCTTCAGCTGTTGTAGGCTGTTGAAAACCAAGTCTCATGTCAGGGTATACGGCTCAAGATGGCTGCAAAGCTGATAGCTGCTTTCTAGCCACTTTCTAGCCGCTTTCTGCTCAAAGTCGGCTCCCAACAGATGAGGATGAACAAAGTTCAGTGATGTTTAAAACTCAGGCTAGAGAGATGGATCAGAAGTTAAGACATTGTCTGTTCTTTCAGAGGTCCTGAGTTCAATTCCCAGAAACCACATAGTAGCTCATAATTTTCTATAGTGAGATCTGGTACCCCCTTCTGTCATGTAGGCAAACACATAGGCAGAACATTCTATACAGAATAAATAAATCTTTAAAAATGAAGTTCATTTTCATATGCCACCCAAAAAGATATTAATTGAAAATAGAAGGTATGGTTTTGACTTCTTTATCTGTCTGCCATGATGATCCACACTGGCCTGAAAAGAAATACTCCATAACCTTGGGTTGCATAAAGAAGATGAGAAAAACAGAGTGGCGGCCTGCTGAAGGATGAGCTGTGTGAGGGCGGAAGCAGCTCCTAGTATTAGCCAGAAGTCTGGGGGCTCTTCATTACTGTGGCACATCCTGGTGTATCCTGACTAACTCAGCCACTTCCTTCTTACTCCTTGAAAATGGAAGCTGAGGGGCTGGAGAAATAGCTTAGTGGTTAAAAACACTGGCTTTTCTTTCAGAGGTCCTGGGTTAGATTCCTAGTACCTACATGGAGGCTGTTTTAGTCAGGGTTTTACATCTGTGAACAGACAACATTACCAAGACAACTCTTAGAAGGACAACATTTAATTGGGTCTGGCTTACAGGTTCAGAAGTTTGGTCCATTATCATCAAGGCAGGAACATGGCAGCATCCAGGCAGGCATGGTGCAGGAGGAGCTGAGAGTTCTACATCTTCATCTGAAGACTGCTAGCAGAATACTGGCTTCCAGGCAGCTAGGATGAGGGTCTTAAAGTCTATACCCACAGTGACACACCTACTCCAACAAGGCCACAGCTTTTAATAGTGCCACTCCCTGGGCCCAGCCTATACAAACCATCACAGAGGCCGACAACCACCTGTAACTACAGTTCCAGGGGACCCAATACCCTTGTCTGGGCTCTGTGAGCATCAGGCACATACCTGGTATGCAGACAGACATGCAGGCAAAATATCCCTACACATAAAACAAAGAAGTAAAAGTAAAGTTTTTTGGTTTTTTGGTTTGGATTTTTTTTTTTTGAAACAGAAATTGGTTGGTTATGGTGGCATATGCCTACTATAATTGTAGCACTCAGGAGGCAGAGGCAGGTGGATCTGAATCTGATCTGGATCTAAAGCCTGTATAGTGTACGGAGTGAGTTTCATGACAGCCAAGGCCACATAGTGAGACCCTGTATCAAATAACCAAATAAATAAAATAAAAATGGAAGCTACAGCTATTTAGAGTGAGAAAGCCTCCTTCAGGATGCATATGGAAAATTTCTATTTAAATTGCTGATATTTTGAATGTAAAATGGGCAACGTAATCCTATTTTTACCGATAAACATAATCGCTGAGATGAAGGAAGGGGGCTGACACAGGGATGAAACTTAAAAAGGCAACGACATCATGTTACCAGCGCGGCAACCAGATGTGCCAAAACCAGCAAGGGTTGGGTAGGGCAGCAAAGACCAGGAACAAAAGCTAAATGAGTTTCAGAGTTTGACTCAGAGAACAGGCCAAGCAAAGGTGAAAGGATGGTAGGCACCACTTCGTTTTGGTACAGGCATCTTTAGGGATGCAGTGCTGGGATGGTAATTAAGTTCTTTAAGGAAAGGCAAAGCAGCCGGAAAATATGTTCTTTTAAGGGGTGCACACAGGAACCTCTTAAGGGGTGCACACAGGAACCTCAGTGTCTACCACAGTGGTAAGGAAACAAGACAGAGTGTCCAGCTGACTGACCACGATGAATTCCTCAATATAGGCCCAGAAACAATAGAGCCAACTGAACCTATCCTGTTCCGAAACCATGAACCAGAACAAATCCTTCTGCCTTCTGTCCTACCGCTCAAGTATTTGTCACAGCGGCAAAAGGCTAACTATCCCAGTGACAGGTGACATTGAAGAAGAGAGGACAGCATGGGGACTGGCTGAGCCCTGAAGGACTAGTCACATTAAAAGAGTGGGCATTGGGGGACTTCTGCAGGAAGCAAGGGGAAGCAGAGAGGCATCTAGGATACAGTGTTGCTCTCTGCTGGCTTCCGAGACAGTGGCAGATCTGGTTCCCTGACACACGTTCTGTGAGCACGGCACTGGTGGACTGCTTTCTATTCCTTCCAATATCTCAAGGCCAAGGCTTTCCCACATTTTCTCCTCTTTCCCTACCAAGCCCGAGTCTAAGATTCTACTATGCTTGGAAGGCTGCACCTGCCGTGCGGGAAGACCATTCAGTTGAGGTTTGGGCAGGAAAGAGTGGATGTGAACTAGAAGCCCTGAGCCAAGGATAACATTTGCCTAAGGGGATACTTGGAAGAAGTGGAGAAATGCCCCAATCAGTGCCAAGAGTCTTGAGCAACTGGGGACTCCTCCCCAGCTTTGCAATACCATGCCTGCAGCCTCCTGGGCTTGTGGCAGCCTGAGGAAGGCTGAGTGCTAGAGAAGGGAGTGTCTGTAAAGTTTGAGATTGAGAAGATAAGCAGCTTCTCACTAGCCAGTCACTCTGCTCCACTTTGGGGCCGTGTGTGTGTGTGTGTGTGTGTGTGTGTGTGTGTGTGTGTGTGTGCGCGCACGCACGCACATTTCAGGGGCTACCCAAAGCCTCCACCCACTCTTGGCTACTTTATCTGTAGGTTGCCTGTCCCCAATCCTGGATGTTTCTGGGAATTGTTTCCTTTTCTTTGCATTTTCTCATTTGATTCTAGTGAACTGCACAAGCTTTGGGGTCAGCACAACACAAGCTTATGACTGTCTAATACCAGGTGCCCACTGTCACTCAATAAATAGGAGCAAATCCATGTGAGCCAGCCATTGGGCCAATGAGTGTAAGCAAGTTTCCGATGTCCACAGAGGTGTGCAGTGCTTGTGCTGTTCCTGGAAGGTCTGTATGCTGTTGGCACAAGCTCTCGTGTGGACCATTAGGAATGCACCCCTACTAGTCCAGCAAGAGATAAATCTTCACTCTCAGATCTTTGTCAGCACCCAGCCCTGCCTGCAATGCTCTTGTCGCCACACGTTGCTGCGGCAGGATACATGAGGCTCCTGCAAACTGTCTTTGACAGAAATACATTTGATCTGATTCCTCACAGGACAGTATTCTCTAAGTTTGACAGAAGATTCAGAAATTAGAAGTAAGGACTCGAAGGTAGATGTGGCCGTGTATGCCTGTGGTTCCAGCAATGTTGGTGGCTGAGGCAGGAAGATTACTTGAGTCTAGGAGTTCAATGCCAGCCTAGGCGTCCCAGTGAGATCCAATATTAAGGAGAGTCACTAAAGGACTCTGTCATGAGCAGCATGTGCCTTTGAGTAACTTTTTGTTTGCTTGCTTCAGCTGTGTTTGCTTGTTTATTTTTTAATCTAAGATTTCTTCCATTGATCTTTTATCTGCTCTCTCTCTCTCTGCCCCCACTCCAAACATTTGTCTGTATTATTGTAGCAAAGCCATCCATATTTGCTTCCCAACTACATTGTCCATTCTATATTTCAAAAGATAACAAATGTGACAAGCATGTCCCCCTGGGGACCTATATGCACATGTGGCAAACAGGACTTTCCAAAACGGATTACAATATTTCTGGTCTACAATCTTCCCACCAAAAGTCTTCTTGAGGGGGCTGGAGAGATGGCTCAGCGGGTAAGATCACTGACTGTTCTTCCCGAGGTCCTGAGTTCAATTCCCAGCAACCACATGGTGGCTCACAACCATCTGTAATGGGATTCAATGCCCTCTTCTGGTGTGTCTGAAGACAGGGAACTCATATACAAAAAAAAAAAAAGTCTTCTTGAACCTGGTTGAGGATCTGTGGATACTTCTGTGGAAAGAGTGATGTATAATCTGCATGTTCTACTTTGATTTCTGTTTCTGTGATAATCAATAAGCCACTTTGGGAAAGAAAGGACTTGGTGAAGGGAAGTAAAAGCAGGAACTTGCTGTTATTCCACAAAGCGTTACCTCTGAGCAAGTACAACAGTAACCATGGCGGGGGATATTTGCTAACTGGCTTGCACACTGGCTTATCCTCAGCTAGCCTTCTTACACATTTCAGGTACATGTACTTAGGAATAGTGCCACCTTACAGTGAGCTAAGCCTTCCTGCAGAAATGACAATCGAGACAGCCCCATAGAGACATACCGATGGGACAGCGTGAGCTAAACAATTTCTCAACTAGCTATCTTCTCAGGTTGTTCTGAGTTATGAAGAGTGAACAGTTAAAGCTAACTATCACATAAGATCACAAAAAAAGAGAGCATCCTCCCAGATCAGATCAACTCTTGGATACTTAAGAACCCAGTCTCCTTTCTAAAAGTCCAATCCAACCTTGACAAGCCACCCTGGCAGGGGATGCTACCAGGATGTTAGCGTCTCCTGCCAGGCACCATCTGAGATGCATGACTATGTCAGTTTCCCCTGAAATGATGATGACCAGGGATCAGTAATCAACTTATAGGAAATTAATAATTTTTAAAGGAGGTAAATTTTAAACATTATCATGAAAAAAAATCCCCAAACTGCTTATAAGTCATTTTTATGCATTGATCTTCCATGCTACATTAAAAACAAGCAAGCATTCACTTTTCCATGAATGATACAGAGCCACAAATGCTTGTAACAAATGACAAAGTTAAGAATGAGCCAATGGCAGGGGCTTTAAAGCGGTAAACTGACAGCAATGAATGCTGTTATTTTGTCCTTCCTGGACCACAGCTAAGATAACTAGAAGGTAGACTAAAAATATTAGATATGGTTAGTCACTGTTCCTCCCTGTCTTATTTAAGGTTTCCATTGCTGTGAAGCGACACCATGACCAAGGCAACTCTTAAAAAAAAAACAATATTTAATTGGGGCTAGCTTACTGGTTTTGAGGTTCCGTCCATTATCATCATGGTGGGAAGCGTGGCAGCATCCAGGCAGACATGATGCTGGAGAAGCTGAGAGTTCTACGTCTTCATCCAAAGGAAGCAGGAAAAGACTTGCAGATAGGATGAAGGTCTTAAAGCCCAAGTCCACACTTCCCCCAACAAGGCCATATCTCCAAATAGTGCAACTCCCTAGGCCATGCATATCCAAACCACCACATTCCTTGTCTTCCATGTATCCCACATTCTAGGCCCAGACCAGCCCTCTGCCACCTACTTCAAGGCTAGACTAAATAATATTAAGGACTTCACCCTCCCTTGACCCAAAAGGCTGGAGCACACTTCTTCTGTGCCCAATGCTAATACCATCCTTAGTGGAGGTCAATTTTACAACCCCTTAATAAAGACTATAAAGGACAAAGGCCCTGGGCACCTGATTCTCTTCTCCTTTCCCCAAATGACCACCTTATCTTCCAAAATTTTAGTAAACGCAGTGGGTAAATTCAATTGGCACCACGGTATAGGCAATGAGTGTGGGCCAGTTTTCCATGTCTTTCTTCCTCATGGGTTGGCTCCGCTGCTATAGTCATCCCAACTGAGGTCAGAAAGACAGGAAATTGGCAGATATGCAAAAGATGCATGTTAACTGTACAATAGAAGAAATTTGGATTTGCCCAACACTTGTCGTCTCTAGCCTTAATACCTTTGCTAGAGCTTTGTCTTAAAAAAAAAATTGTTATCTTATGTGCATGAGTGTTTTGCCTACATGTGTATATGTGCACCACATGTTGGCCTCATTCCTGCAGAGGTCATAAAAGATATCAGAGGCCCTGAAACTTCAGTTTCAGGTGATTGTGAGCTGCCATGTAGGTGCTGGGAACTGCACTCTGGTCTTCTGCAAAAACAGCAAGTGTTCTTGATGGCTGAGGTATCTCTTCAGCTCTAGAAACTCTGGCTTGTTACAGCTCCCTCCCTGCTTTTTTAAGGAAGGAGAGAAGTTGCATAGGAAATGGTGATTTGAATCAGCTCATACCCTGTACCTTATTACCTCCGGTTTTGGGTTTTCTTTGCTACCGGTATCTCTCCAGTTAATAGATATCCCGTCCTTACTAACTAGTTTGTTCAAAACAAAATCTGTGGAAACCAACAAACAAAATACCATCTTAGCAGCACTATCAACAACCTCACCCCAGTAACCCCAAAAGCCTGTGAACATTGCCGTGGTCACAGTCTCACAGTAGCATCTGATGTCCAATATCATGAAGGCATGATTATAATCAGCTCCAGGCTACACTCCGGGCTGTATACATTTGTAGCCATCTTATCCTGGGTTCCCCAAAGCAGAAGCCAACTCAATGTCCCACATGCAAGGTGATCTGTGTGCAAGGTGACTCAGGGAGCAGGTCCAGCAGAAGGAAAATCCAATGTCAACTTACACTTTCTGTCACGACACAGGGTCTCGGAATTTGACCCCATGGGAATTTCTGAGAAAACTATGGGCTGATATCTGTGACGTATTCATTGTACTGCGTGCTTTCCCAATTCAGTTTATTATTACATCAAGAGGTGAGCTCCAATGCACCCCCCATTTTATTTTACTGTGCTGGATGTTGATCCCAGGTTCTTTTACATGCTAGGCTCTGGGGCATTATCCTCAGCTTCCTCTGCGCTACATAGACGAGGAATCAGAGGCCAAAAAACCCTAAACTGTCCAGGCCACAAAGCAAGACCAAAGGTGTGCCAACCCTCTTCCTTCAAAATCTTTTGCTTGTTTATGCCTGAAAGGGGAAGAGTTTCACTGCAAGCTCTTAGAAAATACAAACAGTATCCATTTGGCTTCGAAGCAGAATGGTTCTGCAGACACAGGAGGCCCAAGTGTACCACTGAGCGGTGTCTGGCAACACTTAGCCCAGGGAACCCAGCTAAGAGCTGTCAGGAAGGAACACTCCCTAGGATGCCCCGCCCCCAAGAAGCTTCTAGCCCTGGATAGTATCTTAATGGTTACAGAGCTGACAAGAGTTCACAGAGAATTTGGAATAGAAATAGCACAGAGCAGTAGCCAGTTCATCAGCAGAGAAGAAATCTGAGTCTTAGGTCTTTCACAGAAGCCCTAACAGAGAGCAGAGTCCCTCCCAGCCTGGGCTCTGTCACCTTCCTCAGTCAGTCAGGATCCTATTCTTAGTTTGAGGTATCTCAGTTGTCACAGAAGAGCGTGCTCACTGGCTGAATAATTACCATGACTCAGAATAGCACATCTGAAGCAGGAAAGGGCAAGCCAGACAAGCACTGCTGAGCCAGGGTGGTCAGCAGGGAGTCTGCAGTACTAAGGATCCCACTGTTCCCACCCCCAGCATGTCTGCAACAGTGCCTTCTTTTTTACTCCTAGAAGATGCCAGAATAACTCTGTTGAAAAAATGCTTTAAAGGAACAGGAAGCTCAAAGCCAAAACAAAACAAACAAACAAAAAACATCCATGATCTATATAATGACCTATTTATTGTTATTTACTGAATTTAACAAGTGGAGGCAGCTATATAGTCTTATCATTGTAAAGTAAATATATTTCTCAGTGCTAAACATTCAAGACCTGACAACACACGGAAAGAAAGGTAGAAATTTCCTCTATCTCCATTAACTCCATGACTCAAAGCTCAGAGACAGACAACCAGCTGCCTTTTGGTGTTTTCCCAGCTCAGCACTGGTATCAGTTATTCACTACTTTCCCCTTCCTCTAGGAGGAGTTCCCCCAAACTTCCCAAGTTACATGCTCCCTCCACCCACCTCCACCCCCACCCCCTCTGGCATATGCTAACCATCACTGCCCACTGCCTGGCTAAAGAAAGTGATGGAGGCAGTCATGTGATCCAAGCCAATTGCATCAGAGTGAAATTTATCTCAGGTTCCCTCCCACCCCCGACAGGGACATGAAAAATTAGTTCCAGGAAAACTGAGATCACAAGAGATAAAGGGATTCCATGGGGTGCAGATGAGAAAACAAGGGTCTCTAGGGGCATCTGGTGAGCCAGGTTAGTTAAATGCTGAGTCCCAGACCAACAAGAAACGATACAAAAAAAAAAAAAAAAAAACCAAACAAACAAAAAATAAAACAAAACAAACAAACAAACAGAAAGAAAGAAATGAATGGCACCCAAGGAATGGCAGCCAAGATTGTCCTCTGGCCTCCACATGTACAGATGCTCACCTGCCACAGATGTGCATGCGCTTCTCATAAACATGAAACCACGCAGAATAGATCAAGGGTCTTAGCCACACTTTTACACCAGTGGCCAGATCTGACTCCTAAAAGTCCAGCTGTAATTTGGGGTCCTTTTCCTGCTGGGCAGCTCCTCAGACAGGAGAACAGAGGGGTTCTGGGGTAGCTGAGGCCAAGTGGCTACAGTTAATGGCCAGGGACATGATGGATGCAGACAGAAGACTAAATCCGAATCAGCAGTACCTGCATATATTTTAGTACGGGCTAGCTGATCATCCTGTCTCCAGAACTGATACAAGTGACTAGCTATCTAATTCTTGTTTTGTCCATAGTATGTGGAAAGATCTGGGTGTGCTGTAGAGAATTGTAGCTTAAACCAGCAGAGTAGAGAGATGCTGTCCCTTCTCCAGGTTGGGCCACTAGAGGAAAGAATTCTCTGACTTCCTGACATCTGTAGCTTATACCTGTCCCCCCAAGGGAACTGAGGCCATTTTCAAAGTGAATCAGACTGATTATTGACTTTTCCTTGTCAGTAATTTCTGGGGACCCAAAATGCCCCTGTTGCTCCTAGTTACTGAGGACCTGTGAAGGGCTGGTGATCAATGAAGTGAGTTCAGGTCTTGGCGATCTCTGACCCACCTAAGGCAACTTCTCTTGGGCAGTGGTTATCAGCCTGTGGGTCACAACTCCTTTGGGAGTTGAATGAACTTTGAACTTTTCTTATCCTTTTTATGCCACCTAAGACAAAATTCTCCATGTAAGAAGAAATAAGATCCTGAGCTGGAAAGAGTCAGTAGTTAAGAACACTGGCTGCCCTTCCAGAGGACAAGGGTTCAATTCCCAGCACCCTCGTGGCAGCTCACAACTGCCTGTAACTCCCGTTTCAGGGGATCTGACACTCTCACACTGACATACATGTAGGCAAAACAACAATGCACATAAAGTAAAAAAGTTAATTTTTAAGAAGAAAGAAAAAGAAGAGAAAAAAAAAAAAAAAAAAACCTCATAGCCATGAGTTACATGTTTTCCAAAAACAACTGCCACAAAAACTTCAAAAAACAGATTTAAAATCATGACACAAAGGGAAATTACCACATGATTAGTGGTTATATATATTCTTCTTTTGAAACCCACACCCACCTGAACATTTCTCATCGATCTCTCCCCAAATCCATCTTAGATCTTAACCTCAAGGCAATAATTCCTTTGTCATTGATTCACGAAGTCGAAGCAAGCCAAGTCTATTGTAGCTAGTTTCCCCTTTGCTAGCTGATGACAATTTGTATTTACCAAGAAATGAATCACTTATCTTACATCTCATAATCATCTGTTCTCTATTCTTATGCTGATAATCGGACCATTTGCTTTTTGTTCATAACCCTGCCTTTTCATCGTGGCCAGGAAAACCTGTGACCACATCCCAGGATCACAAGACCAAGGGACTCAGAGTCAACCTAGAATGAATGTTCTCTTTGATCATCAACCTGTCTCAAACCTATTCACAAGTACCACCGTGTGCCCGGAATGCGTGAGAGTTCACTGTGCTTCCTTTCTAGCCTGGATGGCCCTTACTGCTCTACAAAGAGGAAGCGCATTCTACTCTTCGTTCTTTATCTTCCTAGCAAACTACCTAAACCGTCTCCAGAACCTTCTTTACCAACTACCCTAACTTCCTAAGACAATTTAAATCAAACCAGGAATTCTATAAAATCATTAATTTCTTTAAACAGCATTGTTTTATCAAAGTTCATCTTCATATTGAGCTGCAGGAAAATTGCCCAAATAGAGTGTGCTGTCTCCCATGAGGCAATCACAGTGAGGATCTTTCCGTGCCCATTCATGCCATGCTACCTACAGGAGGAATATAGTGGTGTCAAACATGAGAAGGGACAGCAGCAGCAAGAAGCAATCCAGAGACAACCCCCAGCCCAGCCCTCAGGACTGCCTCTCTAAGGTACATCCATCACAGGTAGGCAAAACGATGGACCATCTCCAAGAAGCTCACCTGCCCACCGAAATCCTTACTGCACGGCATCTGCCAGAGAGACCTATATAAGTCCAGATTCTCAGGCTGGCTCACATTCCAGTTCTTAAGGGCTGGGGTTCTCCTGCCAGATTCATATATAGCAACTCTGGCCAGAAGCCATCCTCTGGATCTTCCTTCTTGCTCACAGAGTAGTACAGCCAGCCCTGTCTCTCTGCGCCTCTATGGGGTTCCAACAAACTGGGAACATCTTTCCTTCCCACTCAGTCCAGAATCACAAACACCCAGACTTACAGAGAAAGAGGCTCTGTCCTAAAGGAACATTTTAATTGGTTTTGTTTGCTTTTTTTCTTTTCTTTTTTTAATCTTGTGGCTAGAGAGATGGCTCATGGATCAAAAGTGTTTGCTGTTCTTTGAGAGGACCAGAATTCAGCCTTTAGGACCTACAATGGGTGCTCAATGTTACAATGTAACTCCAACTCAAGGAGATCTGATGGGGTGGGGGTGGGGGTGGCTGGAGAGATGGCTCAGTTCAAGAGCACTGAGTTCAATTCCCAGCCACCCCATGGTGGCTCACAACCATCTGTAATGGGATCTGATGCCCTCTTCTGGTGTGTCTGAAGACAGTGACAGTGTACCCATATACACAAAATAAATAATAAATTTTTTTTAAAGGGGGGATCTGATGCTCTCCTCTGGTGTCTGAGGGCACCTGCACGCACATAAAAATGAGAACGAACTCACTAAAGAAATCTTCATCTTGTCCAAAGCAATCCGTTAATTCTGGAGTAGTAGACAGGGAAATTAACAAAGGGGTAATGGAAACGATGGCTTTGAACCTTAACATTGTTAAACTAAGCAATAAAAGCCAGACATCAAAAGGTACATGTTGCATTCTTCCATTTTGAGAAACTATCCAGAACAGACAGACAATCTATGGAGACAGAATGTGAATCCATAGTTGCCAGGGACTGGGGGAAGTGATGGATGCTTCAAGTTTCCTTTTGGGATAAAGAAAGTATCATGGAGATAGGAAGAGTGAAATCATAAATATACTAGATTATACTGAAAATATAGAATTATGTTGTTTTAAATGTTAATGGCTACTAGATTAAAAGATATTAATAGTGTATCTGGTTTTAAAAAGCAGGTCTTTTGTTTTGTTTTGTTTTGTTTTTTAACATCTACCAAGTACCCAACACTGTGCTAAGCCCTGCAATACAGCTTGCGGCCCTCATGAGAAACTGTGTTAGTCAGGTGCAATTGTTCCACTGAGCTCCCAGGAGAGGTCACCGAAGTAGGAAGTGCTGTAACTATGGGCAGGCTTCATCAGCAGCAGTTTACACAGGGATTCAAACCCACACAACATGCCTGGGGCCCACACTCTCCATCACGGTACTGTGTTCATTTGCTCCTGTCTGAGAGGTTCTACTCCCTGGGCATCAGTGGAGAGAAAAGGAAGTCAATGCATTTCAAGGGTCAGGCAAGGGCTGCTCTTTTTGAAGTACATATTTGGGGCTGGGCACCTGCAAAGATCACTTTGCTACTGAGAATGGACCACAAGCCTTCAGGAAGCCTGTGAGTGATGTCCTGGGTTCACATTCCAATGACCCACCCACTTTCAATTTTATTTTTTCTCCTTTGGTCTTAATTCAGCACAGCTTTGAAAAAAATAATTTCAAAACTACCAAGGTGATTTGAATGACAAATGTCCCCCAAGTGGAACAGTTAGAAAGTCTTGCTCAAGAATGTATGTCACAGGGTGGGGACATGCTTTGAGATGTTTGCATAACTGTTGTGGTTTGAATAAGAATGGTCCCCATTGGCTCTTATGTTTAAATACTTCATCTCCAGTTGGTAGAACTATTTGGGAAGAACTAGGAGGTGTGGCCTTTTGGAAGGCAGCACAGAGCAGGGCGGGGCTCTGCAGCTTTACAAGCTTCCCAGCATCCCTAGTGCACTCTCCTTCCTGCTTGTGGATCTGGATGTGCTCTGACTTGCTCCACGTCTCCTGCCTGCTGATGTCATGTTCTCTCTCCATCATGATCCATCAGTTCCTCCTGGAACTGTGAGTTGTAACTAAGGGTTTCCTTCTATAAGTCACCTTGCTCATGGTGTTTTATCACAGCAATAGAAAATAAAAGAGCCTTGACCTACCTCCAGTTTGCTCCCTCTGCTTTGTGCTTGCCCTTAAGAATGTAAATTCTCACCTAGAGAGATGGCTCAGTGGTTAAGAGCACTTCCAGAGGTCCTGAGTTCAATTCCCAGAAACCACCTGGTGGCTCACAACCATCTGTAATGGAATCTGATGCCCTCTTCTGGTGTGTCTAAAGACAACGACAGTGTACCCACAATAAATACATAAATAAGTAAATCTTTAAAAAGAATGTAAACTCTCAGCTTTCGGCTCCTGCTGCCATGCCTGCATTTGCTGCCACTCCTTGGCCATGCCTGCCTATAAGACAAAATAAACTCTCTCTTCCTTAAGTTGCCTTTGGTCATGTTTTTTTTTTTTTTTTTCACAGCAACAGAACAGAAACGGACAGATCCACAACAATACACAACTGGTTCTTGCTATTCCGATTTCTCTGGGAGAGTGACTTCATGATTCCCACACATACACAAAGCTGCACATGCTAACGTCCCTTATGTGAAATGGCCACAGCATTTGAGATAACCTGTGCTTCTTTCTCTATTCTTTAGACCATCTCTAGAGGACTTAAAATTCCTACACAACATACTATGTAAATATTTGCTGTATTGGGCTTTGGTTTGATTTGGTTTTGCTTGGCTGTCTTTTAGTTTTAGTTTTTGAAAGTAGAGCTTATTGAGTAGCCCAGGTTAGTCTAAAACTTTGCAATCTTTCTGCAGCTGCCTCCCAAGTGCTGGTATTTTAGGCAGACGCCAGCATACCTGCGTTGGTTTAAATTTTTGTGTTATGGATTTTTAGTTATTTACTTTTATTTTAAGTATGTATTTGCCTCCATTTATATATGTGCTTCATGTGTGTGCCAGATATTAGAGGAGGCCAAAGAGGGTGTTGGATACCTTGGGACTAGAGTTTCAGAGAGTTGTGAGCCCCTATATGGGTGTTGGGAACTGAACCCAAGTCCTCTGAAAGAGCAAGAACTCTTAGCCACTGAGCCATATCTCTGGTTCCTAAAATTTGAAAACAAACATAAAAAAATATTTCAACCTGTGGTTTGTTGGATCCCAAGGTGTGGAATCCATAGATACAGAGGATCAACTACAGTTGCCATCCTATCTCTATTTCTCATTCCAACCCATCTAAACTATGGCACTCAGAGGCATCAGGGACTCGAGAGAGACTGGCTTGTCTTGCGAGAATGCTGGGAACTTTTCCAGAGAGATGCACTGTTGCTTCTGTGTATGTGTTCAGAACGCTGGCTCCCCTGTGGTTACATGGATGCTCTCCACTGCTTGGCACTGGAAGGCAATAGAAGGAAACAGGAAGAGGTGAACAAGTGTGGACAAGTCTGGCCTTATATATCTATACAGCTCTGTAAAAGATTCTGGGCAAGGCCTTGGTTTGTAACAGTGCCCACTCTGCTCCAGCCTGCTGCTACTAACACATTCAGCACTACCTAGTCTACCATTTTTAAAAGAAAAAAAAATTGGTTAATATCTAAAAGTTGATTTTTTGCTAATACATACATGTGGACACACGTGTGTGTATGTGCGTCTCTCCCTCTCTCTCTCTCTCTCTCTCTCTCTCTCTCTCTCTCTCTCTGTGTGTGTGTGTGTGTGTGTGTGTATGCTTAAGACATGGCTCCATGGTTAAGAGCACGTTTTGCTCTTTTGGTTGATCAGATTCAATTCTCAGAACCAACATGGTAGACCACTATCTATAACTCCAGAGGTTTGACATCCTCTTCAGACACTGCATGCATGTGATATACAAACATGCATGTAGGCAAAACACCCATATGCTCAAAGTTAAAATAAATCCTTAAAATGTCTTTGCATTTATTTTGTGTATACACGTGAGCACACGTGTGAGCCATAGTTTATATGTGCGGCCAGATGATAGTTTGTGAGAGTTGGTTCTCTTCTTCCCACCACATGGGGCCCAGAGGCGGAACTTGTGCTATCAGATCGGCAGCAAGTACCTCTACCTGTTGAGGCATCTCCCCAGCCCTTCATTGTAAAGTTCATTGCTCCATGTAGGCCAAGAAATTCCTGTTCCTGAACTAGATTTGTTCCGTGGCTGTTAAAAATTACTTTTTTTTTTTTTTTTTTTTTTTTTTTGCCATTTTGTAAACTAGGTTCTCTAAAGCACATTAATGCTTTACGATTTTTTGAAGGAGAAAACCTTATAATAGGTTCAACACACCATTTCAAAAACCCTCTAGGAAAGACCTCTAAATGAGGAGAGAGGAAATTAAACTCAGAAGCCAGAAACTGCTTTGAATCCTACTATGCATGGCTATAGACCAAGGCAAGTTTTCAGATCATAAAACCCCAGACTCTAATGAATAATGCAAACAAAAGCATCTATAATGTGAACTTCTCAAAAGCAGAGAATAAGTCACAGCCAGTCCACAGTGTCTGGTTCACTGACAGAAGCTTGCAGAGAGTGTTTTTAATTAACACTCCTTCCTGCTATAATCCAAACGTAAAGAATTGATTTTTTTTAATGAGTCACAGAATAGTGTGAGACTAGTCAGTATAATGACTCACACAGTGATGGATGGATGCTATCACCATTGATCCAAGTTCCTAAACCGTAACACTGATGTGCAGACGTTTGTCTGAAAGACACAAATAATTTCTGTCTGGCGGACTAGATACTTACAGAGGTTTTCACTTACTGCTCTGTAGGACATTAAGTAATTTTGTATGTACTTTATTCATGTGCCATTTTTTTTTCTTTTAGATGTATGTGTGTTTTGCCTACATGTATGTATGTGCACTGTGTCATGAGTGCCTGGTGCCAGCAGGGGTCAGAGGAAGGGGTCAGATAGATCCCCTGGATCTGGAGTTACCGATGTTTGTGAACTGCCCTGTGGGTGCTGGTAATGGAAGCTGGGTCCTCCACAAATGCAGAAATGTTCTTAACTGCTGAGCCATCTCTCCCACACCCAAACGCTATGACTCATGTTCTTTCTCACATGTTAGCTTCTCACTAAGTCCCCTCATAATGAACTGAGTAAAATGTTTGACATGCCCAGTTTATCGATGCAAGAAGATCCTAACTCTACACACCAGCCAGTCTTTGCCTGGTCATGCTAAGTTCATGACAGTTGTTTTTTTTTTTTAAATTGGTTTATTAGGTCAGTTTATAGCCCAGGCTGGTCTTAAATATGCAATCCTTGTGACTCAGCCTCCCCAGGGCTGGGATTATGGGTATGCACCACAGCTCCCAAAGCATGACAGTTTTTCTGCACATCTTCTAATCACTTTCAGTTCATAAACCTGTGTGGAAATGACGAAGGTAACTCAGTCCTGTTATGACTCGAGTTTATGTTTGCTTAGGCGATTCTCTGCCCTCTGACGTCCCTGCAGTGGCCACATCTGCCTTGGCAACACATTTGACATTTTCATAGCCTTGGCCATGATCCATCCAGATGTATTAACGAAAATAATTAAACTAAAATAATTCAAAATATATAAGTTAAAAAAAAAAACCTACCATGGTCTGTCAGGGATGAACGTTTCAAGGAAGGTTACTCCGACCCTCATTCAACTTTCATGTAAATCATCGTCTATGGCTTTTACCTATAAAACTCTGTACCTCTGAGCTCATGTACCAAGAGATTTCGTATGCACAACTCTGCTCTTCTTGATCTGGCTATCAATAAAAAGGACCTAAAACTTTTAACTGGCTTAATCAACATGGTTGCCAATACTTATCTTGCATGGATCATTACAGTGTCACTTGTTAAAGTTGACATGAACACAGTGTAAGTTACTGGCTTTACTCTCCTTTGAGACTGTTGTAGTTAGCTCTTTTCCCCATCGTTCTGACCAAAGATCTGACAGAAACAATGTCATGGAAGAATGATGTATTTTGGCTCACCTTTTCAGTGTTCAACTGTAGTCACTGGCTCCTCCTCACCTACTGTGTGTGTTGGGAGAACTTCTTTAGGGCAGACGGAAGGCAGGGAACACAGGATACTGAGAACACAGAGGATGCAGAAAGAGGTCGGGGCGGATACAGCTCCTGGGGTTATTCTTCTTATGTCTCCATTTCCCAATGTTTAAGTTCACACTTGTGTGATCACAACAGGAAGGAGGGACTAGATAACTGGCTCAGTGCTTTAGAATACTTTTGGTTCTTCCAGAGGACCCAGGTTTGATTCCCAGCACCCATAACCAATGTAATTCCAGTTCTGGGGGATCTAATGCCCTCTTTGACCTCTGCAGGCACCAGGCACACATGTGATGGACATAGGTGCATTCAGAAAAAAAAAATTCATACACAGTTTTTTAAAAGTCTTTTTAATTTTTTTAATTAAAATAAAATAAATCAGGAAGACTAGGGTATAGTTCAGTGGTGGAGCAGTACTCTGAATGCATGAGGATCTTAGGTTCCACCCCACGCTGCCCGAAAGAAGGTATGCAGAGATTCCAGAGCTCATTCTTCACTATGAGGTACTCCTTTTTATTAAATTATAAAACCACCCGATGTCAGTACATATGCTGATATAAAGGAAATAAAATACCCTTTTCTCAAGTCTCTGCCTTTGTGGAACAAGTGGTTTTAGACAAACAATGGCAAACACCCTAAAGTCGTGGCGACTGAGCTACGCAGAGCCGACAGCCACACTCCCAAGTGTAGCTGTCCTATGTACAGTCAGAATGTATGGAAAAATACTACAAGCACAATGCCCTGAAAAGATGGCATGGTAGAGGGGGCAGTTACAGCTGCTAAATTGGTATAAAAATTTAGTCAAAATAAAGTTTTAGTCCATTATAGCTTTGCATAAAGCTTCAGGGAAGCAATCGTAAGACACATCTTGTCAAAGGCACTTAGAGAGTCGTGATAAAATACTTCTGAATTTAGTTTGAGACAGTGTACTTTTTTTCACTCCTTGTTCACATTTGCTTCACATTGAAGCAGTGCTGGAAGGCAGCTATGAATGGAGGAAAAATAGTTATTGCTCAATATACATATTAAAAATACAGAGAGATTAATACAGATTTTGGTCCACACCAAAGCAAGTAACAGTTATCAGACTGTAGTGTTTCCCTTCATTCAAAAAGTCATAATCAACTTTACTCCAGTCCCACAAAAGAGCCTTCAGTTGATAACTCATGCTGTCCGGTGCCTGGGTCCCCACCGTATCTCTGCAGTGCATTTTCACTGGAGAAGATCTCCTCTAGGTGGCCTCACAGGAGTCCACGCATAGACCTCTATAGTTCCGTGTCTCGGTACCGGGAGGGCTGGCTGTAGTAACCACGCTTCGAGTGTGCTGCCAACTGTTGGCGGTACTCCTCCTCCTCGGGGTCACTGCCGTAGCTTCCTCTGGTGTCCTGGTAAAGTCTGGAAGGAGCTTTCTGAGGCTCTGGGGGTCTAGAACTAACAAAATGAGGGTATTAAATATAGCCCATATTGTCTAGATGCCCACGGAGGGGTGGGGGTGAGGAGAGTCACTGAAGCTATGAGCCCAGCAGGCTGATCGTTTCCTGACCCCAGGCACATTCTACCACCAGCCAGGACACTACTGGCTCCTCTTCTGGTTCACAGGGTGATAAGAGAAGAGATATGATATGGGTCAACGCCGTGGCCTATTTGGGCAGCCACCTGCTGTCTGAACTAACACAGGAAGACTGTACCTGCTGTACTCCTAGGTGCCCCACTACAGCCCCGCCCCGCAGCAGAGAGTTCTCTCTAGTGTCAGTTAATTGTACCAAGTTTCCTCTGTCAGTGTCAGCTTAGCATTCAGAGTAATCTACAGGCCTCTACTTTTTCAGTGCTTTGAACAAGACTCCAGCTTCCTGAAGCGGGACATAACGCGCCATCGCCACAGGAAGACACTGCTAATGCCCAGTGCCTGCTCAGCACTTAAATGTTGTGCTAGTCCACTGACTCCAGACCCAGTCTGGCCCAAGAGTCTCGACTGTGCATGGTGATACAAAGGAATTAAGGAGCTTGGCTACGAGCTACAAAACTTTAGTGACAAAAGGAACCGTAAGCCCTAGGAATCTGCTCACGTGACCTAACACAATGTAAGGCTCTAGTGTGCCATTGGGCACACACGGCAAGTGGCCAGAAACTTCTGATTCTGTAATCTTTTTGAGATAGGGTCTCTCTACATAGCCCTGGCTGTCCTGGAATTCACTTATGAAGACCAGGCTGGCCTCAAACTCACAGAGATCTGCCCACCTTTTAATTCTGTAATCTTAATAGTTAAGTATGACTGACAGGGTAAAGGTAACAGCCTGGGAAGGAAATTCTTAACGCTCTGACCACTGGGTAGAGTACTTTCTTTCTTTCTTTAAATACAGATGCTGGAGAAGCCTCCTCCTCTGACCAACCCACCAAATAGCCCTTACCTCATGTGCGGTGGCAGGCCGGCATCTGGCTTGGGGGCTTTGATTGGAACCGCATAGATGTCAGGGTGCTTCTGTGCTATTTCGATCTGTGGTAATGAGAAAACCAGGAGAGAATGGGCAACTGCATGGGTCTCTTGCTGTCCCCAGGTCCTACCACCTTCTAGTTCATTTCCAGAAAAAGAAAAATAGATGAAAGCCTGTTTCATGGTTGGGTGTGGCCTAGTGGGACACACCAAATGATGAGGAAGGGGAGTCCTGAAACAGTCCACTAAGCCATCAAATTCCGAGAGGCACACCGTAGAATGGTATGGCAGTAACTGGAGAGAGGGGATGGGGATCACTGTCATATGGGTACAGTTTCACTTAGGAATCCTGGAAGCTCCTGAGAGCAATAGAAGTGTCGGCTGCAGAGTGATGCGAATATACTTTAAACCAGTGAGCTGTCTGTCCACTTACAAATGGCTGAAATGATAAAGGTTATGTTAAGTAGGACTTGTGGTCCCAACTACCTAGGAGTCTGAAGCTGGAGCACATCTTGTGTCTGGGTCACCCAAGGCAACATCAGCAAGGTTTCAAGAAAAGGAACGAGAAGGGGGGAGGGTGATTGGGAGAAAGCCTGTCCTGCCTTTGTCCCCCAACTTCGAAGGGACGGTCTCACTGTGTCACCCAGGCTGATCTCTTAACTCCTGGGCTCCAGTGACTCTCCTGCCCTGGCCTCCAAGCTGCTGTAACTGCAGCCGTGCTCCCACTTCTGTTGTCAAGAGTCCTCCGAAATGTCTCAAGTGCATCTCAAACATTCTACTGGCTGAAAAACTACGGCCCACAGGCCCACGGCTGCCGGTATGCTACATCAAATCTGGGAACACACAAAAGGCCTGAGGACCAACTAACCATCACCCATATTCCAGCTACAGTAACATCTAAGACGTACTAACTTTAACCCCAGCCCAGCCCAGGACACAGATCTGCAGAATGGAGAGCTGAATCGTGCCCATCTGGACTGCTACGGCTTCAGTTTTTGCTTGTTTATTTCTGTTCTCCAAGTCAGGGTTTCTCTGTATAACCCGGACTGTCCTGGAACTCACTTTGTAGAGCATGCTTATGTTGGCCTCGGACTCACAAAGAGCCACCTGCTTCTGCCTCCCAAGTGCCAGGATTAAAGGTGTGTGCCACCATAGCCGGCTCTGATAGGTTCTTGATTGGAAGCTAAAAGGGTGTGCTGCCAGCAGGCAATCTGAAGCAGCACAAGAGAACTGTGTGGTGGCTGTGCCTAGCCTGACTCTGGCAGTGGGAAAGGGGGTGTGCACTGTTACACGGAGAGCAAACATCTTGAAACTCCCACGTGGGGCAAGCTAAGATGCCCTGGGGGTTGAAAGACAATTACCCTTGCATTCTGTGCTTCTTGGAGCTCCTGCATCCTCTGTAATTTTGCCTTGTGGTCCATCTTCTCGAATATTTTTACTCTGCCCAGGACTGATTTGGGAGCATCTTCCTGCTCCTCGGTGCTCTCCCCAACCTCCTCGCTCTCAGGCATAGGGACTGGAGTGGAAGGCTTCAGGATGGATCGCCCAAAGGTGGGCTTCACTGCAACAGGGGGAGGACCGCCTCTGATGGATCCCCCCGGGATTTCACCGCCAGCCGTGGCAGAGACGCTCGACTTGGAGTAGTCGTAGGAGTCTTCTCTGTTCAGGTTTCTGGCCTGCAGAGAGCAATGGCATGCCTTTGACCTTTGGCTTTTAGTTTAGTTTCAGAGCTACATTAGTGATTTAATACACTGTGTTTCCTGATCAGTTTCCAAAGGTGGGCAATGTAACCATCTCGACAGAGAACCAATTATGACAAGGCAAACAGCCACCGGTTGGGCAACTTGAGCCCCACCTGCGGATGACAGAAGTCCTGGCAGTGGTGGGGTGGAGCAGACACACTTCACAGTGGAGAAGATGTCATCTCAAAGAAGACATCAATTTTGGAGATGAAAAAGTAGGTTTGTCTGAAGTCAACCTGCCTGGAGGGTACGAGCCTGGGCCAAAAAAGTGAGACTGTACTTGGCTGTGGGGCAACGAGACTGAGCTGGAGTCGGGGCAGGGCAGGTGAGACGCCATGCCAGCAGCCACTGCTCCTTCACTTTCAGTTCCAGCCCTGCCTCAGGCCTTTGGTGCCTTCTTATATCAAGTCACTAATTACTGCTGATAGCTTACATAGTCAATAATCCTTCTTGTCCAAGTTACTGAGATTTAAAAAAAAAAAAAAAAAAAAACTTACTGAGCTATAAGGAAAAGCCTACCATTAATGGCTGACTGTGATCTGGGGCAAGAATGATACAAGACTCACACTCCGAAGTCCTTATGTTGATTCTAGATAGAAATTTATTAAATCAATAAATTACGATGCTTTTATAGTGAGAGGCGTTCTACACAAAAGCGATGCGATGCCTGTTTTTCTCAGCAGATCACCAGTGAGGAGTCTCTGGTATGTCCAAATTAAGATTGTGGGCAGAAAAATTGTACTGGATAGAAAAAAAAAAAAAAAAAAACAAATAAAAACAAAACAAAGCTGCCAAGATTAGTGATTCTGGCATGCAGCATTTGACTGCATTTCACTTTTCTACCTGAATGAATGAATGAATGAATGAATGAATGAATGAATGAATAAATAAAATAACTCATTCACTATAAAGCCTAAAATCATAGATTTTCCTAACAGTGGCTTTTGAGCCTATCTCTCACTTTTCCTTGGTTTTTCAGGCCCACTCAATGGTCTGAAGGACAGGCTCTACCACAGCAAATGGTGACTTTACATCACCTCACTGCGTGTCCCCCTGGGTGCCCAGGGGCTCCAAGGCACCTGCATCCTCCTCCTTCCCATTCTGGGCTTCCCAGCCACATACCTTGGGCGGCTCTGGCTTGAATGCTGGGGGCGGGCTAGCATCCCTAAGTTGGTCTCTGCTAGCAGCCCTCCTCATCTGAGCCCGGGGCTCTGGGCTGGGTTTCCTTATGCTCTACAAAACATAAAAGTTCATTCACACCAACCGTACCTAAGCAGAGAGAAGAGAGCACTCTGCTCTGCTGGATTTTTGAAAATTTGTGAGAACTATGAAGCTGGCAGCTCTCTCTTACTTCGAAAAGAGATACCAACCATCCTTCCCTGGGGAACCTTAGGACACACCTCACTAAACTGGCAGAGTACAAGGCAGCATGCTCTACCTTTAAAGGAAGGAAGAGAAACCAAACCAAATACTAAAGATCAACAGTACTCCTAAGAGTTAGCTTCTCCTATGTCCGTGGTCATTAACCTAACTTTTTACTACTTATCTACTATATATTAATAGTGTGTGTGTGTGTGTGTGTGTGTGTGTGTGTGTGTGTGTGTGTGATAGGTTTTTTCTTCCTTGATTTTTCTGGGGGGAGCACTTCTATCATTTACTGGAATGAGCTAACCCTCTAAAAGGACTCGGACAACATTGCCCACAAAGATCATCGTTCTCATGTTCTCTGAGGTGCGACTATCAATCGCTCTGCCCTATACTAATGCCCACTGGTAGTTTGAAGGACTGTGTGAGCTACTGGATACACAGTGCATCTGATCAGATGTATGAAGCGCATTTCAAAGGTGACATACAGAGAGAAGGAAACTGATGGGGAAACACTCGGGAACCTTGATAGCATTAGGAGGTTAAAGGTCACGAGGAGAAGAAAAGCAGGGTTCCTAAGAGTACAGAGAGAGGCCTAATCAAAGGTTACAAGCAAATGCAACAATAACGTATTTATAAAGACCAATCTGTAATTTGGACAGTCACACCGGACGTGAAGCTGATCTACTATTCATCTATCACTCTTGATGACAAGAGAGTGGTGAATGGTACCGTAACTCAGCCTTTTCCCAACGTCACCATCTGGCTCCACTTTCCACGGATCGCAGCCACAGCCATGTAGGCACGGGCTCAAAGTGTGCCTTCCTAGCAGCCCTCAGCTCCAATCCTTGAGGATACTTCCTCACAGCCTGCATCGAGCTGCCCAGGGCGTGCTGTGCCTCGCCTCACCTCCTCGTGCTGCACCGGCTCCGAGGAGCGGGTGATGGAAGACACCAGCGGCTCCTCGGCTGGTTCATCCAGCTCATTGTCAGTGTAGGCGCCTCCCTCGCCGTCGGTATCTTCAAAGTCACTGATGAGACGGCTGTCACAACTCAGATAGTCCGCGCCCATGGCGGTTAAGTAGGACATGCGGTCTTCAGCATCATCATCCATCCCTTCCATCTAGAGGAATTTGTTTTGAAGGGTGAGTGGGATCTGGCATGGCTCCTGGGAGTGGGACTCAAGAAAACTCCCAAGGGCTGAGCCAAGTGTTGGGAACCTGGATATGTGCTAGCAAGGGAAGGGACCTCGAGTTTCCTGCTGTCACTTGGTTTTGAACTCATGTAGATGCTGGGTTAATTTCTGCACAGGGACACAAATGAGGACCCTCCAGGTCTATCCTAACTACATCCTCTATGCGAGCTGAGCCAAGCTTCCTTGCTCTATAGGATCAGCTTCTCTCCAGCTCTTCTGGTCCCTGTCTCCACCTTGTGTTACGCACATTCCTATTCATTTCCAAGACCCCCAGACCCAGGTTGGGATGTTTCTCAGAAGTAGCTGGGTTCAATCGCCAAGATTTTGAGAACAAAATCTACATCCTGCCCAACTTGCCCTCTAAAGGGAGCAGAGGAGACTATAAGCATTTGGCTGATGCTATATACATCAACTAAACATATGGGATAGCATCTGACTTGAGAGGGCTAGAAAAGATCACTAGTGTTTGTTTTTACATCACCTACTCAAGCTCAGAGTCGGGATGCATTCTCCACTGACGTCTTCACTAAGCACATAATTCCAACTGTTAGCACCTCTCTTGGTATCTTTTCAACCTGCATTCCCCATGGTTCTCAACCATGCCTCTCATCTCCACTCCGAGGTTCCCATGTCCTTAGTACGTTGTGGCATTAGGAAGGAGAACTTGTAAGCTCTGATTAGAGTACTCGGAATGCAATTCTAGTTGCTACATTAAAAAGTAGAGGGGAAGTGAATGTAGGTGAGCGTTCATCACATTCTGCCTTGCACGGTCCCTTCATTTTATTACTCTGGTGGAGAACGATAAAGCTTCCGACTTGATGAACACACTGAAATCCCTTTTGTTTCACGGGTTTACTACATTCACTGCCCTCTTGAGGAAGCATCGAGAACACAGACTCTCACCTCACAGCAGCAAATCTAGACCACATACCTTTCCTTCAGAGACCCAGACTGCTTCGCTTTGCTGCTGCTGAATGCTGTCCTTCAAGCTGCCAAACCAGCCATCGTTGGCTGAATTCACGTTGATTGTAGCTACAGACATAAGCCAGAAGGTCAGCATCGATTCTCAGAGCCACCTTGAATCTAGAAGCTATTCACATTATCTCTATTTATACCATATTTGAAGAAAAACTCGCCAAATTCAAAGTCTGTATGTTATATAAAAATGCACAATCTTTTCGGTTGAATGTAACTAAAGCTGTTTTAGTTTACATTACAGACTGTATGGACTTATTTTCACAATATATATTTCCTCAAAAGAGCTACGGTGTGTTACTAGTGTGTGTGTGTGTGTGTGTGTGTGTGTGTGTGTGTGTGTGTGGTGTGGGTGTGTGTGGTTTTATTTTATTTATTTTGCAATACCAAGAACAGAATTCAGGTCATCACAAAAGACACCTATACCTTTCACCACTGCGTCATAGCCCTAGTCCAACAACAACAACAACAACAACAACAACAACAACAACAACAACAACAACAGAGAGAGAGAGAGAGAGAGAGAGAGAGAGAGAGAGAGAGAGAGAGAAAGGAAGGAAGAAAGACTGTACTTTGAACTGTGAGCTAAAATAAGCCTATTCCATTTAGGGTATTCTTATCATGGGTTTGGGGAGAGGGTCAGGGGACAGGGACAAAGAGTTTTATACCTTACACCAAGCAAATAAAGAAACCTAAGTACAAACTTGGAAAACTACTTTCTGAGCTTGTAGCCTGGGCCACTGCGCTACACAGTTCATGTAAAGACACCAGCTTGCAGCACAGACATAAGATGCTAACAGACACGTGATCCACATCTGTTCTCCAATCTGTATCTATGGATGTAGTCAAGATAAACTAGGCAAGAAAAACGGCTCCAAAACGGCAAGTACATTTGCTTTGAAAGCAGGAGGACATGAATTCAAATCCCCTGTATAAAAAGCTGGGCATGTGTGTGCTTATAACCCCAGCACTGGAAGTGAAGACAAACAGATGGATCCTGGGCGCTCAATGGCCAACCAGCTGACAGACATAACACACACACACATGCATGCACACACACAAACATTACATTGATATAGAACTGATCTAAAACGCAAGCAATCAGGTTGCAGATAAACTGGAATTGCTTTTTAATTATGCTTTCATGGTTCTTTAGAAGAGGGCAATGCATTATCTTTCCTAAAGCCAAATGAATCATTACACAAAATTTCTGAGTAATTAAGCTTCAAGTTTTCTTTTAATCAAATTTGACTTTAAGAAATTCTAATCTCAAAGCCAGGTGTGGTGATATATATCTGTACTTACCTGAGAGATAGAGACAAGAATCTAAGGTTCAAGACCATCCCTGGCTACAGTAAGTCTGAGGCCAGGTTGGGGATACATGAGACCCTGTCTTGAAAACCTGAAAAAGTTCCACCTCTGACCTTGGGCAATTGTGAATGAGCTTACAATTTCCTTAGTTATTAATTATTCACAGCTTCAGACAGAACTGATACACTGGGTAGCCCAAGGAAATTAACCTTGATGTCATGGATTTCCTTGTGTCCTTATTTATCATGGTACTTCACAAAGATTATTATAATCATAGCTAGCATATGACCAAGATTCAAATATGGAGGTGAGACTGCGCATCCCAGGGACTAAACAAGTGACTTGTGCTAGGTGTATAAAGAAAGTTTAAGTGGCCCTTTCCAGGTTTCTATTAGCAGCTGTCTGATAACAGTCTGAATTCACCACAAAGAAAACCTGAAGTTTAGGGGCTAAAAATCATAGAAACATATTTGTGCCTCTGCCAAGGTGAATATAACAAAACCCCAGAGTCGCACTGGCAACTGAGGGCTGGAACACTGCTAGCAAAGTTCCACAGATGCCACCTTTCTAGGCCCCACCCAGAGGCATATCCAATTCATACACTTTACCTCTTTCTCAAGAGCCTTACTGGGACTGTCAAACTCAAGGAACTGACATTCTGAAAGAATTCTCCTGCTGCCCATGTCCCTGCTAGCATGGTAATACCTCAGGGAAATCATCCCCAGCTCTGGTATGTGCGGCAGTACCTTCCCATCCCTATTCACAGAGGCACCAAAAGGCACTATGCAAGCTGCTAACGAATGAGGTTTCTGACTAAAGTTACTGTGATGATGGCTAGACAATCTGAAGGATCTAAACCCCACTGAAATGTTCCCTTCAAATGGGTCAATGGCTCAATGTACAAATTACACCCCAGGAAGGCTATGCTGTGGTCACCTTAACTCACATGCCGACAACAGCATGACAGGCAAGCCACCCCATAGCCTGTTTCTTTCCCGTGGTCAATATTCCCTACACTTCCCCTAGGAATCCAAGAACTACTGCAGTCTGGATTTTTCTCAGCGGGTACAAGATTTATTTCCCTCTGGTACTTTTCAAAGACTAAAGAATGACCAAAACAAACAAAAGATACCACAGAAAACATTTTAAAATAATGTGGTGTAGAAAGATAATAATTACAGTGAAAGCACCTGTGAGCTCCTCCAAAATTCCACAGCTGAACACCAAACACATCATTTTGATGAAGCCCGGAAAGCAGATGTAATAGGCAGACTATCTCGTGCCAGTTTATCACAAAGGTGGCCTAGTTTAGGTCCCTAAGTCCGTAAGGCAGGCTTTAAACCGTGAACTGAGCATTTCAAAGGTTCTAAGAATACATGCAATTCAAATTTCATTTTTATGATATAGATGTATAAATGCATTCTATATTAAATATTTCCCGAGAGAGAGGCATGCAGGCATAGCATTTTAACGTTATTTTGACAAGTCAATTTGCCTTTGAGAAAGTCTCTAAATAAAGTACGTTTTAATGAGTCTATCAGGCTCATAATGAAAAAGATCTTAATATGTCATAATTAAAATCTTCTCTGTGGGAAAAGTTTCTTACTACTATACAAAAAGGAACCAGGGGATGGGATACTGAGCCTACGGAGACCACATAAGACAGAAAATATGACTTTAAATTGTGCTCATCAAGGCGAATCTAGTACTCCCATTTACTAACTCATAATGATGCTGATTCTGCCCATGGTTCTTCTGATCAGGCCTAACGACCAGTCTCAGCCTGGGCACGGACTTGGGGTGAAAGGGCAATAAAAAGGCTTCATGTAGCCGCTACACAGCTTTTAAGAGTCAAACTTAACAGTGGAAGAACCTTCTGAGAGTTCCATAGATAGGCTTCTCGGTCCAAGCTTTCAGTGAGCCTGCACCTTCTGCTCTGAAGACTAGATGGCTCATTGTATCAGGCATGTGATGTACAGTAAAAGCTGATCTCCGATCTCAGTGCACATTCACAGCCCCCTCTAGCTTCAGCTCTGAATTCCTTGCTTCTCAATCAGCGTTACATCAGAAAGGATATGCTTGGAGCTAGAGACATGGCTCAGTGAGTAAGAGCGCCAGCTGCTCTTCCAGAGGACCCAGGTTTGATTCCCTGGCCTACTCAGGCACTGCTCATGTGTGGTACATACACACACATAAGCAAAACACCATACACATAAAATAAGTACATTTTTAAAAAAGAACGACAACACTGTTTTGTGCCAGAGCCTATTTCTGAGGCCCATGGTGACCTCAGTCATGTCTCTCCCTTCAAGTGTCTTGTAACCCAGCCCAGGGTCAACATATGCCATTCCTCCGGATGGATCCTCAACAGATTCTGCCAGTGACTGTGGCCTGCACTCCATAGCCAACAGTGCTGACTCCTAGCTAGGACAGGAAGTACGTTCTCCTTCTTGTCCTGTCTTTAGAAGTCTGGCTCTCCTTCCACAACCCTAGTGTCCCCCTATTAATTTCTCACATCCTTGCATAAAACTCAAATCTGACCCTCTAAGGGAAGCTCCCAGCCATTCAGTGGACTTGGACCAAAGTATGGGGGTGGGGAGATTAAATGAGTCCTGTTTCACATTCATAATCATTTGGGTTCCATTTCTCATCTGTTAAAATGAGGAATTATTAATATAGTACTAGTTAATTCAAAATCTCAAATCAGTTGTGCTTAGAGGTCTGAAACTTTCTGAGAGTGTACATAACATCCAAGTAAAAACCCCACACTGTGAAACTGTCTTATACAGAACTGTCAAGATGATCACAGCAAATCACCTGCAGGCTCTATGGCTACGACACTTTATAAAACAAGAACAAAAAACATAAATTCCATGTTCAGACTTGAGTCTCATCTCTCAAATGCTTATAAAAGTACTCCAAAATCTAAAATATGAATCATTTCTGACCGTAAGCACTTTAGACAAGGGATAACCAACCTAGGCATGATCCTTGCTGGCATCTGAATTATCTAGCTGTGTTATAAGGAACACGAGATATATGTAGTCAGAGAGACCAGTTTTAGTCTAGTCTCGGCCACACTAGGATCTGTGTCCCTGTAATGGTGTCTACCAGCCCGATTAGGGCAAACACAGGTCATTACTGTTCACAGCCTCTACAAAGAAAGTTACTAGTGCTAGTGGTGAAAATGAAGGAAGATGCAAGATTAAGTACACACAAAAACCACAAGCTGGTAAGACACATCCACAGGGGCTGGAGAGATGACTCCATGATTAAGAGTACTGACTGCTCTTCTAGAGGACCTGGGTTCAACTCCCAGGACCCACACGGTAGCTCACAACTATCTGTAACTCCATTTCCAGGGGACCTGGCACTTGCATAGATATATGCATGCAGGCAAAAAACAAACAACAAAACAAACAAAAAAATCCAACACAACCAATACACATAAAAATAAATAAATCTTAAAAAATAAAAAAATACATGCACTACATTCAGTTTAAAAGCCCACTTAGCACCTGAGTGGCGACGGCTGACCCTTTTCTCCTGTGCATCTGGCTATACTACATCCTAGCTACAACTTTCACCATAGTTCAGACCTACATCTCGAAACAAGAGACATGAAACAACAGAGAAACAATGTTCAAATGTGGACACACATCCATTCATTCACCTTGATCTTCTTCCCAAACATCAAAGTTTGAGACAACTGTCGCTGACCTCTAAAATCACCGAACGAAAAAAGGGGCATCTCTGTAGTATCCTTATGGTACTCCCATAAAATAGAGCCTTGCACAACCAAAAACAATTGTGCAACTCTCTTACACTCTCAATGATACCATGCTCACACTGCTTACTCATGAAGACCGTACAGAAAAGGTCCTATTTTTAGACCATCTCACTATGAGCAATGGCTGCAATGTGGCTTTATTTTTGGCGTTTTAAAAATATCTTATTTTGGAAGAGTTCAGATGCAGACCAAGTAGAGGCCAGCTCTAAAGTCTCCCGTGCACAGCACCCACGCCTGCATCTCGGTGCTTGGCCAGGCTATCAGTGCTCCACGCTGCCCACACTGCAGATTAGCTATGGGAATCCTAGCAAGCCTATGAGATAATTTACAATTTTTATGCATTTTTATGTAGTATTTATCTGTAAAAGATAAGGGTAATAATTAAGGAAAAAAACCACTCACAGTATCATTACACCTCAAGAATATAAGTAGAAATATTTAAATATTCCACATTCAGAGTGCTCAGGATTCTATCGGGGAGACAACGGCAACACGAAGTTAACAGAGACATGGGACTCATTAGCCTTGAATCTACCACAAAAATCTAGCACCATGAAGGTGACCAGTTAATACCAGGTTTTGCATCTTGACAGTCATTTCTAGATATCAAAATCATAAGGTTTAACATAGGAGTGCCATAGGTCTAAATATCCACTCCAGTGTTAACTGCTCTTGAACGAGTCCTGAGCAATGCTTCCACATCCCACACTCGTGGTTGTTTCCTTTTTTCTCATTCCGAGCGTGGACCCTTTGAACTTCACTTACCTGTAAAAAGATGAGAACAGGTTTTTTTGAGCTTGTTGGCTTGGTCAAATAACTTTCGAGAACTTTTATTGGATGTTGGATTCAACCTCTGCCTTATGGTTTTAATGCCTTGTCTGGAATCCGGGTTGAAGAAAATCACAATTGGGAACCACTGAGTGTAATTGAGGAGGTCCACAGCTTTGGGGGTAACGTCAAGCAGGGCGTGCTTGTCCTGTCACAAGTGGACAAAGGGTGGCACATGGTGACATCAAAAACATCATCGAGGGGTCTGTTTTCCCAGGTAAAGACTGTACCAGGTAAAATGTATGTATGTACGTATGTATGTATGTATGTATGTATTTAAATTGAAACTTTTTTTTTTTTTAAAGACAAGAGTCTCACTGTGTAACTCCGATTAGAAGTCATTATGTAGCCCAGGCTAGCCTTGAACTCACAGACTTCTAGTGCTGGGATTAAAGACATGCACCATCATACTCTGCCCTTTATATTTACATTAAAAAGCCAAAAATATTTCTTTCTATATTATATCCACTTTTATATTATTAGTTAAAACTTCTTACAGAAGGATTGCAGTAACCCTCTTAGAACATGGCTTCATCCTCCAGTTTCAACTGAGGTCAACAGCGACGCAGAAAGGACAGTACAATGTGGTCAGTGGGAATGAGGGCACAGGCCGCATTTGTACAGGCTTTATCTGAGTATATTGTTATGACCGGTCCACTTTGTTTTCAGTTATTGCTGTGCATTTCCCACCATTCCAATTACTATATTAAACTATCACAGGTATACTGTGAAGAAAAAGTAGGCTGTGTGTTACACACACACACACACACACACACACACACACACACACACAACTTGTTGGTATGCTCATGGTTTCAGACACCCAACAGGGGTCCTGGGATATATTCCCCTCCAAAAAGGAGAGACCTCTAATAAGTGTTACTTGGTTTAATAATGGGAACTCTGCAAGAGAATGGCACCTGGCTTACACAGTGAAAAGGCGCCTAGTTACACGAGCTTTGATCATTAGTACCTTATTAAAACACACATCCTATTTCAAACCACTATCCAGTTCGCTGGCATGAGCTTCCGATGAGTTTTCTCACCTGCTCAATAATTTGCCTCACAGTATTCAACCGAACCACTCCACTGGATTTCTCAGATCCTGCATCTTTGGGTTCTGTTTCTGCAATAGAAAAACGGGCTAAGGAATGTTGATGGAAAGCAGCTGACAACCAAACGCCCTGGCCTAACATCAGTACAATGGGACAAATGACACTAGGCATCATCTCATGGCATGCAGTGAGATGAAACCGTGTGTGTGTGTGTGTGTGTGTGTGTGTGTGTGTGTGTGTACACAAGAAGGTGCACATGTGTGTGTAAGTGCTTGTGTGCATGGGTTTTACATATCAAACACCAGGGCTTTACTCATTTGAAGAACGTACCATACCACTGAGCTACAACCTCAGCCCTATTAGATGGAAACTAATCAGAATAAATTGTTAGGTCAACCTAACAACAGGGAGTGCTTGTTGCTCTCCAACTATCAATATCCCAAGTAATTCTTTCTCAAAGGATGGACCTGAAAATATACACATGAAAAGTCCTAAAAAGTCATAAATATCAACCATAATGGTTGAGCCTGACCTTAAGAAAGAAAAAAACAGAAAATTTTAGGGGCCAGAAATGCTATCAGTTTTTAATATTTATGTATGCATAATTAAAATATCTACCAAAAAAAAAAAAAAAAAAAAAAAAGGAGACCCATGCCTAAATATAAGATGCATTCATGGTTTAGCTTGGTTGTATATTCCTGTTATATCAGCACTTGCAAGATGATGTCAGGAAGATCAGATATGGAAGGTCACCCTTGGCCACATAGTAATTTCAGGGGCAGCCTGGGCTATCTGAGGGACCCTGCTCCCTGCCCCCCCCCCCCCCCCCCCCCCCCCCAGTGTACTTCTGTCATCCCTCTCTCATGCACACACACTGAGGTAACGTTACAGAACATCTTTAGTACACCTGCACTTAGACACCGATCTCTTGTATGAGAGCGACTGGAATTTTCCCCTTGTGCTGTGTCATGCTGACCCTCAAAATGTTCCAAGTTTTACAATGTTTCAGATTAGCCATGTTCAAACTATAACATTAATATTAAATCTCTTTGCTATGGAGGGGACAGTGGTATTTCCATTATGTAAAAGAATATTCTTGTTATGAGGAGACTCACACTCTTGGATGAAGCCTCACAGCTTGGCAATTTAAACCCTCGACTGGCTCAGTTTCAAAAGCCGGGGTGTGTGCCTGTCCATGAGCAGGCGGTGCAGAGAAAGTGTATCTGACAACATGACACAGTGACTTCAGGCAGAGTGTGTGGACATTCCTTATCCTTCCAACTTTTGTGTGCCAGAGGACTTTCCAATTAAACACTCTGGGAGCAAAATTCCGTAACAGACTTACTTGCGGTTTGAAACAGGTCAGGCAACTCGTTTGCCAGCCTTTCCATTGCTATGTCTGCTATGGGGCCAAAGAGAACCACGGGTCTCTTGAAGCCAGCTGAAAGGAAAAACAGAAAGGTTATCAGATGTGGACTATAATGTCCAGATGAGAGGCAAGTACACTGTCTACACTTCTGCAAACTCAGCAGAAGAAACTGAATCTTCCCACCCCACCTGGACTCCAGTTCTTTCCCAAAAGACAAGTCCTCCCCAAAGTGGTTTATAAAACTTCTCTGATGCTATATTGCTACACATCCCCCACTCAGTGGGTAATACACAAATACTTGAGTGTCAGTATTAAAATTATTTTCCACATTTCAAGAATTTGCCTCCATTGCAGAGCCTGAACCACTCAGGCTCCCTGGTGAATATGATTCTCTCATCACACCTCTGGTGGAAGTGACTTAGGTAAAGTTGGAACTGGATGGTTACAGAGACACTGGCGGAAGCAGCTCAGAGCTCAGCAGATCACTTCCAGGCCCAAGCAGCTGCCTCACCTTCCCGAAGCAGAACCTTCTCGTAGGCGGGGAACTTGGTGCTAACGGATACAGCAGCCGCCAGGTCTTCCCGGCTCTTACGGATGTTCTTCTTGACCCCGGATCTCTGGCCACGCATCCGCCAGAAGTCTGCTCTGTCTCCGGCATTCTCTCGCTGGGCATTCTGGACACTGGCCATTTGCTCAGCTCTGAGAGAAGAAGCCAGAAGAAGTCATTCTCCACAGCATGGGAACAGGGTATTATTAAGACACAGTCACTGTCATGTGAAAACCTGGGGCAAGGCTGGAGGGGGTTAGCTCTTCCAGAGGTCCTGAGTCAATTCCCAGCAACCCCATGGTGGCACACATCCATCCGTAATGGGATCTGATGCCCTCTTCTGGCATGCAGAGATATATGCAGATAAGAGTACTCATATATAAAATAAATAAATCTATATATATAAAAAAAAAGAACCCAGGGCAGACTCAAGATTGACAATGAAGACGACAAAGGGAACTGCAGAGCCAGAAAATGCTGTGTATAAGCACCACGATCAACCTGACTGGATTTAGAATCACTATGAAACCTCTGAGTCAGCCTATGGGGGTGTTTCTAGGAAGGGAAAACCATCCTGAATAGATAGCATCTTCCCATGGGCTGGGGTCCACACTGAACACAAGGGAGAAAGCAAGCTGAGGACCGGCATTCCCACCGCCCTTCCTCAGGTGTTTTGTCATAGAATGAGAAAATTCCACAGGGAACTCCTCAAGCAGTAACTCAGTACGGAACACGCCACATTTGGCTCATATGGTACGTAATATGGATGCATGTAGCAAACAGATCACCATTCTTATGTCTTACAGCCATACCAGCAAGTATCCCTAGGGTGTACAAGCCTCTCCTAAGGATGGAGACCAGGAGTGCCGAGGGGCTATGGCCACACAGTGTTTCCCATAACCAAGGCAGCAGGCTATCCTCAAATAAGCCAAGGGCAGCAACCAAGCCCGAGGTGCTCAACACTAAAGAGGTTCTGGTTCTATCTCCACAAACAACTGATTACTGCAAATGATGAGGTCACGTGGGATTGATTTCCTCAGAGGCAGCTCTGTTGTCTTCTGGTGAAAGGGGGATTAAAGGGTATGTTTAGGAAGTAGGCTCAGTTACCTGCTTTTGTTAGGGATTAAGCCTTTCTCCAGTTCATTTCCGATCCTCACAGCCAGCCAGTGGCCCAGCTTGCCATCATACAGTGTGTCTACCACTCGGAAGACCTCGCCCCTGGTGAAGGCCAGGCTCTGTGGAGTTTCCTTCTCACATTCAAAGTGGCTTCTTATGAAAAACGAATCTCCCCTGCCACAAGCCAGGATGTCTCTATACACTGGAGAATAAAAGCAATGTTGGCTGTATTGTGCTCAACTGGAGATCACCCCTTCCTGGGTCCCCCATTCAAGTGCATTATGGGAATCGCAGAATCACGCTCCAACGGGAGGAAAGAAGAACCACTAACTTCCTGAAGTACTATGATGGCAGATTCTATGTGTCAACCTGACTGTATGGGAGAGCCTAGACAACTGATTACTCGGCCTTTCTCAGAGGACATGGTGGGTGTTGGAGGGAATGAGATTAACACTCAAATGGGAACCTGAACAAAGAAAATTGTTCCTCAGCCAATTAGTTGAAAGCCTGAGTAGAAGATTCTGTGAAGTCAGAGGGAGTTACTGTTCTCACGTCACAGCCTTCCAGCTGGGACATGTGCTTTTCTCCTGAGTTCTTACTGTCTCTACACCTTCAGTCCTCCTAGTGGTCAGGCCTTCGGGCTAAACCCAAAACTGAGTCTTCAAGTCTGCCAGGTCTGTCCCATGTGGGACTTGCCAACCTGCACGTGCACATCAACCAAGTCCTTAACAATGTGTTTATCTCTTATAGATTCTGTTTCTCTGCCTAATACATCATCAGTCTTCTGATGCAAACAGGAGCTGTTCTTGTCTCCACTTTACAGGAGAGCACCAGGAAAGGTGAGGCTGGTGAGAGGCGAGAGGAGCCAATACGGTCACCCATCATACAGAGACTCTCCAACAATCCCCTCACGACTGAGGATGCGCGCTGTTCAGAGAAGCTGTTTAACTCCAAGTGGCCCTGAACCAGCAAAGCTATTTTAGTTGGAGGGAAAATAGTTTCAAACAAAATTAACAGTACCTAAGTTTTCTTAATACACCTGTGACCCAATGTTGTGTATTCTGGTCCCAAGATACCCCACTCATTCTTCCCACTTCCCTCAAATAAAACAGATGACCAAACTTGCTCACCATCTGCTCGGCTCTGAGCCAAAATGGTCACAGTTTCACCTTTGGGGATTTCTAACAGGTAGAGGACCGCATCTTCCCGGACTAGCCCTCTGAAATCCTGTGTGTTCACCTGTACGGAGGTAAAGACCAGAAATCAAAAATGAGAGAAAGAGACAGAGAGACAGAGAGATAGTCAGTCAGTCAGTCAGTCAGTCAGTCAGTGACTGACTGACTGACTGACTGACTGACTGACTCACTCACTCACTCACTCACTCACTCACTCACTCTAGAAAGTCCAGATGGGGCTGAGGAAATAACTCAGTAGTCAAGTACTTACTTAGCATACACAAAGCTCTAGGATTGATACCTAGCAATACCAAACATTTTAAAAGGTAACTCCTAAATTTCTGTTTGTTGCCACAAAGGCCTGCCCAGAACAAAAGCAGGTGCATAAGTCTGTATGATTCTGCTCAGACCACTTGCCCAGCACCTTCCTATTAGCCTGGCCTAGCTGCCTTGAAAGGCAAGTATCCTAGGTTTTTCAAGTTAGAGTCCATGGCTCCTGGGATACAATGTGCCTTCTAGTTCCTGAGAGACTGCTGCACTCCCTCAGACAGCAAAGCCACTCCCTCAGGCCACCTTGTATCTCTGTCTGTTCCCCTGGAAGTCAAGGAGACATGGAAGTTGGACAGGAGAACTGGTCTTGACATTAATCTTGTGCACCCTGTATACCTTGTAAACTTCATTGTATCCTAGCAACCACAACTGTATTGGTCCTGGCAATTGTCACTGTTTCCGAAAGGAGTATAAAAAGTCTGATTGCTCTCAACAAAATTGTCACAGCCTCAGTATTGCTGTGGCCCCTCCAACAGACTTAATTTAATTCCTCGAAGCCGTATCAGGTGACTTGGACGCGGTAAATGAGCCCAGGTGACTACAACTACTGTTATAACCTTCCTTCTTCAGGGCTCTGCTTCCATCACACGTGCCAATCCTTCAAATAAAGAATTTGTCACTGAACTGATTAGAATTTGTCATTCCGCCGGGCAGTAGTGGCTCACACCTTTAATCCCAGCACTTGGGAGGCAGAAGTAGGTGGATTTCTGAGTTTGAGGCCAGCCTGGTCTACAGAGTGAGTTCCAGAACAGCCAGGACTACACAGAGAAACCCTGTCTCAAAAAAACAAGAACAAAACAAAACAAAAAAAATTTGTCATTCTGTCTGACTCCCTTCATTTTAAGTCTCCCAAAGAGGTAACCAGAAAGGTATAATACTTAAGTAATAAACAGATAACTATAACCAACACAGAATGGTGGGGTCTATAATAAGCATACCTGGAATCATATTTCTTGAAAATTAATTCAAATAAAACCTTGAAGGCACATTCACAGTTCAACTCAAACTTTCTCCTGTAACCCCAGTCTCTCAAAAGCTATCTAACAATAGATACTAATCCCAATGATTTCGGCTGAGGCAAAATGATTATGAGTTCAAGGCCAGTGGGATACTGTCTCAAACACAAAGAAAAATGTTTGACATGTGTTTGTGAAACCTGGTGCATTAGTCTGACATGGAAGGCCATTGGCCCCTGTATCATTAAGCTGCTGGTCTATAGGTCCTTCTAACAAGGAGTCAACAGCATTTATCCCACAAAGACTGGAGGGGGATACTAGGGAAGGATGCTGTAAGACAACTTAGAGAGCCAGGAAGTACTTTTACTTTGCACGTTCCTAATGGCTAAAGATGTTGAATATTTGGGATAAAGAAAAATTCTTGTCCATTAGCACTTCTTCTACTGAGGATTCTATTTAGTTTCATGCCCCAACATATATACATATGTATGTATGTATGTATGTATGTATGTATGTACGTATGTACGTATGTATTATGTGTAGAGTGCTTTGCTTGCTTCTATCTCTTTGCATTACATATGTGCCTGCTGCCCAAGAAGATCAGAAAGGGCCATCGGATGCCCTGGAACTGAAGTTCTAGATGCTTGTAAGCTACCATGTGGGGGCTGGAAATCAAACACAGGTCCTCTGGAAGAGCAGACTTAACTGCAGCCCTCATGCTTGATTTTCAATTAAGCCTTTATTTTCTTAGTGTTTACTTCTTCTTCTTTTTTTTTTTTTTTTTTTTTTTTTTAATTCTTAGAATGTTCCAGACAGCCACGCTCCATCAGCTATGCAGCCTGTAAAGATTCTTCCCTTGATGTCTGCAGCCTCTTTGCTCAAATGATGGCGTTGTCTAGAAGCTTTTGAAGCTTCTTAGTTTTATGAGATCCCCTGTGTCAACTGTTGGTCTTATACCGGAGTCCTGTCCAGAGTCCCTTCCTGTGCCTGTAAGTTCAGCATGTCCTCTACTTCCTTCTCTGTCAGATTCTATGATCCTGATCCAGCTGGGATTGAGTCTTGTGAAGAGCATGAGAGAACAACCTATTTTCATTCTTGTACAACCAATATGACCGGCACTGGGTGTTGAAGACGCTGTCTTTTCTCCAGTATGTATTTCAGGCCTTTCAACACTTGTGTGGCTTTAGGTATTATCATGGGCTTACCTGGGTTTTCAATTCTATTCCCTCTGGTCAATGTGTCTGTCTCCTTTCTGCCAAAACCATGATGTTTTTACTATCATAGCTCTGCAGTACAACTGGAAATCAGAGATGGTCCCCCCAGCAATGTTTTTATTCTTCAGGATTGTTCTAGCTATCATGAGTCTTTTGTGATTTCATATAAATTTTGAGACACACACACACACACACACACACACACACACACACACACACACCCCAGTTTCTGTTAAGAATTTACATTGGAATTTTGACAGGAATTAGGTTAAATCTATAGATTACTTTTGGTAGGGTAGCCATTTTCACATTAATCCTGCCAACCCATGAACATGAAAGACCTTTCTTTGATGTATTAAATTTCTCATTGTACAAGTCTTTTCCTTCCTTGGCTAAATTCATTCCAAGATTTTTTTTTCCTTTAGGCCATGGTAAATGGGGTTGGTTCCCTTGTTTCTTTTTGGTTATGTATGTTGGTGGTATATAAAAGGCTAGTGATTTTTGTGTGTTTATTTTATGCCTAGATACTTGTGTGAATATGTTTAATAGCTTTAGAAGATTCTGGGTCTTTAATGTATATAATAACATGATGGTAAGATCCTACTACTGAAGATGTAACATTCTCAAGTCATAGGATACGGGGAAATCAATCATGTATTGAGCTGGAAGATGCATTACCTATCGGCTATAGGTTTTCACAGTGCTGGAGGGTTCACTGCATGCCCCCAGAGGAGAAAAGTCACCAAGTCTTAAACAGACATGAACCCTAAAACAACAGCTAGCTGGCAAACAGGCCAACTGGTAGAAAATGGCACAAGTGAAACGGCAGTAATCAACCTCTGGCTGGATTTAGAACCCAATCTGATACTATTAACTAGGCTAAAGCCTATGGCTGGCGCTGTCATGGGCCCTAGGGAGAACTCAGTGCTAAATTTTGCTAAGTAGAAACAGTAATTCCACTGGTTCTTATCCTTATGTCTATAGATTCATACACCACTTAACAATGTACAAAAAAGTTTCTTTTTTCTTTTTTTTTTTCCCCAAAACAAGATTTCTCTGTGTAGCCCTAGCTGTCCTGTAATTCGATTTGTAGACCAGGCTGGCCTTGAACTCAGAGATCTCCCCTGTCTCTGACTCCTGAAGTGCTAGGATAAAAGGCACCCACCACCACATCTGACTCTGGGTTTCTTTATGCAGGCAATGATGATTAGCTAAAAGACCCATAACTTGTCAACATACAGAAAATAAGAGAGTGTGGCACACTCAGCTCTAAAGAGAGTGTGGAGCACTCAGCTCTACATGGAACATCTATAGTAGATCCCCCCTCTCCCCAAGACTCAGGGATCTTAGTCGAAGAGGGAGCAGAAAATAAAGAGGAGAGTGATTTACAAAGGCAATCAGCTCCTCTCTGAAACAATGTTACCATGTAAGGTGCTGTCATTCTTGCCTCTGTCCCCAAACAGAGGTCACAGAACTTTGCGTCTAACCCTTTCTTGTGTCATCTGTATCTATGGATGCTTTCTATGTATACTGTAAATGCTCATATTTCTCTGTTTATTTAAACATAAAAGGGCACACACAGAGCTTCAGGGGTCCCTCTATCCATTTCTATGACCTTCTTTTGAAAGCAAAGCAATAATTGTCACAATTAAAGCATACTTTGCAAGCTACAATTTAAAACTCTAAGGCCAGTGATTTGGCTCCATGCATTACAGCACCTGCCACAAAATCTGATGACCTGAGCTTGACTCCTAAGACCCATGTGGTGGAAGGAGAGAAATGACTCCCAAAAGTTGCCCTCTGACCTCTGCATGCATGACACAGCACACATGTTCCTCTCCACCCCCTCCACCCCCACCACCACCACCACATACACACAAATAAGATGTAGTTTTTTAAATCCATGTGACTTAGCAACCACAACCACCCTGGCAAATGTGTTTGGTTTTCTTTTTGTCTTTTCCATTCCATAACAGATTTTGGAAGAGAAATAACAGCCACCTCATATAAATAACAAAGAAGCAGTTAAACCAAGCAGGGAAAAATAAATAAAAATCAAAGCAATCATATTTCTGTTATCTGTAAGGCCCGCTGGGTTCAACCACAGTACAGCAGCAAACTATACACGCCAGGCCTTACCTACGAAAGGCAGAGGCATTCTTAAAAACCCACCAACAATAGAAAGGGGCCAGGCTATCCACAGTTCCCTTGATATTTTCAGGCTGACCAAGGAGTACAGAACACACTACAGTGTTCATGTACTTCAAGGTCAGACTGTGCGGTTCTTCCCAACAGACAAATATCGACTTTCATTATCTGAGAGCAGTGTGCAGGGCCCGGCTGGGTGTGCTGGGAGCCCAGGGGTGGGGGGGAGGAGTGGGGGGAAGGATTCGGTATCAGCTCCAGCTCACTGTGCCTCTTTGCCCAGCTTGGAGAGCTCAACCTTTCACAAAAAAAAAAAAAAAAAAAAAAAAACAGAGAGAGACCTTTTTATAGTCAGCTTGAGCGATGATCAAGGCCGCCTAACCTCTACCAAGGACCACTGCAAGAGAAGCCAGTGCCCACCAGCAGCTCCCTGGTCACCATGGTGATGGTGGGAAACAAAAACAAAAACAAAAACAAAAACAAACAAACAAACAAAAAACCGAAACAGCTTTCTAGAAAAGCTCTGGCTATAAAAGCAATTCTCTCCTTGTCTTTAACAATGTTTTATACAGAAATTGGATGTCTGAAACGCTAGGTGAATTCTCGACTTCTCTTTCATAAAAATTCACACATACTGTCCCCTCCACAAGAGAAATCTGTTTTATTCTCCAACTTTAATTAGCAAAGCTCTAAATCTCTGGCTTCCCGGTAGCTGAAAACATGCTTTCTCTTCATTTGTACATCCGCTGAGTACAAATTACTATGTGCTAGCATTTGAAGAGATTTTCATCATCAGTAGCATGGGAAGCAGAGAGTGAAAAGACCCCAGGATCATGTGTCGCCCCAAGGTTCACTCAGGTAGGCCCCTCCGTGACCCAAAGAAGGTCCCAGAACTTCACTGGAAAGCTCAGCAATGCTATTGAGCAAGGCCTGGTACCTCCCACTCTGGACCACATGGGCGCAGTGCAGAGAGCGGATACAACCTTTTATCTTGAGGTCTGATCCCCTGGATGATTCTGCAACTTCTTCTGCCCTCTGCTTTTGGCACAGAAATGCTTACCAGACCCTCCAGTTAATGCCTTTTGGATTTTCTACCAAAGTCTCTGTGTGTGTGCATCCAGAAATTAAAAAAAAAAAAAAAAAAAAAAAAAAAAAAAAAAAAAAAAAAAAAAAACTATACTGAAAAACACCCATCAAAGCACCTTACCAGGTGACTGCTAGAAGGCTGGCTTCCTTACCTTCAGAATCTGGTCTCCTTCTTGTAGGCCCTCTTGCTCTGCGGAGGTGCCCTCCTGGATGCCAGCCACAAATATCCCAACATCATTTCCACCAGCCAACCGGAGGCCCACGCTGTCCCCCTTCTTGAACCTCACCATTTTGGTGTTAGGGCTGAAGTAGGTTTGGTTTCAGAAGGAAAAGACAAAACACACTGTTTAAAATGGAGGATCCTCACCAAAAGATTAAAGACTTAACTATTTTCTAGCTCAGGAGTGACTTCGAGGGTCACAGAAGTTCCCTCTCACTTTTCTCATCTGTTCTCTAATTTAATTTCCCTGGGACAGTGATGGGAAATGTCTGCCAGCCCACAACAGAACAAAACACTGAATTTACCACATGAACTCATCTAAGATAAGAGAGTACGGAATTAGGGATGGACTCTAGCTATCTGATAGAAAGATGCCCTCCCAAATGTATTCTACCACAAGTTTAGTCAAATAAAGACAGTTCAGATGCAAGGAAGCCATGACTAATCCATCTATGGTCTAGACACCATTCAACATAGCCCCTTCGCCTTCCCCATCACGCCGGGGCAATGGCGCCCCTACAGTCCTTACTGAAGCACTGCATTCTGGAGCTGCTCCACCCTTCTGGAGTTATACATCTGACTGATGCAAATACTCAGAAAAATATTCAACAGACACCAAAGCTGTAAAGTTCACCCAGTCCCAAAGTCTGCTTTTCTTGTAGACGATTCCTCTTTCTTGTGAGCATCAGGAATTAAGAGTTGGTTAAAGGTGTCTGAATAGAAACTCGCCATTGGAGTGGGGGTGGAAACAGCACCACTGTGGTGGATTTCAGCTAAGACATATGCTGAGTGGGGAAGAAGGGGCGGAGGTCAAAGGAATGGAAATACATACCCGTATATTGCTTCATCTTCGGGACTAGGACGAAGAAAACTTCTTGGAGCTGTTCTGGGTTGAGGAACTGTGGATTTAAAGATTTTATTTGTTTTTACTTTATGCATAAGAGATTTCTTTTTCATGCACACACACACCATGTGGGTGCCCAGTGCTTGTGGAGGCCAGAAGAGGGCATCAGATCCCCTGGAACTAGAGTTACAGAGGGCTGAGAACCACCATATGAATGATGGGAAACTCTTAACCCTTGGGTTATCATCTCTCCAGTCCCCCGGGCACTGTGGATTTTAGGAAAGTTTAGTGAGGGCTGAATGTGTAACTTCGGTGTGGAGCTCTGCCTCACATGCGGCACAGTGTGGTTCAATCCTCGAACCACGAAAATAAATCACAACAAATCAAGACAAAAATCTTCTTATCATCCAGACCCGGAGCTTGTTTCTTAATATAGAAATAGCAAAACCCACAGGCTTTAAATGTAACCACTTACTGTGGTACCACACTGCACCACCGTCTAACAACAGCACAGCCTTCCCTGCTCCCAGCCCACTCCTTTCTTAAACTGTCTTCATGTTTACTTCTTAGAGAGAGGGGTTGAGGAGAGAAAGACTTATAGATGAAGCTTAACTTTAGGGAATTAACAGTTATTAGTTTCTCAAAATCAAAGAAAAGAAACACCCAAACACAAGGTACACATGCACAAAGCAGTACTCTTTACTGACAGAAAATATTATGTTTTCCCCACATATAAATATTTATGTATCTAGAGTTATGATAGTAATGGACAGGGGTCAAGAGGAGGTATTCAAATGTGTCAAAATGTGACCCACTCTGATCCTGTATTAGGACAGATTTTACCTCCCACACTAAGAGAAAAATAGAGGGCCTCCTCTACTGAACAAATTATTTTTTAAATAATGTTGCCCCCCCTTTTTTTCAGTCACAGTCTAGAAACATCAAGCACATATTTCTGAACTCAATTCTTCTAATCAGTGGATCTTGGCTGGAAGCGTGAACCAGCTTGTATATAACATACATATACAAAAGAATGACCTTAACACCTTACCTGGGGATTCTTCCTGGTACCTGGGCTCCTTGTTGGCCTCTGTGACACCCGTGATGTCCCCCGTGGACTTGAACGGCATGGGTGTGGCACCCATCCTCGACAGTCTGCCTGAGGTCTCCTCTCTTGAGCTGAAGCATACACCATGATCATGTCGCAGCAGATAACACAGTTGTGATACACACCCAAGTGCATGTACCAGTGACTAACAGAAACCAAAGCCCACTGCCTTACCTCGGCCTCTCCTTCAGCTTCTCGGTGGAGGAATGATAATCCTGATCAGAATACTGCTGGCGTCTCTCCTCTGGTGAAAAAGATCGGTTGGACTCTATTTCCGAGATATCTGGTTTCAAAATAAGAAAAGTCCAATTCGGTGAAATACATACGAACCAAAATTACACTAGTCTCTAAGAGTCGGTAGCATGAGAGAAGGTTGTATCAGTTTAAGAGTTTTTTCTTTTACTAAGGGTGGGGGAAACCTTTCTAATTTTCAGAGAGAGACATTCATTACTGAATGAAGAGACCATCAAATTCCAAACTGTACGCTTCCTTCAGCTCACTAGCTTTTAAAGCTCTTTTAAGGGGGCCATGATACAGCTACAAACCAGTGTCCCTCTGTTACTACTGTAGAAAGTGGTTCCAGAACCATTTCCCCAACCAAACTGGGCAGATGATTAAGTCCTTTATATGAGATGTTAAATGTGAGCACACATGTAGCCTACCCATAGTCTCCTGCATGGTTCATCTATAAGACGTAACATACTACAAATGCCTATCAACTGTGGTTACACTGTACTGTTGATAAAGTAAGAAAAAAAAAACCTTAACTTTCTCGGACTCCTCAACCCCCTGACCCCACACATATTTTCAACCCTCGATTGCCTGAATCTGAGGCTATAGAAACCACTCTTGCCACACAGACTGGTGCTCCTTGCATTTTAATGTGTACTCAAACCATGTAGATAGAGATCTTGTTGGAATCAAGCTCCCTGACACTGGCGCTGTACAGAGGATCACAGGATGAACACTAAGAAAACGAACTGTATGCTATTACACCGGGTTGCTGCGATCCCTTTGCTTTCCTGTCCTGTACTCACAGTCCAGACCAACTGATTAGATGTCTGCTAGACCGGAAAGGAAATGAACTTTCCAAGAGGCAAGTTGGTGCACAGTAACAATCTTAGGGAAGCGTCTTGGCCTGCTGGAGCCATCTTGCCACCCCACAAGGCTATTTTCACCCAGTAGTCTACACAAGAGACCAGTGGGACAGCCAACTGTGGGGTCCAGGATGGAGCCACGCCCCCAGGAGCTTGTACATAGGATGGAAGCCCCCTCCTGAGCTATTTCCTCAGTCTGATAAGAACCCATCCTCTCTAGATAACGTGGCTTTTAGGAGATACATGTGAGAGAGTGTATCGACCCTTTTACTGACTTCTTTATCATGTTGTTTTTCTCAAACACCAGGTGATGGTAAGGCGGCAATCCTAACTCTGCCACTCGAACATACCACACCTGCTCTCATGACCAATTTCTATATTATTAGCCAACATTTAGAGCTGGTCCCTGTAGTCCAACACTAAGTGTTTATCAGTATGAAAGGGCAATTGATTCCTTCCCTTGCAAGTAGCCTGTAGAGCTGGAACAAATGCATTTATCCCAGTTTCAAACCAAACAAAAAGTAACAACCAGGGATAGGGACAGGTATTAGTAAACAACAACCACCATAATGCTGAGCCGTTCTGACTGACTGTTTAGTACTGTCTACACACTTCGTGCCGCCTTCTAAAGGTCAGAACACTAACTGCCTTTTTTTTTTCCTTAAGCAGAGTTGGAATTTATTAAGAGATTTTAACACAGATGTTAAGCACTAGAGTTAAGATAAAGAAAGGCCTCATGGAGAAAGGAAGACACAGCCAGGAGCACAGGAGTGGCCACAGCCTGAACTGTAGACAATCTGGCCTTGACTCTGAGGCCTGCTGAGAGAAGGATTAAAGGCTCTTCCATGCTTGGCTTCTGTCATTTTTAAAGACTCACAAAAGTCTATACTTTATCAGTATCGGCACGAGCACACATTAAATGTGTAAGTGGTATGTTTAGCTCCTCAGCTGGTCATGAATGCTTTGTTTTTACTAGTAAGTTGTGTTCTCAGTGACCTAATTACCTGTGGCAGAATTTCCTCCTAGAAACCTAATTTCAAAAGATGCTTTAATAAACATGCATACATACATACATACATACATACATACATACATCAGGAATACTTCTCTTTCTGAATCAAAGTTTGAAGGAAGGCTTTCCCCTCGAGACTGACCTCCGGACACCCAGCCCAGCACACAGGCCCCTTCTTACCCTCCACTTCAGAGTCGCTGTCGTTTAGGGATGGGATGTTGATGAGGGTCTGCTTGCTGTCTCTCAACACCACAAGCTGTAGTTTTCCTCGAGACTTTTCTATTAGCTTCCGAGCATCAGTTAAAGACATGTTCTCAGTAACAGTTCCATTGATCTGAGCATATGAAGAATGGCCATGTTATTCATACGCAGGACAACTGCTCACAGCTAAGTTCAAATCTCTTACTTTCCCTTTATAGAGCTGGAAAGAACTTGTTAAGACACTCAGACCAGACTTCAGGATGACTTAATGAATGTGAATTATCCTTCAAATTACATGTAACCACACATGCCCAGAACAGGCATGAAGGAAGGAGCCAGAGTAATATTTAGGTTTCTCTGCTAGTCTATTTAACAATCAAGTTCAAGTCTACAGCTTGCTTTACTGCTGAAACATGCTTCCTGATTGGGGAGGTTTTTTTTTTTAAAAAAAAACAAAAAAACAAAAACAAAAACAAAAACTATCAAACATAGCCGGCTGGTGGTGGCACACGCCTTTAATTCCAGTACTTGGGAGGCAGAAGCAGGTGGATCTCTGAGTTCGAGGCTAGCCTGGTCTACGAGGTGAGTTCCATGACAGCCAGGGCTACACAGAGAAACCTGTCTTTAAAAAAAAAAAAAAAGGTAAGAAAAGAAAAGAAATTTTAAAAAAATCCTATCAAACACATTCAGCAATCATAGCTCAATGGCTCTCAGACTCTTCTTTCTTGGTAGAGAAACAGGAACTTCAACTTTAAATCAACAGGAAGAAGGAAAGTATTCCTCCAAGTTTTTTCTCTGTTACTGCATTAGTACAGAGCCTAAGGCTTATTTTTCTTTTCCCTTTTTAAATTTTTAGGAGGCAGACGCTAGAGAGGAAGCAGGGCTCACACGCAGTAGGGGAATGGCCTGGCTCTTCTGTATATGTCTCTCCTGTTTATATCTCAGGTTATTTGTGTTCTTATGAGGAAGATCACCTCATCCAGCTGCTGACCTGGCAGTCATGCAGACTAGGAACGCAACAGGCACACGCTGCGCCCCCTGTCTTACTCACCTTGAGAATTATGTCCCCCTCATGAAGGTTGCCATCTTTGGTTGCCAGTCCTGTTCTGGTCATTTCCTTGATGAAGATCTGACTCCCCAGCCGGAGTCCATACTCTAGAATACAAAGAACGGAGCACGAATTCTCAACTGGCTCAGAAAACTTAAAAAAAACAAAACAAAACAAAAAAACAAGGGAAAATCAAAGAAGACAATGTTGCAAAATGTTAACTGGTCAAAAGGGGCGGGAGGGCTATGTGGATGTCTAATGCAAATAAAAAGTCAGTAACAACAGTCTGCTCCCACCCTAAGGTTGCCCAGAGGAAGCTGTGAACATAGTATGTCTCTGTGACAGTTCACTCTGCCAGGGTTTGAGCTGGTGCACGGCCAGAGCTGGCAGGGGGTGTCGCAGCACTTTGAATTGTTCTCAAAAAGAAAAAACAATGTTGCAATTAGAAGGGATACACATATTTTAATATTGCAAGTCTTCTATAGACTATTCTGATTTTATTTTTTAAACTGTAAAAGGACAGATTTTAAGGGTGAATTGTAGTGACTTTGAACCCATCGCAGTCAAGCAAGCCTGACAGCAAACATATTCAGTTTTCAAGTTATTATTACTAGTGTTCTGTAGAAAACTGCACTTACAAAATGGTCACTTTCCTCAAAAAAATTTTACTACATAGAGAACGCACCTTCTTGTGGTCACAAAAGTAATAGTTCTTAAAAAATCAATTTTAGTGAACTTATTAGCATTGGATCTTATTACAAAGATACAAAGTGCTTAGCTGCCATGGTCCTCTGTGGTACAGTGAGCATCTGACCTTTGCAAGGCTCTCTCTCGGTTTATCTTTAGCACCACAAACAACAAGAAAAGTAAGTACTGAGGCACATCTCCCACTCTCCTCGGGCTACAGCATCTCTCCTATGGATGGTCAGATAGTGCACAGAGGGTGGAGACAAATCTGATTAACTTTTCTTACATAGCAACATTTCACCTATCCTCCTGAGAGCTTAATGTTCCTATCAGATCATAGGAGTGTCTGCAAACAGGTCCACTCAGATCTATATGAACACTTCTTAAATTAAAAAAATAAAAAAGAAAAAACAGTTAATGAGCTCTGAGATACAGCGAGAGCCTGTTGACAGGAACTGGCAGTGTTCATTCTTAATCTAGAGCCACGCCTGCCAACTACTGCTGCTTTTTACAAGATTCATTTTCATGTAACCACTTTCACGTAACTTATCCAGAAATACCTAATTATAGAAATACCTAATTAATTGGGTAATTGTAGCAAAAGGTAGCAAATTTTTTCTTTTAAAAAGTGAAATCATGAAGGGGGGAGGGATTGGATATTGGGATGTAAAGTGAATAAATAAATAAATTAATTAATTAATGAGCACAAAAGTGGAATCCTGGGCTGGAAAGAAGGCTGAGCAGTTTAAGAGTATCTGATACTCTCACAGAGGGCCCGGTTCAATTTCTAGCACCTGTGTGGTAACTCCTGTTCCAGGGAATCTGATGCTCTCTTCTGACCTCCTCAGGTACCAGGCATGCATGTGGTACACACACACACACACACACACATGCGCGCGCGCAAAACATCCATACATAAAATAAAAATAAATATATCTTAAAAAAAAAAAAAGGTAAAATTGGGGCCAGTAAAATAGCTCAGTGAAAAAAAGTGATTGCTATCAAGCCTAAAGTGAGTTCAATCCCTGAACCCACAGAATGGAAGGAGAGAACAGACTCTCAGGGTTGTCTTTTGAGCACCATGCAAACACTGTAGTACACAATCAACAAAATTATAAATGACAATAATCTTTTTCAGTGGAGGGGCTGGAGAGATGGCTCAAAAGAAGAGTCAAAAGAACACTGACTGTTCTTCCCAAGGACTCAGGTTCGATTCCTAGCACCTACATGGTGGCTCAGAGATATCCACCACTCCAGGTCTACTTTTATACATTCAAACAAAACAAACACCCACACACTTAAACATAAGTAAAGAAAATCATGGGAGGGGTGTTTGTTGGTGGTGGTTAAAGTGCAATCAGGCAAGAGCACTTGTCTGGCATACACTGGCATTGGGTTTGATCTTCATCACCAAAAAAGCTGTTTAATAGCGTCTATTAACTATTAAATATTTCTATTTGCCGGATGGTGGTGGTGCACGCCTTTGATCCCAGCACTCAGGAGGCAGAGGCAGGTGAATTTCTAAGTTCGAGGCCAGCCTGATCTACAGAGTGAGTTCCAGGACAGCCAGGGCTACACAGAGAAACCCTGTCTCAAAAAACCAAAATAAATAAATAAATAAATAAATAAATAAATAAATAAATAAATAAATAGATTTCTATTTAACTATTTTGAAGAACAAAATAGTTAAAAGAAAAACAGCTCATCAGAAGAGGACCATAAGTCCTTTATTTCTGTACTCAACCAAGTCCATTCATGACCTGGACAATCTCATAGGATAATCCCTTCCTTTTCCTTTATTTAAGTAGGAAAAACTTAGGAAACAGACTCTTTTCATCTAAAATCTACTGCTACAAAACGCAAATCCCGAGCTAAAGAAGAACGAATGTTTTACTTTGTATTGTCAGAGGCTCTTCGCCTTTCTCCTCTTTGATTAGTAATAGAATCAATGAGACAAGGGTTATATTGTAAGAAAATTGAAAAATAGGAAGATAAGACCCAAGATTGGAAATGGCTCAACTCCTGTCCATCTCCTCGCTTCAGATCAGCTAAGGGTGAGTTCCAGCCTCCCGCTAGCTCTGCTTCTGAATCCTCCTACAGATGAACTAACAGCTTCACTGCACAGAACTGAATGAATCCTGGACGGGATTAAGTGTGCCCACATCTCCAGGAACGCAGTATGGGGCAAGCCGACTAAGCCCAAGCCAACGTCCACATACATACCGAAACCCCTGACCTGTAACACGGGACTGAAGCCTCCTACCACCCAGGTTCTTAGGGGGATTAAGAAAAAAAGAAAAAGACTGTTTACTTAACACCACCCCCAACCTAGAACAGAACTCCATCAAGATAAGCTTTGGCCTTGTTTTCCCACACAGAGCAGCACCAGGCTCACCAGCAAAGCCTGTTCACACACCAAACCCCATAGTTCCTGGTTCCCCGGGGGCTGGTGGGAGACTGAGAAGCCTCACTTAGCAAGTGTTGTAAGATGTTTGATCACAGTGTGAACCCCAAGACTGCATTGTTTGATGCAAAGCCCTGTTTCTGGTTATGGTGTAGCTCAGCTCTTAGCACACACCTCTAATCTTAAACAGTGAAGGTAAAGTCAGCTTGCAGAAGGAAGCACCCATGTTTGGAAGTGATGTCTAATCGAGAGGCAGACAAAGTGATGAATCAGAGAAAAATCTGACAGAATAGGATATGCCCAACTCTCATGCAAAGAGAAAGGGAAAATACTTAAGGGGCAGCGCAGAGAGAGGAAAAAGGCAGTTTTACTAGGAGAGTTTTACAGAGACGGGTTGCAGAGAGAACAAGCTAGATACACATTGCGTGAAGACAGAAAGAGCCAGAGAATGAGAAGGAGCCAGAAGATTAAAACAGATTGCTGAAGTTGTATAAGACCAAGCAGAACAATTCAGTGAGAAATTTAAGAGAAGCCAGATTAAATCAGCCAGTTTGATCCAGAACAACTGAGTTGAACTAGCCAGCCAGAGTTAAAAAAAAAAAAAAAAAAGAACTAGAAAGGGTGAGCTTATTCAGCAGTAAGTCTCAGAGGCCGAAAATATTCTAGGCTTAGATTAGATTGTACAGAGGTTAGAAGCTTCCAGCACTAGACCTAGGTTAACAGATGGAGGCAGTAAGCAAAATCACCCGCGTGAATAAAACTTACATTTACAAACATGTATGGAGGAGAACCTCTCTTAAGAATTGGCTTTGCCACTGAGACAACTGCCTCCAGATCAATGGACCCTTTTGCATTTCTGACTCTCTACGACAACTATAAATAAATGAGCCCATGGGTGCTGGCCAGTTGAAGTTGATACTGAACACTGGCAGGTGACCCTGGCAGGTACTGCTTGCATCCCCACATCATGTGTACCTACCTTCATTTGCTTTGCTTTTGGTCAGAAGGACCCCGATGGGCCTGTCGGGATCATGCTGGCCCTTGTGTTCCTGCCGGGACCTAGACTCGGGGCTGGGGCTTCGGGAACGTAGGTGTTCTCGGCTGCGGCTCCGTTCATAGCGGGTCTCTGGATGGGCTCTACGGTCATATGATGGGCTGTAGCCACCTTCGTAGTCAGGATCATAGGCTTGATGATAGGAGCGCTCATAGTCTCGGTCGTAGTCCCTGTCGATGCTACGGCCACGGCTGTGGTCCCGAGACACAAAGTCATGGTCCAGACCGCGCTCCAGGCTCCGACCACGGCTGCGCTCACGGCTGCGCCCATAGTCTTCGTGGTCCAGGCCACGTTCCAGGCTCCGGCCACGGCTGCGCTCCCGCTCCCGGCTCTGTGTGCGCTGCTGGGCACGGCCCCTCTCCCTGCTGCCCTCCCAGCTGTGGCTGAGCATATCGTGACTGCTGTGCCGGCTCCTCTCACTGTAGCCGCTGCGGAAACTTCTGCCATCAAATTCATCAATTACTTCAAAACCTCGGTCATCATGACTGAGAGGGGGGCTACCCTGCAGCGGGGCCACCTGAACCTTCCGGGGCCTTTTGACCACCTGTTCAGACAAAGAGTAGATGATGCAGGACGGTACAGAGACACCTGGGTAGGCAGTGGGCCTGGTTCCAGTTTTAACAAAACTGTTCCTCTCGAGTCTCAGTGTGTGTGAGGAGGGTAGGTCACACAAAAACAAAACAAACAAGAAAAAAGCAAAAAAAAAAAACAAAAAAACCTACGTCCCTTAAACATCTGTATCCCTGTCAATCTTCCAAACCCTTGCATGGACCCAAGGACAATAAACCTCACTAAGTTAGAATAAGAGAAAAACGACTGCAGTTGTGAATATAGTGCTTTTGAACACCTCCAAATCCACTTCTGACTAAGAAAGCAAAGCCCCAAAGGCTCTGGTCAGTTCATGGATGTCACGTGAACAGCCAGGAAATGAGATATTCTGTATATAATTGCTGACATTTCTGAACCTGTTACAGGAAAAGGGGGGTTGGGGGGGAAGGTACCCTTCTAGACTAAAAAGGACACCTGAACCTGAGAAGACATGCCCAAGCCATGCTGAGCTACGGAGTGGGCATTAGATGGCATTGCACGGGTTTGTTGTTGGGATGGCCCGATTCTTAGGAGATGCTTGCAGCAGTCATTAGGTAGGATGCTTGCAACCCTTCCTCAACAGGTTAACCTGGACACAGCTTCACCACACCTCTAACACCAGCCCAGAAAACCACCAAAGCTGCAAGTACGTTGGCCCTAGGCCAAAAATTTTTTTGACGATTTTTAAATTTATTAACAGTTTATGTGCAAGGATGTTGGCTTGTATGTATATACCACACCGAGTGCCCTCCAGAACTTACGATGGCTGCGATCTTCCCGCTTTTCCTAAGCTGCTGAACGGCAAATGAATGGAGCACATCCTCCATGGGGGTGCCGTTGACCATGACCACCCTGTCATTTTCTCTGGGAACAAAAAACAAGCATCAGTCATCCTGAACCCTCGGGAGAGGACAGAAGCAGCAAATGAGCTCGAGAAGTTTGCTAAGTAAGAGGCTGAGGGTACAACAGCTCCCAAGTCAGGACAACTTGGTCTGAGCTCTTCAGTGGTAAGAAACCGGAAGCCACGCACTCTAGAAACCGGAAGCTGCGTGGTTCACTTTTGGATGCTTATTAAGAAGCACTGTGTTTGTGTAAAAGGCCTGTCCTATCCAGACCATGGGGTCACTCCAGAAAGCCTGAATCGGCCTGGACAGCAATAGGAATTCAGTGACAGTCCTAGGTGCTGCCAAAAGCCCTCTTGTAAGCCCTGAAATTGGCACACATCCATCTGTGTAATGTCGGCAGGGAAAGAGGTCAAAAGCTTGCCTCAGATTCTTTTACTATTTAGAGAAAGAGTCTCATGTAGGCCAAGCTGGCTTTTAATTCACTGTTTCACCAGCCATGACTGTAACCTACTAATCATTCTGTGTCTGGCTCCATCTCCTGACTATGTCGATTACAAATGTGTACAATTAGGCCTGGCTTCTTTGCCTCAAAATTCTTGAAGAAACTTAAAAAAAAAAAAAAAATCACATAATCCTATTTATTACTTAGGCTCATCCACTGTTATGTTAAACTTTCATATTACTCTAAATAAGAGACTAACTTTGATAAGACTATCAACTAATAGGGTAGGAACATAGAGATTTTTAAATCTCACACAAATTCAACTTTTGAATGATCTGGCTGACGTAGACACAGAGTTACCTTTAAATTCTTTCCTGACAGGATTCAGAACCTATCTTTTAAAGTAGGTTATCTCTTCAGGAGGCTGACAGATAACTTGGGTCTAACTATCAGGAATTTTCCTATTAAAATCTGTTGGGGGCATATCAGTTAGGTTTTTTATTTGGGGGTATTCTGCTAAAGATTAACCCAAGACTAAGTAAGTGCTCTACTACTGAGGTACACTCCTAGCCATCTTCATTAAATTCTGAAATAATATCTACTAAGACATATATAAAAACTCTTGACAGACACTGAGAATTACAGGAACTGAGGTGGTCAATTCTGACAACTAGGTTGGATTGAAAAGCACCCAGAAGGTTAGTGAAGCTCCCTCTTAGTGTGTGGGATGAGAATGAAGGGGTGCTAGAACCACCCAGAATGTGGGTGACCCCCATCCTATGTGCTTGAGGAAATAAAGGAGAAAGACAGGAAGGGCAGGTATTGTCTCTGTGTTTCCTGTTCTCTGCTGCCCAGCCACCAGGTCGTTAGCTGTGCGGTTCTAGCACATTCTCCTTCCACAACAGGTTAAACACTCTGAGAAGGGGAGCCAAAATAAACTGCTTCTCTTAAATTATTTTCTCGAGTATGGTAATATAAGCTACCCATTCAGAAATGGTCCCCAGGGACTGAGAATGTAGCTCAGTTGGTATGCTTGTCTAGCACCCAAGAAGCCCTGGGTCCAGTCCCCAGAACTGTATAGACTGGGTGTGGTGATGTAAACCCAGCACATGAGAAGCAGAGGCAAAAGACCTAGAATTCAAAGTCATGTGTACAGAATTAGGAGACTAGCCTGGGCTACAGACAATGTCAACAAAGTAAGGGAGAGAAGGAGGGGGGGGGGGAAGGGGTAGACAGAACATTTACAAGGTTCCAAAGCCCCCAAGTGATCATTCTCACTACCTCCCTATGGAAGGTGGGAGGATCCACACACAGGATTTCCCTCTTCCAAGTTTGGATGTTCCCCAAAGTTCAGTGACTGTTAAAGCATAATGCATTAGCTGTGACCCCGATTCTCACTCAAAGACTTCAAATGAACACAACCATGGGAACACCCCCATCAAGTATCTGATGGCCGGGATGGGGGTGGGGGGTGAGGACGGGGGAGGGGGGTGAGGACGGGGGAGGGGGTGAGGATGGGGGAGGGGGGTGAGGATGGGGGAGGGGGTGAGGATGGGGGAGGGGGTGAGGACACTTACTGAAGCAAGCCATCAGCAGGTCCACCTGGGAGCACATCTGAAATGACGATTGACGTCTCCCCATTTTCAAAGTGGGGGTTGTCTCTGCCTCCCGACACTGCAATTCCAAATCCCCTTTTGGAATCCTGTTCGTTAGAATTAGAAAAGAAAAAAAAAAAAAAAAAAAAAAAAAAAAACAGTATGAAAAAAAATCCTTCCATAAGTGGCTTTCAGGATTTATTACAAGCACTCAATAAAATAAAGGTCAAATTAGTAACCAGAGACCGCTCAGGAACAGATGGGCTTACAGAAACAAATGAAAAACAAAATAAAGCCGCACACTGTGGTCAGCTGACAGGTTCCTAAAGGGAAACTGCTTATCTACGGGCGCAGTCTTGTGGAAAGCAGAGAAGACTGACAGCCCAGGCTGATATTAGCACAAGAGGCTGTCTTTTGTCTAAACAGGGATGTGCTGTTTTAATGCCAGGCAGACCCATTCACAGCATGGTTTGATCTGAGCTGGAACAACCTCAATAAAAATTGATTCTGTGTGAAAAAAGTATTTTTAAAGTCTATCTTCAGCTGAATGTGCCCATGCCTGTTAATTCCAGTACTTGGGAGGTGGAGGAAACAGAACCAGGAATCCAAAGTTCACCATGATTACATGGTGTACTGGAGTCTGGCCAGGTCTACATGAGACCCTTTGTCAAAAAACAAACAAACAAACAAAAAAAAAAAAAAAAAAAACAAGCAACAGCACTATGGCATATCTTTAAATTCAAGTTAGAAGAGATAGCGATTGCATTTTAATTTAGAGATAAAAATGAAATCTAAACCTAGACAGAAAGCTGCTGTTACAGAGCTGGGGAGCTGGGACTCAACAGGAAGAGACTCCAGTGGACAAAGGAACTTACAGTCTGACAACCCAAGCTCAATCCCTGAGACCCACGTAGTGAAAATAAATCACGTCCAAACATCCTCAGACCACACAAAGGGCCGTGGCATGAGAGTACGAAAGTACATACATGAATAAAACATTTAATAAGATAAATAAACAAAGAGCTGGTATTGTTGATCTTGACAGAGCAAAGCACTAAACACTTCCCAATGTTCAAACAAGATGGGAAATAAAGTTTTATGACCCATCATTGATTGAGCAGCGCATACAAGTGAACCTAGGAAATGCATCATCTTACTTCGGTGTTTAAAAGGCTAAACCACACAATAGGGACTCTCTGTATGGCTTCAGGTTGGCCAGCACCAACACCCGGGACCTGGTCTTAGAAAGAGGCAGCTCCATCTTCTAAACCAAGCCTCAGACTCCTTATTTTTGCAACCTGTGGATCACATCTCAAGGGAAATATGATCTCTGGTAAAAAGGGCACAGATGAGAACGAGAGAGATGTCTGGAATTAAACGGGCAAATGGCAACGGAAGATTCTGTAATAACCAATCTGGAACGTGGACACTGATCCAGTGATGGGGTTCTAAGAGTCAAAGGAAAGCTCTCCTTTTGAGGAACTGAGCATCTTTCTACAAAGCCGCTGAACTTAGATTCGGAGCAGGATGACCTCTGTGGAGCCCAGAAATGCACACTGAAGCACAAAGCTTGCCACCAGGATAGGGGCAGGTTGCTCAGATACGGACTATAGATCACAAGCTGACTGCCTGTGAGGTAGGGCAGAAGCATTCCCTAGAGTATGAGACCGTGTGTGTGTGTGTGTGTGTGTGTGTGTGTGTGTGTGTGTGTGTGTGTGTGTATACACACACATGTGTTCGGGACTGAGTGCATGACTGAGTGCAGTTCTAGAGTGGTCAGCACAAGCAAAACGACACGCAGTGGGCTAATAATACCTATCATATTATTATCAGGATAGAAAAAATTGGAAATAACATGTATGTATTAAGAAGTAAATACTCGTCAGCATCTATGGAATGAAAGAAGCTGCATGTATTTCCTCATTTAATCAAATAGGATAACATCTGGGGCCAGGCGAAGTGACGTCACTCAAGAGGCAGAGATAAAGGCAGGTGCATCTCTGTAAGTTCGAGGCCAGCCTGGTTAACAAGCAAGTCCAGGGCAGCCAGGGCTGTTACACAGAGAAACTCTCTATCTTGAAAAACCAAAAACAGGGTGGGAGGGTAACATCTGGAGAGGACTCCCACCTAGTGCCATAAGGCACAGGAAGGGAAAAGCATGTCTGAGACATCCCCAGACAGCAGAGGCCTGGGTGCCACTAAGATGAGCAAGTCAGTGGAGAGATGGAAGAGAAGCCGAACTGTGTGTACACAGTGAAGACAGAACTAGAGTCGAGGGTAGTAATGTGAATAACTGACGATGCCACCCCAGGCCTCGGTGAGCTCCGCCAAAGGCCATGTTTGGGTCTGTGGCCCTACAGCAATAAGAGTCTGTTACCAACAAAGGCCAAGGTCTGAGCTGCTGCCTAGGGCCATGCTGATGTATGAGCTGGCCCTACCCCTCACTGGCTGCAGCACTCAGGAGAGCGGGTGGTGAGGGGTAACATCCTGGGCAGCACAGGGAACCGATCCTGTGGTGGGGGCACAGGTGGGCCAGCCCTGAGGGCGTGGCCTGGGTAGTGTGGGAGAGCTGGGCCCCCAATGGCATGGGTATGGGAAGAGTTGTCAGGGTGACCAACTTAGTTACCACCCAGGCCCCGAACCAGGGCTTTGAGCTTGCCCATCTCAATATCTAACCCATCTCTGAACTTCTGGAGCTCATGAAGGATCTGATCCTCCAGAACGGAAGCTGCAGGATCTCCACAACACAGGGCACCAACAGGACTATCTGACAGGAGTCCCGGTGAAGATCCAGTATTGACAGAGCAGCAGAAGACAGAGGCCTCGAACCAGACCAGTGACTCACCTCAATGAACATCTGCAAGAAAAGCTGTTTGGGCAAAAGAGTTGCCGTGTGACACACTGTGACACACTGTGACACACCGTGACACACCGCAACTTCCACAGTGAGATTTTGTGTTTGTTTTCTTTGGGGGAGGGGAGACACTGCAAGGGTGGAAGGCAGATGCGGAGGGACAGGGAGATGAGTGGTATGAAACAGGGGTGCATGGTATGAAATGTACAAAGGATCAATAAAAAGTTTCTAAAAAAAATAAAAGGAAACATCTGCAGGGTGATTTTAAAAAACAAAAATATAGGTAGTGCTCTACTTTCAATCCCAAGCAAAGAGTAAACAGAAATTTTTTTTGTATGGAGGGGGTAGAGTTGTGTGTCAGTGTGTGTGTGTGTGTGTGTGTGTGTGTGTGTGTGTAGGGGTAGTTGTGTGTCAGTGTGTGTGCATGGGGGAGTAGAGTTGTGTCATTGTGTGTGCATGTGTATATGTGTGTGTATAGAGGTAGAGTTGTGTGTGGTGTGTGTATGGGGTAGGTTGTATGTCATGTGTGCGCAGGGGGTAGAGTTGTGTCATTCTGTGTGTAGGGGGTAGAGTTGTGCATCAGTGTGTGTGTGTAGGATTGTATGTACAGTGTGTGTGTGTAGAGGTAG
>JANHMN010000003.1:151041661-151060185 GCA_030674055.1 Rhabdomys pumilio
GTGTGTGTGTGTAGGATTGTATGTACAGTGTGTGTGTGTAGAGGTAGAATTGTGTGTCATCATGTGTGTGTGTGTGTGTGTGTGTGTGTGTGTGTGTGTGTGTGTGTGTACAGGGTAGCCTGTGTGTACAGTGTGTATTTGTGTGCAGAGGGTGCATGGGTGTGCATGTGGAACCCAGAGGACAACCTTGGGTGTCATTCTTCAGGCATCATTGCCAGCCAGTTCCAACCATGCCCTGCCCACCTCAGAGAGATTAAAAACAAAACTCTGAAGGCAAAAGTGAGCAAGAGTACAGTACAACACCGAGCCAAGCGGAGGCTGCACGGAACACGCAGAACTTACCTTCTGCAGGGTCACGGTGTACTGCTCCCATATTACCTCCTCCATGCCTGGGCCCTGTGTGTGACAGCAAAGGCAACATGAGAACACCGAACACCCCAATGCCAGAAGCCGAACTGTTAACTCTCTATGTTTTGACATGACTCCAGCTCACACTCTCCAGGTGCTAAAAAGAGCAGGCATTTGCTCAAAATCTTACCCTGCTTATAATTATACAAGACCTTCTAGGAAAGGAGAGTCTTGTTACTAAGATATTAAATGAAAGATGTAGTGAGAAGCCCTAAAAAGAGAATAAGTGTTAAATTCTGAGTCGTTTTACAACCACTCTGATTAGGTGTGAATAACATCTCATTTGGGGGCCAGCAAGAACCAAGGCCTGAAAGTTGTCCTCTGACCTCCCTGTGATCACCATGGTGATCACGGATTCATAAACACACATGCACCTTAAATAAAATGTAACAAAATTTTAACTGCATTTAAAAATATCTTCCCATTTCTATCTCCTGTCAAAAATGACCTTTTGACAATTTCTTTTTTCAATATTTTCAAACTAAAGAAACCCTTGGCCTTGTACTCAGTAGGATGTCAAACTGAGAGAACTGCGGGATCTTCTGGCTTTTCCTCATTAGCAGCTGGTACAGAACAGAGCTCTGAGACTTCCTCTGCTAACACAACTCCAAGGGATGTTCCAGGGAGAGCCTTAATACAGTGGTGCTGCTTTAACACTAAATGATCCATTAAACGCATGTAGTCTTAAGAAAGCTAGAACTGTCGAGAGAGCACAAGGTTACAGACAAGCCAGTAAGCACGGAAGCAGACAGGTACACAGAGAGAAGTACAACATCTAAAGGAACAGATAACCAGAGGGGATACAGTCGAGGAAAAATACTCCAACACAGGGACCACAGAGACACTTGCCTGGTCATCAGAAATAGTGTGAAAATGACTAGAAATTATCACTCTGGAGAATGGGCTTGTGAAATTCAGGTTTAGAAACGAGTCCTATTCAGAAAGTGGCTGCACATCCTCCCAAAACATGTCAAGTGGCACTGATGACGTTACCACATGGGAAATGCAAGGCTCCTCTCCAAGGGACATGTTTAAACGAGGGCTTCACAGAACTCTCAGGTATATAAGAAACCCGAGTTCACAGTTCCCTTGCACTCACGTGCACATGCATGTACATACCACACATGCATGCGTGTACACACACACACACACACACACACACACACACACACACACATAGTGGAAGTTACAAGAAACAAACTGCAGGATCAATGGCTGTATTAGAAACATCAATAATAACTCAAAGGTATGTAAAACAATTCATGTTTTAAGAAATTAGAAGACCTCATCTGAAAGTACAATTATCCATGATCAACAGACCACCAGAAGAACCAAGCAAACAAATCTGAAACACTGCCAGGCGGTGGTGGCGCACGCCTTTAATCCCAGCACTTGGGAGGCAGAGGCATGTGGATTTCAGAGTTCAAGGCCAGCCTTGTCTACAGAGTGAGTTCCAGGACAGCCAGGACTACACACAGAGAAACCCTGTCTCGAAAAACCAAAAAAGAAATCTGAAACATAATTTTTAAAAATGAAAAAGAACCGAATACTATCAGCAGCTGAAGACAGCAGCCATCAACAGATGCAGGGAGACCATTCAGAACACAGCACGAGGCCTGAAACTGGGAGGTGTCCCACAGCGGACCGAGAGGGTGAGAAGCTTCAGGAAGGCGACCCTGCACCGAGGGTCATCTATAGTCATATAGATGAACAGGTACCGGAAAATATCCGGATATTATGGGCTTTCTCCCTGTTAACAGAGACGGCTTTGCCAACTGATAACACTTGACCAGGTAACCCATGCCCTCTGCAAACAGGAGGTTAGGAAGCCACCATTCTGCTTGCACAGATGAAACAGCCAACTGCTGGGTGACTTAACTGATTACTCAGACTGAGAGGTATTTGTGCTTCCCGCTCCTCCCTCCCGCTCCCAGTGTGCTCAGTTCTGGGACATTCCCATGGCTCATGCCATCTGGCTCCAGGAGATCAGAATTCTCAAAGATTAAAAAAAACAACAATTTATATTACATCTAGGGTCAAAAAAGATATGAAGGTGAGAAGGTGCAGGAGGACAGGCAAAGCCGTGGCTCTCGGTGTGCGTGGGACTGGGCGGCGGTGGTGGGGTGGGGCTGGCAGGGTTCTGAAGTTTAGAACTCACATGGATCAATATAATTCAATGCATTCTGAAAGGTCGAGGGAGAAACAATGACACTTCCCCCGCCCTAAACTCTTTGTTTAGCATAACCACTAATTTTTTTTTCCGCTTTGTTTTGATGTTTCTTTACGTCAGGGTGGGGTACTTTTCTTTCACCATGCTGGGGATCAAACCCAAGAGCTTGCACACATGCATGTACTACGTGCTGCCCTGAGTTATACTCCCAGCCCAGTTTCTCTATTTTAATAAATGACAGTAGGCCGATCATAACGCATATGACTTTAATCACGCACTCATGCGACAGAGACAGAAACTGTGATTTCTGGACCAGCCGGGGCCACACAGTGAGAATCTGTCTCAAAAGAAGAGAAAACAACAGACTGTAACATACTGAAGATGAAGTGGCCCGGGAGGGAGGCAGAGGTGGGACACAAAGGGAACTGAGTTTTACATCTTGTGAGGATGGGAGAATGTATCATATGTTCGATATTTAATAAGCGTTTTGTAGATTCCAATCATTTCATCAGTCCAATAGTAAGGAGGTGTGGGACATGGGACACCAAGGGATGTGTAACTTCTCCTGAGGAAATAACATTCAAGGCAGTATCTGGCTCCTGATGTTTTAATACAATTTCAATTCTGCAGGGGACAAGCAGCATAGACGCAGCTTCTACTGGGAGAAGGAAGGTAGGCGCAGTGTAAGCAGTGGACGGGTACAGAGACAGAGGAAGACAAGATTATCGGGTGCAGATGGAAGTGAGGGGGCGCGGGGGGAGGGAGCCTCACACCTCAGCACTTCTCCTTTTTTAAAGGGTAAAGTCAACTTTATTAGAAAAATTAAGGTGGCATCGAATCTTGATCAGGGAAGTCACAGATGGATCTGTCATTCCAATCTCAGCAAAGATCTGGACTCCATCAATAGGCCCAGGCACCTTGTCAACCTCAGGGGTAAGATTTCCTCCAGCTTCCATGTGAACGCCATGACTTTTCTCCGATGACTTTACTTTCCACAGAAGGAACATTAATGGTGCCACCCTCCTTACTAGAACAAGTCATTCCTAGAAGCCATGGAAAGTTGGGAACTATGTGACCTACTGCAGAGAGGGAGCTCTTTGTATAGGTTATTTTAAGAATGGCCCTGACCTGGGGCAGGGAGTTACTCGATCTGTTATTTGTATGCCTTCTGCAGAGCTTGTTTTCTTGGGAAAACCTTGACCAAACAGATAACTGTCCGTTAAGCCTGGGAAGACAGTTCAGTTGGTAAAAGTGCTTGTGGCACAACCATAGGGACCTGAGTTCAATCTCTAGAACTGAGGGGGGAAAAAAATCACCCAGTAATCCCCCGAACTAGGCAGCTGCAGACAGAAGAACCTGATAACTAGCCGGTCTAGCTGATGTGGCAAACTCCCGGCTCTATGAGACCCTGTCTCAAATACCAGCTCCTGAGGATCACACTAGGAACAGACCCCTAGACTCCACACACAAGCCCCTTTTACACACACACGCACTCCGCCTCACAAGCCCCTTTACACACACATGCACTCCACACACAAGCCCCTTTCACATACACATGCACTCCACACACAAGCCCCTTTACACACACATACACGCACTCCACACACAAGCCCCTTTTACACACATACATGCACTCCACACACAAGCTCCTTTACACACACATGCACTCTGCCTCCCGACGCACACAAGAGGAGACATTTAAAAACAACCACAGGCAGATAACTAAGTCTTGACTACCTGTAGTAACCCTGAACAGCCAACTTTTAAGCTCTTGTGTCCATATCTGCTTCCCAGTGAGAGAAACCACTGAGAACAAAGATTCATCCCAAGCTGCTTGTTAGGGACACACAACAAACACCCATACCACACCGCCCTGTATGCTAAAAGTAATGCGAGAAATCTCTCCTGGAATACGGAAGCCCCCACATAGGGATATAGGCTTCTACAGCAGAAGGTTAATAAGTGTTTGATCCCAAACATAAAATTCTCTAATGCATGCAAAGTGGTTTGTTAACCTGTAACCAAGAAGCCAAACTTTGCAGGGACTACCGACACATGAGAAATGGCAGTCTTTGACTCGCAAACCTGGCTATCAGTTTCACCTAGGTCTGTTCAAAATAAGACGAGTATTTAAAATTCTACCATTGACCGCAAGCCACATTCTGCAATCCCACAATTTGTTACTGAAAGCTGCCAAGACACAAATAAATCCGAGGATAAAGGAGTCACTGTGCCACTGTGTGAAGGGCTTGTTCCCCTCCGGCAGAGAAAGCAGGAGAAAGAAAGGGGAAAGCTTTAAAAAGGACTCACATGGACTTTCCATCTCTCCAACTTTTTAACTGCCTGGATCCACATCCTCTGGAGGACCTGAGCAGCCCTCATGGCTCCACAGAGTCAGGGCTGGCCACTGCCTACCTTCTGGGCTGCTCACCCATTTCCACCACTCCACGTGGTTACGTAAGGCGGATACAATAGTAGCCCACATTCCCAGCAAATCCTGTTGTCATCTCGCAGTGACACATCCATACAGCAGGGACGCCAAGTGCTTTGAAAAGCACTACTTGTGAGGCAAAAAGAAAGCAGTCTGGGCTCACACCACTCCAACAGCCGTCTTTTCCTGCCTTTCTCCCACGCAAGGAGGAGGGCGGCACTGGGGGTATGGACTTCTTCCAGCCACGCAAAATCATTTGGTATTTACTCACAACGTATTAAGTACCGCTAGCCTTCCATATCCACAAATCCTGTGAGTGTGATTTAAATAGTCTTAGGAGCTAGAAAGGTGATTCATTAGTTTAGAGACCTGAGTTTGATTTCTGGAACTCAGATTTCTAGAACTGCCTATAACTCCAGTTCAGGGAATCAGAGGTCTCCACGAACGCATGTGGCATACACTCACAGACAGACATGCACGTGAATGAAAATATAAGTGACCTTTTAAAATTTAAGACACACACATACAAGATAAAAAAACAGAAAGACCACCCTTACCTCCCAGTTCTGGGTAGGAAGAGGTAGTGGGACTGGGTGGCCCATTTGTACCCTGTGGTGAGATTCTGTCTCAGCACAAATAAAAGCAAGACAAGACAAAACAAAATTGTCCGTACTAAACATGTACAGCCTTTTTGGGCGATTATTCCCTGAATAATAGAACTACTTCACATAGCATTTCTACTACGGTCGGCATTGTAAGGAACCTTGAGTTATCTGGAAGTACATAAAAGATGGACAATGTTTCACGAACGCTACACCACTTTATAAGAGGGACTCGAGCGTCCGCAGGTTTTAATGTATAAGGGACTCTTGAGACCAGGGGAACAGGGAATAACTGTGAACCCAAGCCAGGCTACAGAAAGGAAAAGAGAAGAAACTTGTCCACTGACACGCTCCATCTTAGAAGTATAAAAGGTCAGGAAATCATCAGGTAAACTGACCTGCTAAAAATACTGGTGTCAACCAATCAAAAGGCATAAAGAAAAACCGTACATTCTTGGTGGTAACAAGAGCTGGTACAGGTGGGCACCATCTTTGGGATGAAGAAAGTGCTCAGCAAAGTTCATGCCTCTCCCAACTTTATCATAAACCTAGGCAAGTGACAAAGAGCTCCGTCACTGTTTCTTGTGTAGTTTTTTGGATTCTGAACACTGGGATGCAACCCAAGGCCAGGTTTTCAGATGTGGTCTCAGGCAGTCCCAGGAAACTCCTGCTACCAACACGGAGTGTCCCGGCAACAGGCTGAGCTGTTTGCAAGCAAAGAATGTGCCTCCTGGTTTGTATGAGACTGGGACACTATCTAAATTTGGACCACGTCATGGAGACAACTTGAGGTAAGGGCTAGAATATAAGTCTGAGGATTTTGGTTTTGTTTGTTTTCTAGATTTTATTTCCATGTGTAGAGTGCTTTGTCTACACGCGTGTCTGTGTACCAAATGCATTCCAGGGGGTTGCCCGTGGAGGCCAGAAGAGGGCACAAGATCCTCTGGAGCCAAAGTTACAGACTTTTGTGTGGGTGCTAGAAACTGAAGCCAGGTCCTTTGGAAGAGCAGCCAGCGCTCTTAACTGCTGAGCCATCTCTCCGGGACCTAAGAAGTAAACTTTAAAGCCACAACTCTGGGGTACAATCCTTGTTCCAGAACACTGGATGTGCTGTGTCCTTACCCACCTACACCTCAGCGTATCAGTAACAGTCACAAATGAGGCAAGTCCCCTGCCTCATGTAGAGCAGTAGAGCCCAGCCTTGGAACCATCAGAACCACCACAGCTGTTGCCAAAGGCACCTCCACTGGCTCCATCAGAAGGACATTTGCAGGACAGTTGCCTGCCTCCAAAGGGCAGGCATTCCAGAGTGCCTGCAATCATAGACTTAGGAATCCTAGATTCCTGATATAGTCAGGAAACATTCGCTACACAGCAGCCATACACTGTGAGAAACAACTGAGTCACTCTCCTATGGCGGCAGTCCCAGTCAGTGGGGAGGTGAGATGTTTAAGCAAATTATTCTAACCCAGTGTAAGGGCAACAGCAAAGCAACAAACACAAAGCTCATTCATTCAACATGCACTCTGCCAGTACCAACCGGATCGGATGGCAGACCCTACCCTGCTGCAAACACTGAGAGATACGCATCAAATGCCCTGCCTTCAGAGGGAAGGAAGGCTTTAACTGTTAAGCAATGCATCCCTTTCTTGTTCTCTCTCTACCAGCATCTGTATTTTATTTTGAGGCAGGATTTTAATCTGTATACCAGGCTGGTCTCGAACTATGTTCCTGCTTCTGTCTCCCTCCCACGGGCTGGAATCATATGCATAGCCACCGTGTCCCATGAATGTTACGGATATGAACGTGGGAAGGATTAATCATAAGCCAGTCTGGAGAGCTGTCCAGGGAAAGGCACCAGCAGGCAGGTACAAAGGCTCTCTGAGGTAGGAACCAGTTCTGTCATTGGCTGTGGAGGGTAAATTGATGGCGTAGGAATAAGTACATAAAATGAACTAGAGAAAGCTGGGGTAGAGAGAGGGAAGCATCGGCCACAGAAGCACCTTCTCCCACAAGTTCACAGCAGCTCCTGGCTGAAGAAGGACAAATTAGAAAGGAATTCTGTGTGGAGGGAACAGCATGTTCTGATCCCAGGTCATGAACTTGTGAGGTGTGTTTAAGATGGTGGCTGGGGAGTACACTTTATTAACACGTTCTCTACATGAACCTGTCGAAATGGCTTAGTCTACATCTCGGGAGCCCTGGAAATATAAATCCACTTGGGCAACAGGCCACAAGATGCTTACAAAGACTGGCAGGGAAGGAAGGCACCAGCACTGAGCAGAGCATCACACTTGAGGGCTTCTACACAGATTCTCAATGGATGCCTGTACTCCATGGGTTAGCTGCACCTGTCCCCCTTTTAGAGTTAGAGAAGCTAAGGTCAGAGACTTTCCATGGCTCACCATTGTCTCAGATGAATCTGAGTCTGACTACAGGAGGTGATGGGAACATTCACACTGAGCCTTTGATAAATATTAGAGTAGCTATAAAGAAGGAAATGAGGAAAGGGGGTAGAGAAGATGTTAGGGAGAAGGAAGAAAGAGTGGAGGAGGGTGGATCAGGGATTCTGACTATGCCCATAATCCCAGCACTTGGGAGAGAAACAGAATGAGTAGGATCAACAATTCAAGGACAGCCTGGGCTACATAGTCAGATCCTGCCTATGGGGAGCACAAACTGAATAATCAAGGTCCTCCATAGACCTAACTAACACTGAGGTGGAAACCCACGACACCATCCGTTAAGTGGTCATAGCTTTGTGTACACAGCATCCCTGTGGCGTTTTCATCCCGGTCAGCCGGATCACTAGGAGAACAACTACAATCCACAGGAGAGCTTGTCAAAGAACCACCTGCTAGCCACTGCCCACCTCCCTCTAGTGGGGACATTTGTGAGCCCCTTCCTACAACCCAGGGTATTGCACCTCACAAACCATAATCCCAGCACTCAGGGGGTTGAGACAGGAAGATCTCAGAGGGCGCTGGGCCAGCCTAGGCACTAAAATGAGGCTATGTCTGAAAACTAAAACCTCTGCTGATGAGATACAATTTTGAAACACTTGTCAAATAAATCAATACGCATCATTCCCCCCACTCCCAAGATACTAAACCATTTCCCCTCCCCCCCAAGATAGAAAACTACTCTAACTCTTCATCCTACAATGAGGTGTTTTACCCCCTTTTTGGGGAAAAGAACAAACCAGTTCTATTTAGTAAGAAAAGTGTATGTGTAGTCTAGAGTACATGTCTTCTGCATTTCTCAGTCATTAGGTTATGGGGAACAGGGCTTCCACCATTGGGCACCTTCCCAGTGGTTCTCAGAGCCTGCTTTTCTGCTGGGCCTGGGCTGACCAAGCTGCTGCTGCGGCGGAAGCCAGGCATCTTCTCTTTCCTTCCTTCTTCCTCTGGTCATTTTCTTTCACCCATTTCTGGAAGCTATCTCAGCTCTCTGAGGGCTTTCATAGGCTCGATCTGCATAACAATTTTCTTGGCCACAATCTAACCCGCAACATGGCTTGTTTACAACAATGTCAACAGCAGGCTGAGTGACTCAGTAGACTCTTCCGATTTCGCCATGGTAACCTTTATGGAGTGTTCCTTTCTAAACAGTACCCATCCCCTTGAGGTCCACAGCAGCACCCTTCTTGTAGAACTGCATGTGTGACCAGAGGACCAACTCCACGTTTTCTAAAAGGAACAGAGAACATGTAAAGGTACATATGGAAGGTGGCAGCTGGGTGCACTGAGGCAGCAGGCTCCCTAGGGTGAAGTCTCAAGACAGTAAGACTTATTTCTCAAAACAGTGTTAGAGAAGGCTTTCTGGCAGGTTCCCAGCATAAATGTTGGGCATTTCTAACCAACTGCTGAGACACAACAGTTATGAAGTTTTGATTTTTAACCTAATCCTATTGTCTTAGGGTTTTTCTGCTGTGAACAGACATCATGACCAAGGCAGCTCTTATAAGGACAACATTTAATTGGGGCTTGGTCTGGCTTACAGGTTCAGAGTTTCAGTCTATTACCATCAAGGTGGGAACATGGCAATACCCAGGTAGGCATGGTGCAGGAGGAGCTGAGAGTTCTACATCTTCATCTGAAGGTTGGTAGCTAGGATGAGGGTCTTATAGCCCACACCCAGAGTGACACACCTACTCTAACAGGGCCACACCTTCTAATAGTGTCACTCCCTGGGCCAAGCATATACAAACCATCACACCTAATGTAAACATTTTGGGGAACGGTTATGTAATAAAGAATTAGGACAAGATGACAGAAGGCATGAGGACACACAGAGGGCACAATCTCTAGTTTTAAAGTAACCACACTGTTTAAAAAGGGTTAGGGGCAAGGGGGACACGGTGACACTCATCTTTAATCCCAACACAAAGGAGGCAGAGGCAGGCAGATCTCCGAGATCAAGGACAGCCTAGTCTACAGAATGAGTTCCAGGATAGCCAGGGCCAGTTAAGAGTACTTGTTTTCTTTTCAAAGGAGTCAAGTTAAATTGTCAGAATTCTCTTGGGAGGGACACCACCTCCTGCAACTTCAGTTACAGGAGACCCAATACCCTTTTCTGGTCACTGAGCGCATGTGCATAGACAGATAGACAGACAGACAGACCGACCGACCAGAGGGGAGGGGGACAGAGAGAGAGAGAGAGAGAGAGAGAGAAAGAGAGAGAGCACTATATATATTTTTAAAAGGCTACTGGCTTAGTGTGGTGGTGGTTTGAATACACTTGGCCTATGGAAGTGACACTATTAGGAGGTGTGGCCTTGTTGGAGGAAGTGTGTCACTGTGCAAGTGGTCTTTAAGCTCTGCCCAGTGTGGAAGAGTCACCTCCTGGCTGCCTTTGGATGGGATCAAGATGTAGAACTCTTGGCTCCTTCAGCACCAAGTCTGCCTGCAGGCTGCCTTGCTTCCCGCCATATTGATAATGGACTAAACCTCTAAACCTGTAAGCCAGCCCCAATTAAATATTGTTTTTTTTTTAAGAGTTGCCTTGGTCATGGTGTCTCTTCACAACAGTAGCACCCTAGCTAAGACATTTAGTTTCCAAAACCAGACTTCTGAAGACAGCTGGGACGGATCAGGCTTGCAATCCCAGTACTTCAGAGGTTAAGGCAAGAGGGTCAGGAATCTGAGACCAGGCTGGGTTGTGTGTTGAGTTTCAGGCCAACTGGGTTACCTGAGACTGTCTCAAAAGTTAAATAACAAAATCAAGCAAACAAACAAACACCCCTAGACTTCCAGCCAAGACAATATATCTGTAAACTTCAAGCCTGCTCACAGCTGTGCTGTGCACGCTGCAGACATCACACACCCCCAGCTCCAGAACAGCTCCCCGCTCAATCCTTACCCTGTAATGAACACATACAGTGGGGACAGTTGCCTCAGCTTTAAAGTGAGGCTCACGATCCTGACCCTTGCAGAACCATGAAGACTGGATGACATGGTGCTTGTACAAAGTTTGCTCCCATGCTCACCACAGATGAAGTGACCTCCATAACTATCCCAGCATGACACTGTGCAGCTGTGTGCGACAACTACACCCAGGCTGGAACAGATTGCTTGATTCTTCTCAGGAGAGTACTAAGATTACCCTAGAACCCAAAAGAACTGAAAAATGTACATGTGAAAACACACACACACACACATACACACATGTATAGAAATATTGTTCTTAAAAGGACTATATTGAGGAACAAACTAGTGGGAACTGCCCTAGTGTGCACAGTTGATGGCACACAAGTAATCTACATGCTACGACACAGGTGAACTTTCAATAATATTAAAGCCCTGTAAAAGGTAGCACCACATGATTCTCTTTGCATAAGAAGTCAAAAAGAGTAGATGCCTGGAGCACGATTATTAGCCTTTAGCAGAAGCTATTAGCTGCACATCTTTGATTATACAGTAAATGAATTATTACATCAATAAAATGGGTCTTAATAAGCAATACATCACAAGGTATAATTGTGCACACCTGTAATTCTAGCACATGGGAAGTAGAGGCAAGAGATCAGGGGTTGAAGGCCAGCCTCTGCTAAATAACAATTGGGGCCAGCCTGAACCACATGAAACTAGGTTTCAAAACAAAGCAACTATGTCTCCCAGACTGTACAGTCTGAAAGCAGGGTCTCAAACCTATGTCCTACCAGATGCCATGAGCCAGTCACTTCCTCTGAGTCCCTTCCTCTGTTTCACACACCCTCCTAGGGCTGTTTTGAGCTACTCCTCAGACACTGCAGGCACTGGATTCAGGGTACCAAACAAGTTATACAGAAAAGAGACTGAAGTCAGGAACTTGAGCTAGGAGACAGCACAGTCAGTAAAGTGCTTCCATGTAAGCCTGAAATCCTGAGTTCTATCCTCAGGACCCATGTAAGAAAGCCAGGTGGGGCTTTGTGGTCTGTGATCCCAGGACCAGGGAGCTGGAGAGAGAAAGGGGCTCACTGGCACATCAGTTGATCTAGCCTACTCAGTGAGCTCCAGATGAGACCCTGGAACTGGTACATAGCTCCACATGAACCATATTCATTATGGTCCTCTGGTGTCCACACACAAACTCCTTCTCCAATACCCACACACAAGAACATGCACATATATGCACACTCGCACGCACAGGCACGTCCAAATTAAAAGAACTAGGTGGCAGTCATAGAAGTAAACAGTAGCTAGGGACTGAAGCCAGAGTGTGGCCACACAGCCTGTCTCTTCTCCATTGAAGAAGCTAGCACTTCTACCAGATACCCAGCATGGCCTGAAAAAGCTACTGGTGAACATAACTAGACTTCAGGCCCCCGGGGTCCTGTGATTGTTCATGGTGAGGCCCCATAGTAGGAATTGGTGAGAATTTGATCCCAGATCTGCAAATATCCCACTTGGATCACACACACACACACACACACACACACACACACACACACACACACACCAGCAGAGCAGATAGTTACACTTAAGGCCTCTATGTTCACAGCTCTCCCACACTAGGCTGCAAGGCATAATTTAAACAGGCCGTCCTTATTTGTAATTACAAAGAAGTCATTAATAAGCCCAAAAGAAAAGTGCTAATTTGGCAACAAAGGCCCAGCCCTGTCTAACGTGTGATTTTCAATCTGACTCAGCCCATTTATCATTAAAATACAGCTTCACTTTAAAAACAGCAAACACACAAATAAACCACCACCCCATAATAGACACTAAGATAAAGAAAATTATAAACTGCCTTGTCAAAAGGCAGGTTCAGAAACCACCCATTAGTGCTGCTTGGCTAAGTGCTGCTTTGCAGGGCTGGCCCCGTGTGACACACACAAGGTAAACTGATCCTCCCAGACCTGTGGCACCATCCAAGGATGGCTCACACAGAAAAGAGACACCTGGTGTTTCTCTTTATCAGTAAGCCTGGTTAAGGCTGCCAAGCTGGTGCCTGCAACAGACATACTTTTCCTACTCGAGGAGAAACCTGTTGAGAACACACCCTGGACTTACAGAGGTTCACTAGAGCCCCTACATAGCATAGTAATGTTGGAGACCTCAGTGTTTAAGCGTTTTACACCCAAGAATTTTCTGCCTTGTCAATGTTCCACAGGTGTACTGTTCAGTGGGCCCACTGTGACCAGAGAACTAAATACATAAAATTTAATTTAATTTTAATTGGTTAAAAACTTTAAATAGTCATACCTACTACACAGCGTTAAGTGGTTTCTAATGCTTTACTATTAAAATATATATTACAGGGGCTGGAAAGATGGCTTAACATTTACTGCCCTTCCAGAAGACTCAAGTTCAGTTCCCAGGAGCTCACAGTTCTCTACCACTCCTGCTCCAGGGCATTTGGCACCCTCTTCTGACCTCCAGAGGCATACAAAGTACACACATATCCATGTAAGCCAAATACTCCTACATAGAAAAGACATCTTTACAAAAATATAACACATACTAGAATGGACAGCTTCTCACTCCACTTCCATAGTTAGTGATGTGTGGATTAAAAGCACAGTTGTTTCTAACCTCTTACGAAAAGCTACCCCGCATTCAACAGGAGCTCTGAGAGCTGTGACTGAACTCACTGACATAGACGCTTCGCAACACCCGGGGTTCAATCCCCACCTCTGTCAAAAGACAGATAAATCAAAAGGCAACCAAGTATTAGCCTGGCTTGGTGACCCACACCTGTGACTTCAGCACTAGGAAGCAGAGGGAGGGAGATCACCAAAGTTTTGAGGCCTGATCTACATAGAAAGTTCTGGGCCAGCTAGGGCTACATAAATGAGAGCCTATCACAAAATTCAATCAATCATCAGTCAACCAACCAATCAATCAGTATGAGAGACAGGGTCTAGCAGTTTATGGTCATCATGAACCAAATGTGATGTTTTCCATGCTTTTTCAACAGAGAGGGAAAAAGACTTTTTGAAAACAGTTCAGCATTTTAAGATTGCTTTAAATAATATTAAGAGGTTGCCCCTCCAACCCCCACAAGGAAAAAAATGTAGATATGCTGACAAAATTTAGCAAATGGCACTTTTGAAAGCTGTAAATCGCCAGGCAGTGGTTGTGCACACCTTTAATCCCAGCACTTGGGAGGCAGAGGCAGGCAGATTTCTGAGTTCGAGGCCAGCCTGGTCTACAGAGTGAGTTCCAGGACAGCCAGGGCTACACAGAAAAACCCTGTCTCAGAAAAAAGAAAGAAAGAAAGAGAGGGGGGGGGAGGGAGGAAAGAAAGAAAAAAAAACAACCAAGCAAGTGAAGTTGAGGAAGCATTTTTCTGGCATGTACAATACCCCAGGTTCAAATAGCACAAGAAAAAAAAATGACTCGTTAACTCTATTTTAAGCCATTACCCTATGATATTTTTTAAAGCTTGTGGTTTCAACTGTGTAAGTTGTATAATACATTTATGGTATATTTAAAATGTCCTATTTTAGCTGAACGTGATGACACACATCTATAATCCAAGAACTACTGTTGAGGCAGGAGGACTGAGGCAGAAGGATTATTGTGAGTTCAAGAAGACTAACCTGACCTACCAGGAAATTTTGAGGCCAGCCTAGGATTCCTAGTAAATTCCTATCTCAAAAAGCAAAGACAAAAAAAAAAGTATGATGTATATGAAAAACACACATTGTGCAAAATTTTCAAAAACTAAAATCACCACCTAAAGAGAAAAAAAGCCATAACTAGATTCGTAAGTGAATGTATTGGGGGTGGGGAGGGTGCACACCGTACAAGGATGAGGGCCTACCAAACCAATCAGGAAATGGAAAGGAAAAACAGTGAAGAGCTGCAGTTTAGGGGTCAGATCAGGAGAGAAGGCTCCAGAGATGGGGAGGGGAACCATGAGGCCTCCACAGAGAGAGGCTCAGGGTCAAAGCTGATGAAGATACGAGGCTGGCACGTCAGCCAGTCTTGCTAATGACCACGGCTTCAGAAAACAGATGACAAAGTTTTCACAAACAAAAAAATTCCAGGAGCTTAAAATAGCCCTGATCCTGGACTGTAGGTGCCAGGATCTTGTAGGAGGCTGTCAAGATGGCTCAGTGGCTGGGGCAACAGGGCCACACGTGGTACACATATATAATGCAGGTGACATAATCATACACATAAAATAAATCTTAGCGTCTTGCATGGCGTTAACACATGAGCTGACTGACTAGCCATCTCTGCACAGGTTTCTTTGATTTAGGTTAACAGGCGAGAGTTTGCAGACAGGGGTTAACATTTTTTCAATTCCAAGTTAGATTTTATTAAATTCCTCTCAAAGAGTCCATATGTGGCTGGCAACAAAACTAATAGACAGAATGAGCACATGACCTTCGAACCTAAGGAGACACCCACCAACCTCTCCTTTTTGTGGAATTCACATTTAACAGAAACCTGGCAAAGGCCACTGCCTGGTAACTGATGTAAGAGTCCACTAGGGGGAGCAGGAATGCAGAAACTGAAAGAGTCTCTACTTCTTACCAAATACAAAACTTCAAAATTAACTGAGAAGAAATTAGAAATGGGCATTTATTGAGTGCACTAAAAGCTCTCACAAGATCAAAGGTCAGATTCACAAACAGTACAAGGAAGAAGGTGTCATGATTAACATCCATGCACACCAACACAAACGTGTCCCAGTAGAACACGAGAGAGCTATTACAGCGTTCGTTCCAGACAGGAGTGATCAGAATCTTCAACCCTCTTCTTCCATGGGGAAAGACTGAGACACAGCACCCAGCCCACCCTCTGACTGCCTGGCCACTGAGAGAAGTCATCTAGAAAAGGCTATGGCAAGTGAGTGAGTTTCCTGGCCAGGCCTCTCAATGGGGGAACCCAGGCTTTATCTAGGGCAAATGTTCCTGACTCTGACCTCACACCCAACCCTTGGCCATGAAACTTGTCACTGGAAGCAAAGCTCAGTCGGGGAATGAGCAACAGGATGGAATTCTTGAAGCATCTCCTGAGTGGCACTGAGTGGAGGTGTCAAGGGGTGGGAGCTCAGTGAAAGGGAACCTGCCCCACCACTTAGAAGGGCCTGTGTTTCAGAGATGACACATGAGGTATGATGTAACCTGTTTCCAAGGAGTGTTGGAGAAAATCTCATCTGCCCTGTTTGCAGTGGAGTCTTGGAGGAGCCAGTACAGCTCTCGGAGATGCCCAAAGATGAGCTACCTACCAAGTCACAACTGCATTAAGCACCTTCACTCCCTGGTACAGCAGCAACAGACATGCATTGCCGAGCTGAAGGTGCCTCCGCTGAGTGCAGGCACCAGCTTGTAGAGCAGAAGTGAGACATCCAACTGCCAAAGGACATACGTACAATCCCACTGTCAACTCCAACCTTGCAGACCTCAAGGAGACAATTAACTACAAGTTCCTCGAATGAGTGAACTCCCCCTACAGCCAGCAAGAGTGACCTGCTGCAGAGGGATGATCAGGACCTTGTGCTGTGCTCCAGGCTGTAATCAAGCACTCCCTGTAGAGATTGGCTATGATTGAAAATGCCTACAAATGTAGCTGGCCCCCAGGGTCTGGACACACTTAAAGATGAGACAGAGATGAGCAATACTGTGAGCACCATGTGAACAAGAACATCCTGGGCAAGCAGGCTGCGGCAGTGATGGCCCATGAGAACCAGCGTATGGTGCAGGAACCAGGGCTTGTCATGACAATCACACACAGTGTGAAGGAGATGGAGAGGGTAACTGGCTTTCAGAGAGAGGTGGAATCAGCAAAACCCATCACACAGAGGCTGAGCCCTGAGTCCTCCCCTCTATCCTTATGCCCTGGCTCATAACTGAGCCATAGACAGCCTGCTTTCCTGGCATGAAGAACTTTGGGGCAGCTGACCCTCCTCGTCTTCAGGGTAGATGCATGTAACCCCAGATAGCACAAGATCCTAAGTATAATGTTTCTTATTGCACATCCATAGTGTATGTACATGATAAAATATAATTTCTGAATTAAGGAACAGTAAGAGATTGAAACTACTAACAATCAAATGGAACTATTTTTTAAAATATATAATAATAATCAAAACAGTTTAACGCAATAATAATTACTCAAAACTTGTTTCGTTCTTGAAGTTTCCATTACACACTTTCAGACACCGGACTTAAAACTGAAACCACAGAAGGCCAAACACAAAAGAGTGTAAGCTATGGTAGGTATGAACACGACCACTTCAAGCACGACCATTTAAAATTTAACCCTTTAATGAAGGACAGTGGCTCAATGGGTGAAGCACTTGCCACAGAAACTTAGGATCTAGGTTTGGATCTCCAGAACCCATGTAAAGTCAGACGTGCTAGCATGTGTTTATAATCCCAGAACTCCTAGGTGGGAGGCAGAGACATGAGAATTCCAAGAAGCTCATGGGACAGCTAACTTGATGCATCCAATAACCTGGTATGTGCAGCCATAAATAAGAGACTCTATCTCAAGCAAGGTGGTAGGTAGAGACTGACATACAGGAACACACTGTGGCATGCACAGCAGTACGTGCGTGCGCGCAAGGTAAGCAAACACATTTTTAAAAATTAAAATAAAATTTAATTAAAAAAAACATTTGAGAATGTTTCTTATTAAGAGGACAGGAAAACAGAAGAAAGGCAAGTGGCAGACTATGGTTTGGCAGTTCCTGGCAGATCTCTATCGCACAACTCAGTAAGAGGCCAATTGATGGACGTACAGGCCATCAACCTACCAAGATACAGTGCCCACCTACAAGAGGACCACAGCGTCCTCTCCATGCTGCTTCCTTTCAAACTTACACCCTCAAAGAGCTCATCTGTCCTTACGGTACAGTTGTTAATTGATAATCCAGTTGTCAATGGTTTTGTTTATATATTTGATTAATTATCAAGGGATAAATTCTCAGTGTGTAGATAATCCACCAAAATTAGGTGAACTCCCTTGGTTTGGGTAGCAATGCAAGTTCTGGGTTGTTTTGCCCTTAAACTAAAATTGAAACTGTTCACAGCTTATATTTTTTTTGTTTGTTTGTTTCGAGACAGGGTTTCTCTGTGTAGCCCTGGCTGTCCTGGAACTCACTCTGTAGACCAGACTGGCCTCGAACTCAGAAATCTGCCTGCCTCTGCCTCCCAAGTGCTCAGATTAAAGGCGTGTGCCACCACCGCCCGGCTTGTTCACAGCTTCTAAACACATACTCCAAGGGAAGGCTAGCTGAGAGCAAAATCTTGTTTTACATAATCTTCTGGGTAAATCATTAACTCCTGTCAGGAACAGTCACTACACGTGGGTTCCAAAAGGCACTCACTATGTGGAAGAAACACTGGGCACAAAGAAGTAAAATAAATAAGTAAGTAAATAAATAAATAGGTTCTTTAAAACAAAACTTTAAATTTACTGTGTGACGTGTGTGTGTGTGTGTGTGTGTGTGTGTGTGTGTGTGTGTGTGTGTG
>JANHMN010000003.1:151060195-151091778 GCA_030674055.1 Rhabdomys pumilio
TGTGTGTGTGTGTGTGTGTGTGTGTGTGTGTGTGTGTGTGTGTGTGTACTCAGTCACGCAGACACAAGGTCAAAGGACAACTTCCTGGGGTCAGGTCTCCCCTTTCACCTTTACACAGGTCCTGGAGATGGAGCTGAGGTCACTGAGCTTACAAGGCAAACACTTTACCCTCTGACCAAATCTTTGTTTCCTGATCCCAAGCCAGAGTGTGGTTAAAAACACTAAAGGAGTGACGGTCCCGACCCAAAGCCTTAGGTGACACATTTTTAAAGAGGAAGCATAAACTCTAGCTGTTGCCTCTATTCTCAATGAAGTCCAGCCAAGAATCCAGTCATAACTGTGTGTCCACTAGTGGTCCCAGCAGAGCTTAAAACTGAGAAGCAACATTTTAAATAGTGTTAACAACTGTAAGTTGCCCAGGCAAACACCATTAACCCATGAACTCTGGAAGAGAACCATACTGTGAGAAAACCAGGAAGAAACACAAACAGCCTCAGCTAAGCTCCAAGTCTTCCTACCTACATCTAGCCCCTGGATTGCCTGACCCAGGTTTCATGAGCCTCCTTCCTGGACCCAAGGGCAGCAACTGGCTCTGTATCTGCTCTGTCACCACAATCACCTGGCTCCAAAATTCATTAATTGTTCTCCCTAGTCAAAATTCCCACTATAGCCAAGTGCAGTGGCGTGACCATGCACCTTTAATTCCAGCACTCAGGAGGCAGAGGCAGGTAGATCAGTGGGTTCAAGGCCAGCCTGGTCTATATAGTGAGTTCCAGGACAGTCAGTGCTACATTGTGAGACCATGTCTCAAACAAACACCTCACACTACACCAACATACATGCTTTCAGCTGATGAGAAGAAATCAGACAGGTCTTCTGTAAAGCATTATAAGTGCCTGGTGGACCCAAACCTCCTGGAGACATCTAATGTTTTAAGAGCTGAACTCTGACCCCAATACACCTTATAGAACTGTGACCCTCAACATTCAAGTTTCCCAGCACACATAAATTATTTTATCTATTTCTCAATCTACATTTGGTAGCCACAAGATACCCTGCTGTCAATAATACTTTCAAACTGGGTTGAGGGAAACAGTTATTTCTACCAGAAGCCATGAAGACCTGAAGAAAGCACACTGAGCTGACAATATTTCTATAATTAAAGGTATAGTTTTAAACAGGTGTCTATGTGATCTACCTCCTCTAAGCTGTGTCTTACTCATCTCTGAGTCTCTTGGGCCTCATAAAGTAATGGAGACACAGAATCTCTGGAAGAAAACAGCTCTTAAAAATATTGTATCAGGCCAGAGAGATGGCTCAGCAGTTAAAAGCACTGGCTGCTCTTCCAGAGGGCTTGAGTTCATTTCCCAGCAACCACATGATAGCTACAACCATCTATAGGGGGATATGATGCCCTCTTCAGGAGTGCAAATAGAGCACTCATATACGTAAAATAAATAAATCTTTAAAATAGAAAAATATTGATATATAAGCCAGGCTGTGGTGGTTCGTGCTTTTAGTTCCACCACTCAGGAGGCAGAGGCAGGTGAATCTGCGAATTTAAGGCTAGCTTCATCTACAGAAAGAGTTCCAGGACAGCCAGGGATACACAAAGAAACCCTGTTTCAAAATAAATAAATAAATAAATAAAAAAGGAATACTGATTTATAATTTTTACAGATGATTGCCCAGTGGAAAAATTTGTCCTATATACTCTCAGCAATAAAGTTTACAAGTCTAGAAATCAACAGAAAATATGCAACCTTTTGACCTGAGACACAACACTGCCATTTACAAAATACATATCTGAATATTGCACAACTAAGTTATCAAAAATAATAATAGTAAATCAAAATAGACCTCTTATCATAAGCTGGGGGACATACTCAGTTGGTAGATTACTTGCAAAGTGTGCACAAAGCCCTAGGTTCCGTTCCCAGTACACATAAACTGGTATGTGGTCTCTGTCTGTCAGCCTAGCACACGGGAAGCTCTAGGCCATCCTCAGCTACAAAGTTTAGGGTTCTCCTGAGGTATTGAGATGGGAGATGGGGGGACTTGTATTAAATATGTTTACAATTTATGGGCTGCATTCACAGGAACACTGAGCTGAAGGCTCAATGTGCTGGAAGCACTTCTCCCCCTACTTCCTTCCAACCTGAGGGTAAGACACACACAGAAGCTGGTGGAATCAAGATTACCTGCAGGTTTCAAATGGACCTGGGCTCACATTTCTTCCCCGTAACATACGTCAAGCAAGTGTTTGCTGTTTCTGAGCCTTGTTTTCCTCGCTTATAAAATGAATACAACCCCTCCTTCCCAACTGTCTGGGAGAATTCAGTGGGCTCTAAACCCAGAGCCTACCATTACTAAGCCTGAGATCTCCTGCTCCAGCTTCACCAGCAAAAACACCCGCACCCAAATGCAGCATGAGAGCACGAGGCAAGAACGGCACCTCCTCCTGTCCTGTGGGTATCTAATGAGGCATCGCATGCAAGCTCTGTCCAAGGCTTGGAAGCTGAGCTGAAATGAACCTGTCCCCAGTGAACACCACAGCATCTGTGAAAACCGGGACATGAACTCGGAGCCATTTGCAAGCTTTACTTGGGAGCATCTTAGACTTGTCACTCCAGAGATGTCTTGTGCAAGGTGTTTCTCAGGAAGGGGGGCAGGACGGGTTGACCTGTATCCAGGCCATAAACATCTATACACACATACATACATACACACATATATGTATGCATGTGTGTACATATTTATATTCATAACTGTATGTATGCCATAAACACATGTGTTCTTATTTGTCAATCAATTAGATAAGAGCACTGGCTGCTCTTACAGAAGACTCAGGCTCAGTTCTCAACACCCACATGGCTGCCCACAACCACCTGGATCTTCAGTCCCAGGGGATCCAACACCCTCTTCTGACTTCCACAGACTCCTGGACACATAATGGTAATACTACCTATACTCAGGCACACACATGAACACATAAAATATCATTTTAAAAACTTCTGTGATCTTCTGATTATATACACACATTTCAAAGGTTTCTACTTTTGAGGACATTTTTGTAATCCTCCAAAGAGCACGTTATAATCAAGTACTCCCCAATCAAAGGGCTTCTGCTGTTTACACTGTGAATGATAGCCAGGTGGGAACAATCCAGACCCAGGGACAAACAGGGATGACAGCTTTCTCAGAGTATAACAGGTCAATCCATAAATCACTATCCTAAGTATGAAGCCAAAAGCATACGGCTGGGAACTGTCAGGGAAGGATAGGCTACTGCCGTGTCCTTAGGAGAGTTCATTGCTAGAATATGATCCAACCTAACCAGCCCAGACATTTATTCTTCAAATTACACTCCAGATGCAGGGGACAGTGTAGTAGCTATTTAGAGCTGGGGGAGACCCCCACACAGCTAATGCACTTAATTAACAAGTCACCTCTCCAGCCCATCTTTCCAGCCCCAGAGTGATTTTAAGTGAGGGTCTGAACTCACACTAGACGGATGTTCTTTTGCTCTTTCCTATTCGGAGGCCAGAGGGCCTCACCAGTGCTCCCCAGATGACAGTGAGTCCTCTCTGCCGAGAGTGTGGAACACAAGCATGATCTCTCCTGTGCTTTCCAGAGAAGTCGATCACAAACACGACACTTAGAAACTTGGCAATGCCCGAGCTAAATTTATTTTTAACCCAGTTCTGTTTGGCCATCTTTTTTAGCAGAAAAGCCCAGTGAGAAATTTATCTTTGAACAGCAGATGCCTGGTATCCCGACAGAGAGCAAGTTGCAGGGACTGAGGAAGGAGAATCTCAGCTATCTTTCCAAAGTTCCTGACTTTTGTGCAATGAAGACCAGTCAACTCCAGAACTTGACTTAAAATAGATAAAGATAAAAATAAGTACTGTAATGTAATATATATATATATGCATATGCAACAGATCTCTCTTCAAGTTATAAAACTAAGCCTAAACATTTATAGATATCTAGGTCAACACACACATACACACACACACACAGAGAGAGAGAGAGAGAGAGAGAGAGAGAGAGAGAGAGAGAGAGAATGAATACACATTCATGTGTATGTGCAAAGAGCTAGAGACGTAATTCGGTAGTAGAATGCTTCCCTCACACGCATGAGGCCTTGGGTCTCATCCCCAGGAAAAATAAATAAACTATACACATATATTTAAGCTCCAGCACAGGGAGGGGTGCAGAGGGGAGTGAATTAGGTCACTCCCCAGAAGTTTCCCTCCAGCTCCATTTTCTACTCTCCACACAGTGGGACCCTTTGTTCATTGTTTGAAGCACTGTAAACTGTTTGCACATCTATTGTGAGCTCTGGCTGACTCCAAGTCTGGAGTGGAGGGGAGGGGAGGGTGGGTAAAATGGGATTCTGTGAATATAGTTCTGGTACTTTCAAATCCACACAAGCTCTGCAAATAGCCGGTTCCAGCTAATCCAGGGCAGGAGCAAAGTCACAGGTCCTGTGCTTCTCAGTGCATTTGCTTACATGTCGATTCTCCGTATAGCGTTTCCAGTTTCTCAGAGAAGCAGTACTGTGGCCAGGAGCCTCAAATGGCACTTGGTGAATCACATGACCACTGTTTCCAGCTAACAATTATTAACAGTAATAGACAGTCAGGGTATGTTGGAGTGGTAGAGAAGATAATTCTAATGAAGGATAAAAATTCACCAATATTCCAAAGTTGGGGGGGGCAGGGCGGGGAGAAACAAGTCAAGTTTTCTCCAGGGGTGACAGAGAGCATTGTCAAAGGTACCAAATAAAGACTTTAAAGGTAACATTTTATAAAACTTAGATTTTATAAAACAAACGCAAATGACTGAGATCGCTACTGCCCACGGTTTTGATGGACTATTCTGTCAGCATGAGATTCGAAGCCTAACTGGGACAAATACGTAATCTCTTTCCATTTCATTTGACAAAATTCCAAAGAAGTTAAAGATGAGTGGAGCCCATTACAAAAAACTCAGATTTATATACTACCTTATATACTATCAGATGAGAAGGACATCTAAGACAATGTACTCACCAGAGTTGATAAGTTATTCATTAAAGAATTAAGTTAATGAAATTAAGCCATCTTCTGTTTCTTCGTTAACTTGTAAACTTGAAAATCATTATTTCTTTGGTCTCGCTTGATAGCCTAAAATTGCTAGGTAGCCCAGGCTAACCTCAAGCTCTTAATTCTCCTGCCTTAGCTTTCCCAAGTGCTGATATTACAAAATTGATACCACAGCTATCTGTTTCTTTTTTCTTCCCGTTCTAGGGATGAATCCAGGACCTAGTGCATGGTAGGCAGGTGCTCCGCTACTTAGCAACACCCTCAGGCCTTTGAGTGTAGCTTTGCAAACTCACTCCTCCTATAGCAAGGTAACCAGAGCCAGAAATGGTGGCACATGCCTGTAGTTCCAAACACAGAATTTGAGACCAACCTAGGCAAGCAATATAGTGTGATGCGGGAGGCAGGAAAGGGCTAAACCACAGGATGTAGACCCTTCCAAAAGCAGGATACCTTATGGAGAAGACAGAGCTGTTATAGGTCACCTGGACTGTATCAGGTGACTGACTATAAAGTCAAAGGACAGCCTTGGGAGTGTGCAAACAGAAAGTCTAGTGCTCCCTCAAAATGATGAAGGAAATAAGAAATGACAGCCACTTCCACTGGCTACTGACTGAATACCTCAGAGCAATCTCACGAGGCACCCAGGCCTTTCTGGCATAGAGAGCTTTTTACCAGAGGCCAGACACTTCCAAATCTCTGGCTGAGGAACCCTGGGCAAGGGAAGTACACACGGATGATCTGAAAGCATGAATGCTAGCAGAAGTCTCCCAGTGTTCCTCTTTCCTTCGCCAGCAGCAGCAAACTGATTCCCCACCTCCTTTCCCCTCACCAGCCTCAGAACCATCAAGGCTGAGGAAGTAATGGGTTCTGCGGAGCCTGGCACAACCCCAGAGTCTGTGGGGCAAATCTAAATGCTGGTTATGGGACCTTGGTTTTATGCCAGCAGCCTTCAACTGTTTGGGGGGATTGCCAATATTCTGCATTAAGTTTCTCTCTCCTAGAAATCACCATATTTTCCTGACTAAACCCTGACCTACAGGCTCTGTACTCAATGCCTGGTTTACAGATGCAAAGACTGGACACGATAAAATAGTAAACTGCTTAAGACCAGGGAAAGAAGCGGCAAGATAAAACAATTCATGGCCGGGTCTATGTGACGTCAGAGTTACAGACTGACACTTAATTATCCCATAGCTCACAACACAAGGATTCTAATACTTGAAATTCACACAAGAAAAATGTGTATATGTGCCTAATATAATGTGCAGGAAATTTCTTAAAAACAGCTTTATTCATAATAGCAACTTTTAAAAAAAAATCCATCAAAAGAATAAAACGCTGAATGCGCATACGCGTGGGATATTGAGTGTGCACACACATGGGATGGTACTGAGTGTGCATGCACATGGAATGATGCTGAGTTTGCAGACATATGGAATGACATTGCATGCATATACAGAGAATGAGTGTGCACACACATGGGATAATACTACGCATACACATGGAATGGTGAGTGTGCACACACATGCCTGTACACACTCATAGGATGATGCTGAGTGTGCACACGTGGAATGAGGCTGAACGTGCATATGCATACACATGGAATGTTCCTGAGCAACAAAAGACCTAGTGAATCTCAACACAACACAGACAGATGTCATGGAGAGTCCCTAGAAAGAAGGAAGACATAAATACTGGCTTCTCCATGTCAAAGAAAACTAGTCCCTGGAGAGGGGAATCAAATAAGGTTCCCTTGGTGGGGCCAGTTCGATGATGACACAAAATGTCTACCTTTCTAACCAAATGGCAACCACACCACTGACTTCCTTGAAGCTTGTGACTAGATGGTACAACACACAACAAGTACTGAGTCGTATATTTAAAATGTTAAATTTAATATTATGTTTTACTGGAATTAAAATACCTTTACTTTTAGTACCAATCCCCCCCAAAAAAATCATTAAGCCTTTTATTTGAAATTTAAACACAAATCTGTATATAAATTATACTTCAACAAACACCACAAACATGACAATATAGAAAATGTTTGATAATGTAGGCTGTAGAGGGCAGATCTCTGCTGGATTCTTCTGTTTCTTTGGTAAATCCTTTCTGTATGGAAATATTCCAGACAAAACTGTTTTAAACTCCAGTTCTTAAGAAAGCTCAGAGTATCTTTTCTTTCCCTTCCCAACCACTGCCTCCTAGAGTCATCTGCCAAAGGCATTTGAGCAGTATACCCAACACCTTAGATTAAAGTCTTCATTTAGGCCGGGCTGCCTTCAATCCCAGTACTCTGGAAGCAGAGGCAGGCAAATCTCCGAGTTCGAGGTCTACAGAGTGAGTTCCAGAACAGCCAGGGCTACACAGTAAAATTCTATCTTAGAAAGAAAAAAACAAACAAGCTTCACTTAGGGCTGAGGGTGTAGCTCTGAGGTAGAACACTTGCCTAACAAGAACAGAGCCCTGAGTTTTTCCCAGCAGTCCAAAAAGGAAAGAAAATAAATCCTGATACAGGCCATATACAACTCTGGACCACCTGGGGGCCTCTTACTTTCCAAGAGGCTCCAGCTGCCTGATTTGCCCCGGTAACAATAACACTAGGAGGAAAGAAACAAACGTATTCAGTTTCATACCTGGGAAATTTCAGGGAGTGTCTACAATGCCACAAATCTCTCTCCTCCTCTTAAAACTCACCCAGACACTAACCAGAGCAGCCTGAGGCTGGGGAAATGCTCTCCCTGAGGACGTGCTCAGAAGTGCTGGACTCTAGCTGAAGCTACAGAGAGCAAGCACTTTCACAGGAGTCTGTGAATGAGGAAGTCTCCCAACCATCAATCAGGAGTCTGGTTTCTGGCCTGGCTAGAAGGAGAACCAGAAAAGTCTCCCAACTGCAGCCTGGAGCCCCTTCTGTGCTCATCCAGGCAAAAGTTCACCAGGGAGAAAAGTCTATGGCAACAGATAAGGGTGTGTGGGAGGCTCCCTGCATGCAGCATTGCCTGGAAAGGGTGGAGAAAAGAATGAAAATGGATTTTCAAGAAGCCCTTACAAGATGGCTGGAGTGGGGCTGGAGAGGCGGTGGCTCGGCAGAAAGAGGCGGTGGCTCGGCACGGTGGCTCGGCAGAAAGCGCCGCTTACTGCTCCTTAGAGGACCCAAGTTCAGTTCCCAGAATGCACAGCAGGCAGCTCACAACTGCTTATAACTCCAGTTGGGGGGGGGGGGGTGATTAAGAGTGCTTCTCTTTCTTCCAGAGGACCTGAGTTCAATTCCCAGCACTCCATCAGGTGGATCACAATTGCCTGTAATTTCAACTCCAGGGAATCTGACATCCTCTTCTGGCCCCCAGGGACACCAGTGTCTACACATACACATTGAAAATAAACCAAATTTATTTTTTAAATGATAAGGGTTGGAAAGACTACTCAGTGGTTAAGAGCACTTGCTGCTCTTACAGAGAACCTGGGTTCATTTTCTAGTACCCGCAGCTCACAACTGAAGGGGCTCTGGCTACCTTGAGTAGGCCAGCATGGCTCTAGCAGACCACGTCCTTCTCCCCCAGTCCCTCTGCCTGGCTTAAAAACTACATCAAAAACAAACAAACAAACAAAAGTGTTAGATTACATTCCTAAGGCTAACCCCCAAGGTCTAATTGCTCAAGGTCTAGCTATTAAGTTTAGCAATCAAAAGCTCCCTCAAAGTACCTAATTAACATGAACAATTAAAATGAAAACACTTCCGCCACTAACACAGGGTTTCCTATCTGCCTGCCCCCTCTCCATCCAGAGGCAGTCCTTTGTCCCACTCCGGGACAAATACCCCTTCCCCCCCTTCTTTCTTTCCTCTTCTTTGTTTTCTTCCTCTAGCCCTTGTCTTATTCTTGCTCTCTGTCCCTCCAGGGCAAATGCATCTCCTTTGTGCTAAGAATTTGGTTTGGGGGGGGGAGGGGGGCTCCTGAGTCCACACTTTTCCTAACTCCAGTCCCAAGGATATGACATTCTTGTCTGGCCTCTAAGAGTACCAGGTACAAACAAACATAGTTCACAGACATACAAGAAGGCAAAACACCATACATATAGAGCAAAAAATAATTTCAGGGAAAAAAATTACAATCTGGAAAAGGGAGGAGAAGACAGATGCTACTGGCTTGAGGAGGGAAGAGAAGCTGGGGCTGGCTGGGCTAGTACATTATTCAAGCTGCAACTAAATAACAGATCTTTCCACTGCTTGGTGACCTAAGCAATCAAGTACTTGGGGACCTTCGCCTTTAAACAATATGTTGTTTTGGTTTTTTTTAACTGTCTTTCTGAAAGAATCCAATGGATCGCTTTTTAAAAGAAAAAACAAGAAAATAAACACACACACACACACACACACACATACACACACACACACACACACAAATATAGCTGAAGGAGCAAGTAATTTGGAGTATCTTGCTTCAAACTCCTTAGAATGATCTCTAGGCTTTACACTCAAGCACTGAGAGCCCTCAGAAAGTTAAGGGCCAAAAAATGGCTTTATTAACCATCAAAACTAAGTAGAGCTTAATTCCCACACCAAGTGACCAGTTAATTAGCGCTGCGGTTCCTGCTGCTTCTTCTGCAACAAGGTAACAATTTTAATTGAGACCAACCTGAGCTAAACATAGCGCCATCTCAACAACAGCACACAGAGAGGTCCAAAAGCAATTCTATACTTTTTTTTTGGGTTAAGACATTTTAGCTCATCAACTATCATCCATTCGCTACATAAATATAAGGAATTCTCTCAATTAAGCTCTCCACTAGTCTGATTCATGGTAGCTCATGCCTTCCCAAATCAAGTGGATCTGATGAGTACACAGTGAATACGTCTGATGCCCTGCCCTGAAAGCCCTTGTGCCTACCACTATGACTCACACAAGGGCAGGGCTCACAGCTAATGGGAAGTGACTGGCGGTATGCAGGGGCTGGAGTAAACAGGGGCAGGTGTACACCAGCCAATCCCACACAGCCGGAGCAGCTGACTCCAGACTGAAGAGGACCAAAGAGGAAGGTGCTCCTCCGAAACTGAGCTCACCAGGAAGTCCTTTAGTTTTGCCAAGAAACTCCCTTAGTAATCTCATCATTCGACTCTGTTGGATCCTCCAGAGACTTCAGAGTGGCAGGTGACGTCTCAGAGAAACATGGATGACTCTCGTGGGTGAAACTCCGCCCACCCAGGTTCTCAGGTGCGCCTGCTATCCTTGTAAGGCAAAAAGAAGAAACTGAACTAGCGCTGTATGTGGGCTAGATCAGCTCTCAGATCGTGTAAACAAATTGCCACAGTCGGACACTAAAGCAATGAGGCTGGCTGACAAATGTATTTTTCTTTCCTCCTGAGAACAAAGGCCCTGCACGAAAGCTCCAAGCCCTAGAAGGACAAAATACCTACAAGAAAGCATCATCTCCTTGTGTTGTCTAACAGTCAACTCAGAGATTAAAAACATTCCAATTCCATCTTGCAGGGGAGCTCCTTAGGCAGAGAGGTAAACACCCCCTCTCCCCCTAAACTGACCAGATTCACCAGGCCCTTTCTTTCCTACCCAAGTAAGCAGAGCCCAGCAGGGAGAAGACTTTCAGACAAGAAGAGCTGCCTGGAAGACATTTTAGCCAACTAAAGCTGTAAAGGACCCTTCCATCTGCTGAGCTGCCTGCAGGCTGTCCAGCGTGGTCCAGGTTCCCAGCTTTTGTGAGCTGTCAGCCATGAGCCTTGGTGATGCAGTTATTCTGGGGTGATTTGTGCTCATCCACAAGAGGAGTCATCTGTAATCCTGAATCCATATTCCTGTAGGGAACCCCAATTAAACTCACTGGATCGCCAAACTGGACTTTGGTGGTATCCTTACCACTGAAAGTTGGGTCTATGATGGGTCCCCGATCTGTGTTTGAGTAGAGTCTATCCAGTAAAAAATTTGGTCACACAATACCTAGCTTGCCTTATCTTCAACTCAAGAAACTAAAGTTTCTGTAACAATATCAAAGTTTTTGTTTACTATGATGGCAAAAATGTAACTGAATTTTTTTAGACTGGTGTACAATCTAAAAACTGTTACAACCAAGAAAAACTCCAAACCTGATCTGGACAGATGTGTCAGCAGTTAAAAGCACTGGTTGCTCTTTCGGAGGACCAGGGTTTGGTTCCCAGAACTTATTTCTCTGCTCACAGTCACCTGTAAGCCCAGAGCCAGAGGATCTGCCACCCCCTTCCAGCCTCCAAGGGACAACAGGTACCCATTGTTGTACAGATACAAGTGCAGGCATATAATAAAATAATTTTAACTTTAATAAGTACCTGGCACAGCAGGTACTTAGCATATTCCAGGCCCTGGATTCCACCACCACCACCCACCACCCACCCCCGGCTCCCAGAAACAACAAAGGGGATAAGAGGTATTCATTCAGAGATGTGTCAAGGTTACATTTTCACCATTACTATATTTACTCCTCGCACAGAACAGGAGGAGGAGAAACATAAATAGAAGCCACACCCATCAAAGTCTGGTTAGGCTAAAACATTAGTCTGAGTTCAACTAAGCACATTACAAAATATATCCTACCATGAAATGATGCCAGCCTGTATAGTGTTGAAGAACCAACTGTAACCATCTGCCAGGTGGCATTCAGCAAATAGCATGTGCTACTATGTATGACATGACTAAATACAAGTCACTAGCCAAAGGCTTAGGACGACACCTCACAAATGGCGCCAAGGGCACACAACTAGAGTCCGCCTGTGACTCAGTGTCTCCTCTTCCTTTTCACTCACATCATGTGCATCTCACTGTTCTTCTTAAGTCAAAGCAAGGGGGTGTTTTCTAATCTCAAACATTCCAGTTCCTACAGTATCCGCATTAGAGCCCCTTTTACAGCTCAAAATATGCACCAGAAGTATAAAAATGGGTTCCATCCTCAGCACCACAGAGCTAATTCACTAACTAAAAATAAAACTCCCTCCACACTACACATTTTGGAAAGACCCTGAGAAGTTCAAACCATTTCCGTGGCAAGCTATTGGGTGATCTGCCTTCTTCAGGCCCCACTTGAAAACAAAGATATTCCCAGGAAGGGCCGAAGCACCTCCTCCAGCCCCTCCACTTTATCACAAAAGAATGAACAGCATTTGGCTGTGTTAGGCGATGTAACACCTACTTGGAAAAAGCAGACAAGGGAAGGGAATCTGGCCAGATGTTAAAGGAATCTCACAGACACACAGTGGGCTAACACAGACAAGAATTACAGAAATGGGGATGGCCACAGGCTCAAGACAGAGGCCATGGTGCTCAACACTTCTGGTCTCCCAGGACGATTATGGATTATGCACGTGCTGCTCTTGAAGACATGAGGGGGTTGCAGGGGTGGGGAGGTGTCACTCAGAGTTCTCCAGAACCAAGTCACATGTGTTTTGCACAATAACGCCCAAGGCTCAGATAGTAATAGCCTTTGAATTCTCAATTTTTACCTCTACTACTGACTTACCACGATAAGCTCACAAATGGTTTTTTTTTAGATTTATTTATTTATTTATTTATTTGAGTACACTGCAGGTGTCTTCAGACACATACTAGAAGAGTGTATCGAATCACACATTACAGATGGTTGTGAGCCACCATGTGGTTGCTGGGAATTGAACTCAAGACCTCTGGCAGAGCAGTCAGTGCTCTTAACTACTGAGCCATCTCTCCAGCCCACTCACAAATCTTAATACAGTTTTACTTCACAATTATTTTTGTTCCCTCCTAAGCTACTTAATCTTCAAATAAGTGGGACTAGTGATTGGCTTTACTTTCTATTACTCATGTGATATTAATGTATAAGAACTGAAAAACAGAATATGTCCAATCCAAGAAACTAATAAAAAAAGATAGAATTTAATCCCTGTCGAAGAGAATTATTGGGTTAGCTTTGGTGGTGGTAGTAGTGGTTTGGGTTTTCTGTTATTTTGAAACAGGATCTTATTATGTTGCCCAGGCTGGCCTAGAATTCACAAAGATCTGCAAACTTCTGCCTCCAGGAGTGCAGGATTAAAGGCATGTGCTACAAGTGACTGAATTACTTCAATATTGCTGTGTCATTATTTAAATGATTAATTAAATTACTTAAATTAAAGGCGTTACACACCTTTAATGCCAGCACTCTGGATGAAATGCAACAGCAGATAGATCTCTGAGTTCGAGGCCAGCCTGGTCTATGGAGTTCCAGGACAGCCAGGGCTACACACAGAAACTCTTGTCTCAGAAAACAAAATGGGGCTGAAGAGTTGACAACATTAAAAGCACTTGCTGCTCTTAAAGAGGAGCGAGCCCCAACATGGCTACTTGTAAAACCATCTGTAACTAGAGTCCCAGGAAATCCAATCCCCACTTCTGGCACCAGGCATATAATCGATATACAGACATCCATGCAAACAAAGCAGCATACAAATGAAATTAATTATATTTTAAAAATATTTTTAACTGCAAGTTTTTATGAACCACAACTGGGAAATTTCTCTGGAAAAAAAAATAATCAAATGGCTAAGTATTTGGGGGTGTCAAAGTCCTTAGTGTTTTTTCTGAGAGGCTTGGGGAGAATAGCCAAGATAATAGACACCTGTCAAAAAAACAAAACAAAAAAAAAAAAACAAAAAAAAACAAAAAAAAACCTACAACAAAAACACCAGGAGGAGGCCTGCAGGTGCAGCCCAGTATGGGGGGAAGGGGGTTCTTGGCCATCACACTTCTATCATCCAATCAGCAACACCATGGCCCAAGCACCAAGCACACAATGACCTCCCAGAGCTTAGGAAATTAGTGCAGTTGCCAAATTCTAAGAAGCATATCTCTAAATCAAGTGGAAAGAAAGAGAAGAATTCCAACTCATGGTTCAGCATTACACAAAAACTACCAACTGCTTTCCCAGGTACCCTCCCAAATAAACACCAGCCCTTACAATAATGATACCTGGAATAGATAGTTCTTTTTAACAGTTAAAGCTAACGAACGCCTCCTTAGAATGTCACAGGTGTATGAGCTGCTACTAAAAAGGAGGACGAGGCATCACAAAATTTCCTGTACTGATTAAATGGCCACTACACTTTTTTTGTTTGTTTGTTTTGAGACACAGTTTCTCTGTGTAGCCCTGGCTGTCCTGGAACTCACTTTGTAGACCAGGCTGGCCTCGAACTCAGAGATCCTCCTGTCTCTACCTCCCAAGTGCTGGGATTAAAGGAGTGCACTAACACTGCCCGGCTCTTTTTTCTTTAAGATGTATTTATTTTATGTGTATGAGTACACTGTCACTCTCTTCAGAAGAAGCAGCACCAGAAGGTTGCCAGGAATTGAACTCAGGACCTCTGGAAGAGCAATCTGTGCTCTTAACCACTGAGCCATTTCTCCAGCCCCCGTTCTCTATTCTTAAACCAAGTTCACAGGAACTCTGAAGTGCTCACCAAACTGGTATTAAGTTGAGCCTCTCAATCTATGGCCCTGATTCCAGAGACTCCCTACGGACCGGCAAACAGGATAATTCGGCTAGCCTCCACCCAAGACTGGGGAAACCATGCACAAGATAGCACCATACCAAAAACACCTTTATCTCGAAATGTCAAGGTCACTGTGGTCACAAGTTTTTTGCATCCCTGATGGTTGCTAAGGATAGAACCAGTGAGGCATCTTATTGGGAGACAGCTCTCAATTGAGATAAATCTTCAATGTAGCCAGGCTGCTTAATGGGATTTGTTTTACGGATTAGGCAAGGAATGCCCTAATGGCTAGTTATCTCCCGAGATGTTGAAAGATGAGTGATTATTGGTCCTCCCCAATTTCACAGCTGCCCTATGGCACCCACATCTCAAGCCATAGTCCAATCAAATCGAAATGTCTTTTTAAACAACTACTATTGTACACAGAGCTACAGTGAACTAAAGTGACTCCTCACCTACTTTCAAGAATCTGTCTCCTTAAAAGATAACCTCCGAGGGAGGGAAAAATCGTGTGGAAAGAAAACTAATGGTGGGGATATTGTCATCACCCAAGCACTCCGATACATTCAAGAAGTGCTCACCACTCACACAGAACATAGCTGGTTAGCTGGCTGTCCCTGCACAAGGAACTAGATCAAGGGTGAAGCAAATGTCAGCATTAGTCACGACAAATGAACTCCCCAGAGGGCGACACAAAGATGAAACTGGTCTTAGTCCTAAGCAAACCTCAAGAAGAACCTTTACTGTGTTGGGAGTGGGGTGGTCTTTACTGCGAAAGCAGCTCACTGGGCTGTTATGGAGCAGAACCAGTAACAGGTACACTAGGAGTTTCTGTGTTTCTCCCTCCCAAGGTTGGGTTACTGCCATTCCAGGCCTCCCAAAGAGAGTTCTACCACCCTTTCCGCATCTCATATTTTTCATGGGCAACTATCTGGCACTTCCTACCTAGATTTCTAGACCTCACCTCCCTTATCAACCCAAAATCCTTCACTTAATCCCCATACTTAACTTTTGGGACCCATGATCACTGTGTCCCTCGCACCCACTCTATGCCAGTGCACGGTGAGGTAAATGCATTCCCAGCCATTCCCTACAGTGACTGACATCAGGAAGTATCTGCTCACATGTTTTCTTCCCCGAAAGAATCCCCGAAGGGACGCAGAGAAGACAATCCCACCCTTTGTTGCATCTCTGAATAGCAGGGTGCGCATCTGTATTACACATCCCTCCCTCAGTGGCAGCGATCATCATCGAAAGGCAGAGCCATCTAAGCAGTCCGCCATCCTCGTGGGCACTAGACTCCTGCAAGCAGAAATCCAGTCAATCCAGGACTCAGTCAAGTCCTCAAAGTGACTAGCACTAAGTAGGTGCTCATTAAATGATAGCTCAGTGGTACTGAAAAATACAGCTCAGGTGGCGCACGCCTTTAATCCCAGCACTTGGGAGGCAGAGGCAGGCGGATTTCTGAGTTCGAGGCCAGCCTGGTCTACAGAGTGAGTTCCAGGACAGCCAGGGCTACACAGAGAAACCCTGTCTCAAACAAACAAACAAACAAACAAAAAAAAACAAAAACAAACAAACAAACAAAAAATAAAAACCTATGCTTAAGACCCTAGGTTCAATACTCAGCACCACACACTCGAGAGTGCACACACACAGAACACACACACAGGATTGTACCAGAATTTCAAAAGGAAAAATCCTTCCTTTGTTCAATCTTTGCAAGAAGCTCTGTAGAGGGAAAACAAGAACAAAAAAACTCAAAAGCCACTGTTACCTTGACTAAAGCGCTCCCTCTTCTTTCATCTCCCCCAAGAACAGCACCCTGCTCAGACTCCTAACTGGCACTGTTGACGCCATCCATTCCTCACAAAACTGTGGATGACGACCATGGCTTTTACTTACCTTTGGATTCCCCACACTGAAGTATTATTCAGGAAAATGTATTGAACTGACTGGTAATCCTTATCCTAACCAGGATTATTGAATGGCCCTTTGTGACAAATACAATTATTACTTCCTAATTTGTCAGCCAAAACTACCTTCTTCCCAGGACGGACCCGTTTTCTGTAAAGGGTTGTAGGCACAGCAAACACAGACCACATAGGAAGCTATGAAGGCGTCTTCCTCTGCTGGGATTCCAAAGAAGAGACAGGGAGTGTGCAGTGCAGGGCAGTTTCTGGGAGGAGATGACTCTTCACTGGGAACCTCAGGAAAGCCACAACCATTATTACTCAGGTCAGACAGTCGCCAGAGAAGCAACTCAGCCTTAGAGCCAAAACTAAAATCGAGAGGAAGGCTGTATTCCATTACTGAGTCCTGGCAGGTTCCCTCCCAAGTTCTTCACATTTCAAGAATGTGAAAAGGCCTGAGGTTGAAATCCCTGATTATTTAAACCTTAAAATAAACTACTGTGTAAAAGCGGAAACTTAACAAATGGAGACATAAAATAAAAGGGACCGATGACAGGTAGGATACTACCAGAATACAAACCATTCATCACTCCCTTCTGGGGCTTCTTCCAAAACCCCATCTCCATTCCCTACTGCAAAATAAGCTGTACCGCAGAGGCAGCTGACTGAAAAGGAAAGTGAGGATTTGGGTACCAAAGAGTTCTCCGTTTCCCTCTGTACAAGGCTTAGACCCTCTGCATTAAGTTGGAACGAGCGCGCACACATACACAGGCGTCCACTCGGTACCACAGGCACATAAAGTCTTGGGAGCCAACACCAGGGCACTGGACTCCACACTTTCCCCTACTTGTGAGTTCATCTCAAAGCCAAGTGACTCCAAGAGGCCATGAGCCATCAGCGCCGACCTCCCAATCTTCCCTTCGGGGAGGACCCTTGCTAACTACAGCCCAAAGAGTTGCCGGCGGATAATTGGGAGCCTCACGGAACCCACCATCTCCCACGCAACCGCTCGCCGCCGGGCCCCGGAGGAAACTTACGCGCAACCAGCCCGACAGCTCCCGCCGCGGTGGGAACCCGCGGTCTCCCCGCACCGGCATCTTGCGCGCGCTTCCCGCACGTCCTCCTCGCCCGGGCTCAGAACTACAAGCTGCAGTGGCGGTCTCCCGCTCGCCACCGCGGGGAGCCTCCCCTTTGTCCCTCCTCCAGCGGCGCAGCCGGCCCGCCCCACGCCTAGCTGCGCCCACGCCGGCCGCCTGGCCGGGGAAACTCCAACGGCCGCTACCACCCCCGCTGCCGGGGGAGAGCTCGCCGGCGCCGCGCCCGAGGCCCCGAGGCGGACAGCGTCATGCACTCTGACTCCCGGCCGGCGGCGGAGGACCTGGAGCGGCAGGAGGCTCCCGAGCTCTCACGTCCCGCCTGCACCCCCGCCTCGCTGGCCGGATGGTTCGCTCCGCCGCGCGCTTAGAAGCCAGCAGGTCCGGCGGAGCGCGCGCCCGGGGAAGCGCTGCGCATTGGCGAGGCTGGCCCGCGTCCGCGGATGCCCGGGAGGTCGTGCGGCGCGTCCAGAGAACATCGAGGGGCTTCCCATAGGCAGCGCTTGCGTTCTCTTCCAGAGAACAACTGGGGAAACCACGAAGCTTTGCTTCAGAGGGTGGCCTGAGGGACCAGCCAGCCCAGACAAGTGTTGCACCCCAAATTTCGCCAGCTCCACTGCTGACCCAGATTCCAAGGATACAAAGGTGTTTGGATTAAATAGCAAAGCGGGACTTTTTAGGGCAATGCCGGCCAGGTTACCTCCTTGGCATATGACCAGTAACTCCAGTAAAAAAAAAAATCCCTCTTTGTCGCCTGTGAAAAAGACAGGTGGCCACAAAGCTGATCCGACAAGATTTATTCAGAGTCCCCTCCCGGTGAAAGAATCGTGCGATTCAAACAAACTGTCCTATTATAGAAGCACGTTGACTATTTAGAGAGTCAAAACTGATACACGTGATTTGGAATTAGAAAGCGTTGCCCCCCCCCCCCCCCACCTCCACCACCACCACCACCAATTCCTGATGTTCTTCCCTTAAATTGGAGAACAATCCCTAGTTTGGTCCACAAATGAAAAGGTAAAAGGCAGAAAGGTATGGATAGCCCCATGACGAAATCCAGATGCCGGAGGGCTCTTTGAAAAGTGGCTTCACTTCCTGTCTAATCAGAACAAGTTTGGCAGTATATGTGGAAAAACAAGTCTTGCAGATGCTGCCCTCAAAGCGTTATGCTTCTGGCCTCTTTTGGAGTAGGAAGTCCACGCCTCTGAGTAAGCGCTGTGAGTAACATTTCCCACTTTATCTCTAGTTTCCACGGGGACGCGGGCTGGTCTTCCTGACTGGCGCGCTGTGCTAGTCTCCTCCTGACCTAAGCACCTATTTAAAAATGGTTCTCCAAATTAGGAGGCGCTGACTTACACAGTGGTAATGACTGCATTTATGAGCCGGTCACACCTTACTTTCATGAGCTTATTACGTCAACAAAGCATCAACAAAGTAAGGAAGGGGCCCAGAATGCAGCAATTACACCTGCTGAATGGTTACCTTTTCCTCCCGAGAGTGGGGCTGTCCAATTTGAGCGATCCTTGCCACCTGCCTGTATTGACATTTCACTTTCAGTTAACTAAAATTAGAGGCAACGAACGTTTCCGGTTTCTCAGTCATACTACCTACATTTCCAGGGATGTCAGCCACATGTGCCTGATGACTGGACTGGGCAGAACAAATAAAGAATATTCCCATCATGACAAATGATGACAGATTCATGCACCATAATACCAATTCTTCTGACACAACACCTGAACGGAAGCATTCCACAAACGGTTAAAAACTCCAATTGCTATGCCAGCTTTGTGTTGGCAGTATAAGCCATATAACTCTGGAATGTGTGAAATGATGCTCTTGCTATGTAGCACAAGCTACCCTCAACCTAGAGATTTGCCTGCCTGAGGATCTAGAGTGCTGAGATTACAGTGGATTTAATTGCACTTTTCTGAGAAGCAATGTATTTCATAGTGATACAATATCTCAAACCTACTCCTGGAATTCCCACACTGCCCCTCCCCCCCCCCACCCGCCCCTTAGAGACAGGATATCACTATGCAGATCAGGCTAGCCTTCCTCCTGCCTTAGGTAATCCATTACAGCATGAAGTAAGCAAGCAAGGAGAAAATGGAAGCGCCTCCCTACTGATATGGGAGGATTGGGTTCACAGAAAGCTTCCCAGAGGTAGCTAGCTAATACAAGCTTAGAAGAAGTAAGGATGCACGTGTGAGACAAAATTAAAGGGAAAAGTCTTCCGAGTGAAAATAATATGAAGAAACAAAGAATGCAGCCCCCAGCCTTCCCTGAGGGTACAACGTGAAGTGACCCAGGTCAGCAGGGGCTGAGCACCCGTACCAACGTGGGATGTAGTTAGCATTTTATATAGATCTGTTGTATTCTGGAAAGACGGTGTTACCAGTTACAGTCTGGGAGCAGTGGTAAGAATTTAATCTGTACCTACTATCACTGTGGGCAAGCAGGCAAAATGGGATGCGGCTCTGACGTCAGAGGCATTGGATGAAAGGAAGTGAGACTCCAAAGAAACTGAGGAAGTGCTCAATAGGCCTGATGACTCCAGTCAGCTGTGAGAGACAAGAGGGAAGAGAGCCAGTGTGACTCTCAGGTGTGTGGCCTATTTCAGTAGGCAGTGCTTTGACCACAATGGAGAATGCAGGAGTAGGAGCTTACCTTGGGAGGGGCCCGAGGAAGGATAATGAGTGAGTTTAGGGAGATACAGCAATCAAAGGCTATGTCTCATCCAGGTGGAGATGTTCAGTGATTGCCCATGGAGCAGGTATCAACTCCAGGAGGTATTAACGAGCACCTGGCTAGAAAGCTCTGGAAATCATCAATGAGTTGTGAAAGTTGCCGCCAAGAGAAGACATGAGACCACTTAGACACCTGATGAGGCAAAGGCGGACCAAAGACGGGGCCTGCCTATAGGAACGCCAGTATTACAAACTGCAGGACAAAAAATCAGAGCAAACCTGAAAGGGCAGAAGACACTCTCTGGAGAAGAGTGGTCAAAAAGCCATAGGAAGAGTGAGCTTTAGGAAAGGAGCATAGTTAACACAGAACTGTGAGGAAGACAGTCAAGAACTGACCGGGGCTGGAGATACAGCTCTGTTGGTAGACTGCTCAGCCAGCACAGGAGTCCTGAGTTTGATCCCCAGCACAACATAAACAATGTGGTGGCACAGTCAGGAGGTAGGGACAGGAGAATTAGATGTCCCCCTTTGCTATATAGTGAGTTGAAGGCCAGCCTGGGCTATATGACATCATCTCTACTTCCAAAAGAGAGAGAGAGAGAGAGAGAGAGAGAGAGAGAGACCTCCCCACTGTCCATCACCACAGGGGCATACTCCACACTGACCACCACAAGGACTTCCTCCACACTGTCCAAGACAGAGATGTCCTCCCCATTGTCCACCACAGGAACATCCTCCCAACTGTCCACCACAGAAAGAGAGAGAGAGAGAGAGAGAGAGAGAGAGAGAGAGAGAGAGAAGAAGAAGAAGAAGAAGAAGAAGAAGAAGAAGAAGAAGAAGAAGAAGGAAGGAAGAAAGGAAGAAAGAAAAGAAGGAAGACTGACTCTGAACCTAATTGCTTCAGAGAGAGCCACTGCTGAGGTTGGCCAAAGCTGTTCCATTCCAAAGTTTCATTACTTCCCAAGGTGTCTGCTCCCAAACAGACGAAATAGAAGTCATTTATGCCCAGTGATAAAGAGCTATTAAGTCTTACTTAACAGAAAGCAGGCCTAGCAGTAGTGACCAATGTCTATGATCCCCGCTCTTATGCAGGAGAATTTTGAGTTACAGGTCAGCCTCAATTTCCCTGGGAGGCTCTGTCTCAATGAAAACAAAACAAAAATATAAATGCAAACACATAAACTAGTCTGCCCTGAAATGCTAGCTGTTTAGCTGCTCAAGGTCATGACCTACCTAGACTATAGAGTTACTTCATGACTAGCTAGCTTGAGCAATTTAGTAAGATCCTATCTCAAGGACCGGGGATGTAGTTCAGTGGTGGAATGCTTGCCTAACCTGTATGAAGCCAGGTTTAATCGTCAGTACAGACAAAATAGGGGGTGAGAGGAGCTAACTACAATATGAGAAAAAAATTATATAGCAAGAATAATGACAATGTTAACTGTCAATGGGCCAGGCAGTGGTGGTGCAGGCCTTTAATCCCAGCACTCAGGAGGCAGAGGCAAGCAGATTTCTGTGAGTTTGAAGTCAGCCTGGTCTGCAGAAGGAATTCCAGGACAGCCAAGGCTACACAGAGAAACTATGTCTCGTGAAACAAATAAACAAACAAAAAAATTGTCAATGAAAATGAACACAAAGCCAGGCAGTGGTGGTGCACGCCTTTAATCCCAGCACTTGGGAGGCAGAGGCAGGCAGATTTCTGAGTTCGAGGCCAGCCTGGTCTACAGAGTGAGTTCCAGGACAGCCAGGGCTACACAGAGAAACGCTGTCATGAAAAACAAACAAACAAACAAACAAACAAAGAAAAAAAAAGAAAATGAACACAAGTTTTGTCTAACCTGTGATAACAATAAATAATAAAGCATAAAAAATACATAAAAGAATCAGAAAGTATACTGGGAAAATGTTTTGAGGACAGCATTATGAATAGAATTTTCCTCTTAAAATTACAGTTAATGCTTCTGCAGTTTGTAAATTATGATGTATATGGTTTCTAAAATAGATTAGTTAAAATAAATCTGTGTCAGCACCCTGGAGGTAGAGAAGGTGGGTGGTCTCTGTGAGTTGCAGGACAGCCTGGTCTCCATGGTGAGCTCCAAGTCAGACAGGGCTACATAGTAAGACTCAAATAAATGAATAAAATAAAACAACTCAAACAAATGTAACAAACTAAATGCATTTAGTCGGATTTCCTATGGAATGTTAAGATTTTCTCACCAGACAGAGAGAGGACTCTAAGCAAGAAACCAGGTCATACTAGCTGAAGTAGAAAAGTCTCAAGTTCAAGGTTAGCCTGAACTACTACTCAGCCAGTTCCAGGACAATCTCAACAGAAAAAGAAGGGCGGTGAGGGGGAAGGGCTTAAAGTGCTTGCCTAGTTTGTATGAGCATCTAGCCCAACAATGAAAGAAAAAAACAAGTTAAGACTTGAGCTCTATATGCAGGGATATTTTGTATCCCCCCATACATACAGATAATACATTTATATACATATGTATCTATGTGTGTGTGTATATATATATGTATATATATATATATACACACACTCATGGTTACCTAATTTCTTCAGTTAGGAACAATGTAAATGCACACTGAAAAGTCTCTAGGCTGCTTTCTGCACCTAAAGCAGATTGGAATCATACAGACCCACCCTTTCCACAAACATTTTTTAAATGCCATCTCTCTATCCCCTAGGGTAGGCAGAGAGAGATAAGGACAGCATATAACAGAGAGTCTGCCTACAGTATGATGAAGAGAAAGATAAACACACAAATGATGACAAATGACAGGTCAAAAGAATTGCCCAAGCAGCAACTAAAGCCCTTTGTGATCCCTGACACTTCTCAAAAGGATGACCTGCCCCCCCTTACCTTCCTGCTAAACACATCTTCTCCCCTGGCTCCTGCACCAACTCACCCCAAGCATTAGCCTTTCAGGATGGCTTCTACAGCACCACCCTGCTGCACTCCCCTAGGGTTGCTTGGGGGTGGGGTGGGGCATCTCAACTTTACTCACTCCTTGTTAGCTATCACGTATTGGTCCTTTTACTCACAAAAGTGGTTAAACTACTCATCTTTGACTCATTTTGTTTTCTTTTGTGGAGAGTGGAGGCTGGTGACTGGCTATCTAGCTTTCTAAATTCTACATTCCTAAAGAACTGTTTACTTGAAAGCGGAACTTGTAGTTCCTGCCCAACCTCTCCACCTTGAGAATAATGATTTGTCTCTCCCCTCCTACGGTGCCAGAGACAGAACCTAGGACTTCACAAACACATTCATACCAGACATGCACCCGGCCTGAGCCATATCCTCAGGCTTTAGAACCTTGTGGTCCTCATTCAAGTCAGCGTCAGCGATGAACAGAGATGCGCACATCCCCAGCACAAAGAGTCACGCGAAGTATCCCATATTTCTTCAAATATGAGCAAGATATAACATATATATACATATGTATGTCAGTGAAATCCAGTTTTTTGCACACTAGCTAAACATTTAAAAATAGAGGTAGAGAATCAAGAAAGTAAATAAACTAAGAAATTATAATCCATGATAAATACCAAGAGAAAGGCAGAGGAAGGGAGATGATCTAATTCCCAAAGTAAAGCCGTTATGTCATACATAATGGTCTAAATTCAACAAAAAATTACAAGGTGTGTGGCTGGAAAAGACTTGTTGGCTATATTTTAATTGATGTAGTCTGTTGTGATTTCACACCTGATAGAAAATATTCTCAGTAGGACTTCAGCTTACATGATATCCTGACTAGAATTAAAAGGAAACTCAGGAAACTTAAACTTTCAAGATTTTATAGATTTTATTTTTATTCCATGTGTGTGTGTATGAGAGAGAGAGAGAGAGAGAGAGAGAGAGAGAGAGAGAGAGAGAAAAGAGACAGAGACAGAGATAAAAGACATGAATCGGTATTCTGAGAGGCCAGAAAAGGGCATCAGATCTCCTGGAGCGGAAGTGAAAGGTGGCTGTGAACCCTCTGACACATCCTCTGTAAGAGTAATACATGCTTTTAACTGCTGAGCCCCAAAACATTTCAATTTTTAAAAATTACTCCCAGAGTCTAAAAATAAAGTATATTATCTATTAAGTGGTGCAAACTTCTGTCCATGGGCTAGAGAGATGGCTCAGTGATTAAGGGCACTTGTTGCTCTTGGAGAGGACCTGAGTTCATCTCCTAGCACCCACGTGGCAAGTCATTAATCATCTAGAATTACAGTGGACCTGATGCCTCTTCTGACCGCCAAAGACAGATACATAGTACACATATATACATACATGTAGGCAAAACACCCATATACATAAAATAAGGTAAATAAATCTTAAAAAAAAAGAAAGAAAAAGGAAAGAAAGAAACAAAGAAAGAGGGAGCTGGAGAGATAGCTCTAGTCATGATCACTGGGTGCTCTTTCAAGGGTCCTGAGTTCAATTCCCAGCAACCACATGGTGGCTCACAACCATCTGTAATGGCATCCAGTGCCCTCTACTGACATTCAGGCATTCATGCAGACAGAGCATTTAAATAAATAAATAAATAAATAAATAAATAAATAAATAAATAAATAAGAAAAATACTGCCCATGTGTCTGTCTACACAACACACTCAAGGTGTCAAAGTAAGTTAGAATTACCCTTTCGTTATACGAATAACCTTTCATTATACAAAATCAATATATTTTATGGTCATTAAGTCATCTTACATGATTATAAATATGTCAACTTTTAAAAATGGCTCTGGAAATAAGTGTGGCAAAGCTTACTTGAATTCTGAATCATGGGGTTTTAAAGATGGCAGACAGAGTTCAGTTGCAGGCTCTCATGTAGCAGTTAGAAGTATGCAGACCGCCGGGCGCACATCTTTAATCCCAGCACTTGGGAGGCAGAGGCAGGCGGATTTCTGAGTTCGAGGCCAGCCTGGTCTACAGAGTGAGTTCCAGGACAGCCAGGGCCACACAGAGAAACCCTGTCTCGGAAAAAAAAAAAAAAAAAAAAAAAAGAAAGAAAGAAAGAAAGAACTAGAACATTCTCAGCCAGACTTCCATTTTTTAACTGATTAAAAACTGTTGGTTCACCTTTGTAAGCAATGTTTCTAGTTGACTGGGGAGTAATTTGCAGCTGCCTACCTTCCAGATGGTTCTCATGTCGTTATACAGGGAAAGAACAGAAAACTGTCCAGATATTTCAGTCTCAAAGCACAGTGCAGCTTCCCCCCAAGAACGTTCTTCTGGTCAATAAATCAGAATGTTTACACGGTGTGATAGTGGCTGTGGACTACTTGCATGTTTGTTAAACTTTTATATCAGTGAGTTATTTGAAAAATGATTAAATGCTCATTAAAAAAAACACAGACAAGTCTTTTTATACATTTATCAATCTATATGTTTATGTGTGTATACACATGTTTACACGAGCTATGGCAGAGGTTCGGAAGTCAGAGGACAACTTGTGGAGGTCAGGTCTCTCTTCTACTCTGTGGGTCCTGGGGTTCCAACCCAGGTGATCGGGTTTGCTGGCCGGCTCCTTTATGAGAGGAAGCATCTCATTTGCCAAGAACCTTTTACAACTCATCTAAGACCTAATAGCCAACTCTGAAATTAGATAAAATATTCTAGACATAAACTCAAACAGAAAGGTTACAGGGATGACTACTGGAAGGATGGCTCAGCAGTTAAGAACACTGGCTGCTCTTCCAGGGGACCTGGGTTCAGTCCCCAGCACCCACACAGCAGCTCACACCCACCTGCAACTCCAGCTGCAGGGGATCAAACACCCTTATCTAGCCTCCAAGGGCATTCATTGCACACTTGTGGGGTGCAGACATACATGCAGGTTAAAAACACACAAACTAATAAAATTACATTAAAAATTGAAAAAGAACAGAATCATCCAGCATGTTGATCTTGGACTGCCTCAACTCCAGGACTGTGAGAAACATCTGAGCCTTGAGTCCCTTACCTCCAAGGTATATAGTACACTTCCAAGGTTTATAGTAGCCTGCTACAGTAGCCAGATCCAAAATAACCTCCAAGGTCTGCATGACCCCCACCTTCTCCAACCTCACAGGCAAGCTCACTGCCTACAGTCACACTTGGCTTTCTTTGTGGCTGTGGCTTCTCATTCTTTGCCTCCATCATTCCTGCTCCAGAATCTTCTCACTGGACCTTTCCTCCTCCACGGGTTCCTTCCTTCCTTCCTTCCTTCCTTCCTTCCTTCCTTCCTTCCTTCCTTTTCCTTTCCTCCTTTTGGTTTGTGTTTGGGGACCAAGATCTATGTAACCCAGGCTGGCTTACAACTTGTGATCTTCTTCCTGCCTCAGTCTCCCACGTTTACAAATGGCCATGGCTGGTCTCCTGCTCCAATTCCTTTCTCTGCCTGAAGTAGGAAGCACCCGCTTGAGTGGATACCAGCAAGCACTGCCCAGGGGAAAGATCTAAGTTACAGATACAGTTAATAGAGTCTAATAAACAAGCCTCTCTGGAACATAAGACCAGTATGAAAAGGCCAGGAGCCCTGGGTGGTCTGGCTAGGGAAAGTTCAGTCCAAGGAGCACAATAGAAAGGTTGTGGCCAAAGAAAGCAAAGGAGCTGATTATCCATGTCTCCCTCTTTTGAGCTTCGTTGTTATCGCTGGCAATGCATCCACATGAATGTTCTTGCTGTGATGAAAAGATGTTACTGTTAAAGAAGTCAGACTCACAGGGATAACTTCTTAGCAGATGATACCTTTCCACCACCACCTTCTCCTCCTCCTCCCCATAGGAAATATCTCCAACCTGCCAGCATCCACTACTTGATATTAACGATTGGTAATATTCCTAAGTATGATGGGTTTAGTTGGCCTCAAAAGTGACAATAGAATTGGTTTTGCAGTTCAGATTCAGCTTTGGCCTAGGAAGTTTAAGCATCTGGGGAAGAGGCCTGCCAAGACGGTTCAGTGGGCAAGGCTTGTCCTTTAGCCAAGCCTGACAGTCTGAGTTCTATCCCCAGGACCCACAAGATAGAAGGAGAGAATGGACTGGAGAAAGAATCTCTTGTGCAATATATAGAAGCTTCATCTATCAATTAAAAAGCCTATGGCCAACAAGCTGAGGCAGGATTAGAAGATGGGACATCCGGCAGAGAGAACATTCTCAGATAGAGAAAAGCTCGGCAGTCGCTTGAAATTGAGGAGAGGTAACCAACCATGTGGCATTCATAAGATAGAATAAATGGGTAATTAAGTTATGAGCTAGTCAGGGAACAAATCAAATCTATTGGCCTAGACATTTATTCATAAAATATTAAGTCTCAAAATCATTACTTCAAGGAACTTGGATGTAGGTGGCAAAACCCACAGCTACCATGGATCCCTTAAAGTCGTCTTCTGACCACATATGTACCATGACACATACATGTTCTCTCACATACATACATACATACATACATACATACATACATACATACATACATGTAGCGGTAATAATTTTAAAATGGTGGCACTCAATCTGCTTGTGTTATAGAGCCGCCATGTTCCCGACAAGGCAAGGCCTGCAGCCATGAGCAACGGAGGTGTGTTCTCACTGCTGCCGCAGCTCAGGTGAACCAGAAACACCGGCCCTTCCACCCACAAGACGCCAGCATGGGAGATGGCTCTGCCAATCTTCCACACTGTCTCCACAACACTGGGCTGAGTTCAGACCATCCCGCCATCCACAGGGGCCCAGTAGGAATGAGACTCTAATGCTTAGATTATCCAAAGGCTTTATATATTTGGTAATGCTCAGTAACAAGAAGCCCACACAATTAGAGGTGTAACCCAATACCCAACCTAGATATATCAGCTACCTTTGACTGCTAGAGACACATCCGCTGCCATGTGCTGCCATGTTCCCCTCTCTCTGGTCCCCTCTCTCCTAGGTCTTCCTCTTCCTCTCCTTACACCTCTCACCTTAGCTCCTCCCAACTTGTGAGAAAAATTTTCCGCTACACATACATATTTTTAAACCTTCCAAGGAGGCCTACACTGCTATTTGGAGGAAATTTTAAGTTGGAAAGAGGCAGCTATAGTCTCTGTGGGCCCTTGCTTTTAGGAGACTTCCAGGGTAAAGTGTCAGGTTTGTTCAGGCCATTGACAGAGGCAGAGGTAGTACTCAGCCTTGTCAGTAGGTTCTGGGCCATAGCTTGACCCAACTCTGATGATGGGGAGCTGTGGTGGTTTGAATGAGAATGGCCCCCATAGGCTTGTGTGTTTAAATGCTTAGTCAACAGTTGGTGGAACTGTTAGGGAAGGATTAGGGGGTGTGGCCTTGATTAGGAAGTGTGCCACTGGGGTGGGCCGTGAGGTTTCAAATGTCTAGTACCATTCCTAGTTAGCCTTCTCGTTGTGGATAGGATGTAAGCTCTCAGCTATTGCTCCAGCACTAAGCTTGCTGCCTGTTGCCATGCTCCCTGCCATGATGGTCATAGATTAGTGTGTAGAATATGAAACAATTGCCACATAAGACTGGTGACCTGAGTTTGATCCCCTCGTAAGGTAAAAGGAAAAACAACTCACTGAGCGGTTGTGAGCCACACATAATAATAAAAATAAATAAAAATTTTAAACAGAGAGAAATAAAACTAGCATGCAGACCTAGAAAAAAAAAGATATATGAAACTCTTCAGATTTATTTTTAACACAATAGAAGCAGTTTTAAGAATCAGGCATAATGGGCTGAAGAGATGGCTCAGCAATTAAGAGCACTGATTGCTCTTCCAGAAGTCATGAGTTCAATTCTCAGTAACCACATGGTGGCTCACAACCATCTGTAATGGGATCCACTGCCCTCTTCTAGTGTGTCTGAAGACAGCTATACTGTACTCATATAAATAAAATAAATAAATCTTTTAAAAAATACACAAACAAAAAAAATAGACTAAGGCATAAGCTATATGATTACTTAAGTGTATACAATAACCTATTTAAATAAGTTAATAATGTATGGAATATATGTTTAAAGACTGGACCAGGTGATATAACAGAAGGGATATAATAAGAAAATAAATCTCAAATCTTATATTTACTTAATAAGCCTAAATAATTTACTAGACATTTTACTTATAATTATATTTTAAAATTTTTATGTGCTTTGCCGGTACTTATGTGTGTGTACTATGTGTGGCCTGCTGCCAGTGGAGAACTGAAGAGAACATAATATGCCCTGGAAATGGAGTTACAGATAGTTATGAGCCACTATGTGGATGTTGGGAATAAAACCTGGGTCCTCTGGAAAAGCAGCCAGTGCTCTTAATTGCTGAGCCATCTTTCCAGACCATAACTGTATTTTTATATAGCTATAGTATCTCATAATTTGCTATTTAAGTGGCTAATATATTTCATAAACATTAGTATTAAAATACAACCAAACTCATACTATCTCCAGATTGACAGCTGACATCCCTACAGTGGTTACCCAATGAGGGCACACATCATATCCTGGCCCCATATAGACTTCCCTGAACTGCAGACAAAACACTGATTCCTGTTGGGTCACAGCTATTGACCAGGCAGGCTGTCCTGTGTCTTCAACACAAAGTTGGCCTCAGACACCTACCCTCTGCAGAACTCTCTTGTCCAATAGCAATAATTATAATCAGATGGTCTTATAGGTTTGGTCAAACTTCCAATAAGTAATTGGGATTAGGTGTGAGGGAGCATGCTGCCTGCAGTCATTTCTACCCCCACTGTAACACACGACCTCTGAATGAATCCAAACTGGGGACAAACTGAAAACTGTCATCAGCAGCTGCTTTATGGACCATATCAAAACCAGGACTCAGTGATGACCAGCTATCAGTCAGAAGCTTTGGTGCCATCTCCCCAGGTTCAATGAAATCATAGAAGAAACTTCTAGGCTTCCACACAAAGCCACCATAAGAGGGACCCAAAGGACAGCTACACACAGCAATGTGACGGGCTGCCGGAGTACACAAAGCCACAGCTCTAAGTGCATAGCCTGTCTATCTGAGTTCCTCAGACAGAGCTGGGTGTGGCCTGTGGGAAATCCCAAGCCAGGGACAGGTACCCAACATGGATGGCATTCGTGGAGGAAAAACTATTACAGAGAAGGGCAAGTGATGGAAAGGGAAAGGATAACAGAGCCAGGACTGGTGGCACAGGCTCATCTGGTCTTTGTGGCCACATGCCAGCTTGGACAGATAAGCGTTTTGTAAACCAACCGTCCCATTTGCATCCTAATTATGTCAAAAGGCCTCGTCTCTCTCTTCGCTTCTCCCCATGTGTATTTAAGTGGGATAAATGGGAATTGAGATGACTGGTTTGAATGTCTTTGCCTCTGCCCCAGGGACTTCTGGGAGAGCTTGCTTGGCAGTATTCTCATGTTCTCAGAGGCTGACTGTACCAAGCTACTCCCACACTCCTGGAGTGGGTAGGGTGAGGGCCCTAAGAAAGGTGTGCAAGAGAGCAAATCAAATTCTTTCCTAATCCAGGATGTGTAGGCCAGGTTAAAGATACAAATAAAACTACCCCCCTCACCCACTCCAGACAGGGTCTCATTATGTACCCCAGGCTAGCCTCAGACTCATAGCAGTTTCATTGACTCATCATTCCTTCTGAGTGATGAGTTTGCAGGCATGTATCATTGCTTTTACTTCAGTAATGAAAACGTTGTTCAAGTTCCAGAATGCGTGCAACCTTTCCTGCCTCCCAAGTTAAGGTCTAGTTGTTTGTAAAAGCATCTGGGGCTTAATAAAGATGTCTGACATAGGCTTCAGCACAAGGGTTAAGAAAGGGGCTCCGGAAGTCAGCTAAGACATACCCAGGAATCCCTCTAAGAGAGTTGAAAAAATAAGACAAACCCAAGGGTTTCACTGGAAGCATTGGTATTAGCTTTTGTTTGTTTTCTGAGACAGGGTGTCTCTATATAGTCCTGGCTGTCCTGGAACTCTTAGGCCAAGTTGGCCTTAAACTCAGAGAGATCCCTTTGCCTCTAAGTGCCAGGATTAAAGGCACATGTCACCACCGCCTGGTTGATCTGTGTTTTAAAACAAACTAGCCAAGAGTGACTTCCAAGAGATTCCTAAATTCCTTGAGATTTACATTCTAAACACCAAATCCCAAAACCAGTATCTTACTATTTTAATCAGAAACAACTCTAGCTATTATCCTAGTGGTCTTATTTTTTGCATATCTTTTCTCTTCCAGATCTAGTTTGGCTTCTGTTGGAGCCATAATCCAATTAAAGCTTCCTTTAGCATCTCCTGTTCAGCAGGCTGAGACAGCATCTCTCTCTCTCTCTCTCTCTCTCTCTCTCTCTCTCTCTCTCTCTCT
>JANHMN010000003.1:151091788-151107270 GCA_030674055.1 Rhabdomys pumilio
TCTCTCTCTCTCTCTCTCTCTCTCTCTCTCTCTCTCTCTCTCTCTCTTTCTCTCTCTCTCTCTCCCCTGCCACAAGCCACTATCAGAAAGACAAATTTAACACAAGAAGAAGCCTCCTTTTTTTGCTGTTTTGTTTGCTTGTTCGTTTATTGTTGCTTTCTGGGAGTTGTGACTTTTGAAAAGTGAGTTTCACTCTATAGCTGTGGCTGGCCTGGAATTCACTATGTCATAGCTTGTGAACTTGCAGTTGTTTTCCTGCTTCTAACTCCTGGGTGCTGGGATAGTGGACATAAGCCTATACATGAAGCCTCTTGCAAAGTCTGTAGCTAATTATTCTAGCAACAAAGCATAAATCAAAAAAAAAAAAATCAAAACGAATTTTAGGCATGTGCAAGTTTGACTTCTTGATATCAAGTATTACATCTTAACGTCAACATCAACTAGCAATAATTATAATCCGATGGTCGTATAGGTTTAGTCAAACTTCCAATAAGTAATTGGGATTAGGTGTGAGGGAGCATGCTGCCTGCAGTCATTTCTACCTACACTGTAACACACGACCTCTGAATGAATCCAAACTGGGGACAAACTGACAACTGTCGTCAACAGCTGCTTTATGGACCATATCAAAACCAGGACTCAGTGATGACCTGCTATCAGTCAGAAGCTTTGGTGCCATCTCCTCGAGTCCAGTGAAATCATAGAAGAAACTTCTAGGCTTCCACACAAAGCCACCATAAGAGGGACACCAAAGGACAGTTGCACACAGCAATGTGACGGGCTGCTGGAATGCACAAAACCACAGCTCTAAGTGCATAGCCTGTCTATCTGAGTTCCTCAGACAGAGCTGGGTGTGGCCTGTGGGGGATCCCAAGCCAGGGACAGGTACCCAACGTGGCTGGCGTTGGTGGAGGAGACACTGTTACAAGTGACAGGTGATGGAAAGGAAGTGGGATAACGGAGTCAGGACTGGTGGCACAGAAGTACCATCCCAACTACAAAGGAAGCAGGGGCGGAAGGAGCTCCAGTTCAGTGTTAGCCTGAGCAACTCAGTGAGACCCTGTCTCAGTACAAAAGGGTAGGGCTGGAGAGATGGCTCAGCAGCCAAGAGGACCCCAGTCGGACAATTCACATCTGCCTATGACTTCAGCTCCAGGAGAAGTCAATGCTCTGGCCTCTGTGAGCATACACAGACAGACAGAAACACACAGACAACAAAACAAAAACAAAAACCACCTAAAAATCAGCAAGAACATCATCTGGAAGAACATGGCCGCCGTCACTCCCTCCCCACTCTTTTTCTTGCAGTATTGGAAGTAGAAACCAGGGTCTCAGACATGCTAGTCAAATGCGCTGCCATAAAACTGCCCTCAGCCTATAACCACACTGTCCCTTTCTTTCTTATAGACAGGAATTCACTATGTAGCCCCAGCTGTCCTGGAACTCACTATGTAGACCAGGCTGATGGAACTCAAAAATCCACCTTCAAACAGGGATGATTAGAGGAGACCCTCAAGAATAAGACAGATGGTGATCCAGAGAGCAGGCTCTGCATGTACCCTCCTCCCCTCAGGCCAGACAGTGCTAGCTGATCATAGATAGTGTCTTTGCTCAATGAACTTGGGAGCATCTAGGAATCCTTAACTCCTGGCAGCTTCACTCCTGGAAAGTCCTCTTTCTGATTTTTGCAACTCTGACTTGCAAATCTTCCCCATAGCAGCCAGGCTTTCTTAAAAGTCAGTTCTTCTGATGGATTTTTAAGAAAGCCTGCCTTCTGAGATGTTCCCATAGCCAGCTTGAAGCCTCCTTTACAAGAGCATTAGTTTTGAGGGCAGAATCCCCATAACCTAATCACCCCTTAAGCCACCTCCTAAGTACCATCACACCCAGGTGGTTAAAGTGTGTGTGTGTGTGTGTGTGTGTGTGTGTGTGTGTGTGTGTGTGTGTATGTGTGTGTTTGGACAAGCACACTGTGGTTGAGGTGAGTTACCACTGTGTGCTGTGGAGATGCTCTTTCAGACTCAAGTAGGGTACCACCAAAGGTCCAAGATCAGCCTGTTCTACAACAGAGAGTTCCAGGTCAGCCAAGAGTACCCAGTGAGTTGAGGCCTTGTCTCAAAAAACCATAAAGGGGGTGGTGACATATACCTTTAGTCCCAGTACTCAGGAGACAGAAGCAGGCAGATCTTGGTAAATTCGAGGCCACCTGGTCTACATAATGACTTCTAGATTAACCATAGTGAGACACTGCCTGAAAAAAAAAAAAAAAAAGCCAGACAGTGGTGATTTGTACACCTTTAATCCCAGCACTCAGGGAGCAGAGCCTGGCTGATCTCTGTGAGTTCCAGGACAGCCTGGTCTACAGAGTGAGTTCCAGGACAGCCAGGGCTACACAGTAAAACCCTGTCTCAAAAAGCTGTATGTACATATGTACACACACACACACACACACACACACACACACACACACACACGACTCTCAAAAAGTCATCCTTCATCCTTCACCATGTTTAACAACACAAATGACCTGATATTCTTGATATTGGTTCTGTGTGCTAGAGTCTCTGCCTAGCAGGCACAAGGCCCTGGGTTCAATCTTCAGCACACACACACACATGGAGTGGGGGGAGAGAGAAGGGATTTATTGTTTTTCAAGTTACCCAGCTTAAGTTTTGTTACAGCATCTTGGAAGAACCAAGACACACTCTGACATAGTCTACATTGTCCTTCTAACTGATTTGACTAAATTAGCAGATTCCATCTAGAACTCTCAACTCTCATTTCAGAGAAAGCACTTCTGCAGTCTGGATAAGCAAATTCGAGGCCTTTCAGAACACTATACAGGACATCCCAACAAACAAACCACACGCATACCCCTGGAGACTCAATGGAGACCTACGCCCATGCAAGTGTGCTCACTGGATCTAAATATGAAATGTCCCCCACAGCTCCATGTATTAAACATAAGCTCTCTAGATTTGAGAAGAACTAGAAGCTTTAGGACAGTGGTTCTCAGCCTTCCTAATGCTGTGACCCTTTAACACATTTCCTCATGTTGGGGTGACTCCCCAACTTAACATTATTTCATTGCTACTTCATAACTGAACTCTTGTTATGGTTTTGAATTGTAATGTTAATATGTGATATCAGGATATCTGATGTGTGACCCCTGTAAAAGGAGTCATGACCCAGAGATTGAAAACCAGTGCTTTAGGAGGTAGGGCCTGGCTGTAGGAACTCAGTGATGGGGACAAGTCCTTGTGACTGTATCTTGTCCTGTGCCCATCCCATCTCTCTCTGCTTCCTGGCTGCTATGATGTGAACAGCTCTACCATGATGCTATGCTTCACCACAGACAGACCCAGAAACACAGAGCAGGATGGCCATGAGCTAAAATCTCTGAAAACGGAAGCCAAAATCAATTTCTTTCTCCTCTTTAGTTATTTATGTCAGACTCCTCATCATAGAATCAAACAATCTCAGGTAGCCGGACTCCACGAAAGGCCTCGGTATGTGCCTGGTCCTTGCTGATGGTTAAGTCATTAGCTCCATGCTGACTTTGCCCTGAGGTTCAGAGGCATTAAGGCCTGTATCTAAGACCATGCAATACAGCTTGGGCCCTGAACTTGTCATTCAAGAGTATGCAATTCACACACTACTAGACTCTCGTTCTCCACCCAGGCAGGAGATGCCAGCTAAAGCAGATGGAATTATGAACCAAGTACATGAAGAAAAATCCAACCCCATTTGGGCTAGCCACAGACAGGCTACATCAGGGCTAAATCGTAACTAAGAATAAATACGCCCAAACATCTGTCACAACAATACCTAATACCTTGTAAATCTTGTACAATTCATCCTTAAAAGTGAGTCAGTAAATAGGTAATACTCACACTTAGTACTTACTAAAATTGAGTACAAATTCTATCTTTAGAAGCCAACGTGTTTTTTTTTTTAATCTACTCCCAAGTACCGTTCAATATAATAATGATTTTTCCATCTCAATGAGGATGAACTGAATGTGACCTACCAAAATGATCTCCAAATCCAGGCACCAGGCATACCAAAAAGCTACTCCCACCAGCTATGGGTTTGTCATGAACCATATGAGATCTACCTACACATGTGCCTCAGCCAAGAAAATACATCACCCAACCTTGGCAGGATGCAGCATTACTCTTCATGGCTAAACCATCCTTCCTCCTCCTTCACTTCTTAGGAAAGAATGGAGATCGAGCCTAGGGCCTGAACTATGCCTATAGCCCAGATAGGACATCAGCTCTTCACTCAGTAAAACAGACATTACCAATGGGAGGCCAGTGGTGGCACACACCTTTCATCTGGCACCCGAGAGGCAGATCTTTGAGTTCAACACTATTTTGGTTACAGAGTAAGTTCTAAGACAACCAGAGCTAAACAGAGACACCTAGTTTTAAAACAACAACAACAACAAAACGAACAAACAAAAAAAGCTATTACTATCAGATTTCCTTAGAAAACATTCATAAACATTCCAGCAACCTGGAAGATAGTGACCTTATCTTTATCTATGATGTGAAATAATATATCAAATTTGGTGTGAGCCAGTGACTGAGTTATTGAGAGACAAGCAAGCAAGTACCTGGGAGAGCAGGCTGTAGGTGGACACTGGCCTGTGACCTGCTGAGTCCTTGGGTCTGGAGCTGTAGCCTGGGTACCAGTCCCACTCACAGGGAGAAGAGAGTAAGGCAGTACTCCGTGCCCTGCAGAAGACAGATTGGTTAGATCTAAGTGCTCACACTCATCTTCATGAGCTCCTGGAGTGTACACTGAAGTCTAAATAACATAGACCATCCTGAAAGATGGCAATGAACACAGACGTATACAGCAGGCACTGTAATCTATCACACAATACACAACACCTATTATCCCCCAGCCCAATAATTCTCTCCCACCCTCTGATCCCAGGCAATCACCAATCTCATTTATATCTCTAGATATTTACCTGACTTTTTAAAAATCTTTTTAAAATTTTTATTCATTATTTCATGTGTATGGGTTTCTCCTGGCTTGCATGTTTATCTGGGTACCATGTGTATGCAGTACCTGCAGGGACCACAAGAGGGTGTTGGAGCCCCTTAAACTAGAGTTAACAGCAGGTTGCAAGAATCCCAAGGTTGGTGCTAGGAACCGAGCTCTGGTCCTCAGCAAGAGAAGTATACACTCTTAACCACTGAACTGTCTCTCCAGCTCTTAATACACCATTACTTCTAAAAGTCAAATAACATTCCACCATATAGACATACCACAATCAATTCATCTATTCATCAGATAGACATTGGACTAGGCCCATCCCACCTGAGCATAATCCTCAAGTACAAGAATTTCAGAGAATTTTCTTTCTTGGAGATGGAGGGCAGGGTGGAGGGGAAACTTAGCAGATGAGAAAACAACTGAGAAATAGAAAGAAAAATAAACCCTTTTCCCCTTTAACACAGGGTCTCCATATATAGCCTCATCTGGCCTCAAACTCATAATCCTCCTCTTCCTCCCACCAAGGGCTGGGGTTACAGATGTGTCTCCTGGGCCTGGTAAGAAAACTTTCATATACAATGTACCTAAAATTTTGCATTTTAAAGCATGCAAAGAGAAAACACTTGAAACTACTAAGGGATTTCCTTTGTGGCTTCAGTAAAACTGGCTTATAGCTTTGAATCTATGCTGCTGACCACCAGCATCCCAAGAGACAGGTCCTTTTATCTCTCAGTACAAAAACATTTAACCCTACACATCCCTGTCCACTGCCACAAGGGGGACTGTGCTGGATTCCGAGGCAGTCCCAGGGAATCCTGCATTGGGGGAAGAATGTGCCCTCCTGCCGTTTCTGGACCCATTCTCTGTCTGTGGCACAAAAAGAAACTTCATTAAACTCTCTCCTTCCTATAACGCCAAAAGAGAAGTAAGGGACGGTGTTGATTTTATTTGTTCAGGCCTGTTTCCCCTCTCCAAGGATCAGCAGGAAATGTAGGCTGAGGCTAACCCGAGGTCAACTGGACTTCCTACAAAGCAAGCAGCAGATCGGGCCCAGCCCATTCGTAGTTTCTATTATTACTTCCAAAGATAAATAAACGGCAAGCAAATCAAGAAGTGCTTGGTTACGCCTTTGGCCTGAATGTGAGATTTTTTTTTTTTAATGCAGGTATCAGTTCTAAACAATTTCTTTTAGTAAAACATCTTGCTTTTTAACATACTTTTTGTTTGTTTATCTATAACATCCTGGATTTAACTTACTTTTTTCTTTCTTTCTTTCTTTTTAAATTTGGAGACAATCTCATTTTAAATTTTAAATTTGGAGACTTACTCTGTAGCTTTTTAGAATAAATGATCCTCCTGCCTCTACACACCAGCACACCCAGTTCATGGGATATGTTCATGGGAAATTTTACCTGTGCAGCCAACAATCTACCTTTCTACCTCTGAGATCTTGAATAGCTTTTGGGAGAGAAGGAATTAGGATAAAAAGCCAGCAAGATAAAAAGTACAAGGTCTCGAGGCAGACAGCGAGGGGATGCTGCCTCCTGTGTGACCCATGGACCAAACTCATGTCAGCATCTGGTTCCTCAGCATCATCTTTGAGGGTGTGGCAAATGCAGAATCACAGGTTGAAGAAGGAAGACTGTCAAGAGTTCAAGCCCAGCTTGGGCTACACAGTGTGGTGCAGACATATATGCAGACAAAACGCCAATACACATAAAGATTAACCAAAATCAATTAACACGTAGATAGAAAATCAACCCTCTTAGGATACCCAGAAAGGAGTGGACACTAAGCCTAGTGTAAAATGAAAGTCTGGTCCCAATAAAGCTGTGTGGAGATCAGGAATGCTACATCCTGTTGGGGTGAATTCAAAGCAATGTGGACTCATTGACGGGAGGAGCATGTCGGTCCTTCAGATAATGAGGCCAGTGCAGCAGGGCTGCAGGAATGCTCTGCTCAAAAGCAAAGGTCAAAACCAGAGTGGAACTTTGTTTATGAAAGATCTTTGTTTATGAAGGGTCAGTTTGCAATGAATGGTTTTGCATCATTTAGGGAGAGAAGGATGAGACAGAAATGGTTCTCCTTATGGAACTTACTCATCCCACTTGCTGGGAATCTCTAAACAAACTACTAATCCATCAGTTTAGGGATGCACAGCATCACAAACCGTCCTGGACCAGATAGTAAAGGCATCCAGCTTGTGTCTGAGGACCAAGCCCTCCCTCTGGAATGATGATTCCAATGAAGCTATTTCACGCCCTAACAAGTGAAGACTAAATTCGAATTCAGAAATGGAAAATACACAGACCACATGTCATAGATCCCAATTTCCTGACTCTGTATTCAGAACAAGCATCCCTGATTCAGTTATTACAAGCCCAAACTTGTCCTCATGGTCCTCAACAGCCAGACTCTCCAGTCGCCCTCAACACCTGGCACCTGTGTGCCAAGGGAAAAACCTATGGCCTCCCCATCAGAAGATCCCACCAGCTCTATATTTCTGCTCCTCTTAGACCACGGTTTAAGCTTCATTCAGTGTGGCCACACTCAGAGGCTCCCTCAAGAATCAGTTTGTGGGCTGGAGAACTGGCTCAGTGGTTAAGAGAAAGTACTCCTCTTTTAGACGGAAAACCCAAGTTGTATTCCCAGCATGCATATCAGGTGGCCCCACAGCAGCCTGCATCTCCAGTTGCAGGGGGATCCAATGCCTCTCACGTCCAAGGACACCTGGAACTACATGCACATACCACACACACTCAATACAGTTAAGGGAAGGAGGAGGATGAAGTCATTATATTTTAATTTTTCAATTAAAAATTAATAATAACTTCAGGACCGGAGAGAAAGCTCAGTGGTTAAGAACACTGGCTGCCCTTCCAGAGGATCCCAGTTCCATTTCTAGCACCAACATGTGGCTCACAACTCTCTGTGAACCCACTTCTTCTTGGAGTACAACATCCTCTTCTGGCCTCTGTGGGTACCAGGCATGCCTATGATATATAGAAATACACACAGGCAAAACACACACACACACACACACACACACACAAATACTTTTTAAAAATTAAAGAAAATAAATTTTATAGAATTCCAGTAAAGCTACATTTGGTCAGGAAGAAAACAACTATAATAAAAATATATCTTTTGTTTGTTTGGTTGGTTGGTTCTTCAAGACAAGGTTTCTTGGAATAGCCCTCACTGCCTTGGAATTAGCTCTATAACCAGGCAGTCCTCAAACTCACAGAGATCTTCCTGCCTCTGTCTCCCGCTAAGATTAAAGGTGTGAGCCACCACCACCTGACATAAAAAGAAATCTTTAAAAAAAAAAAAGATGCTAAGTGTGATAGTACATGCCTTATATCCCAGTACTCAGGAGGCTGAGGCAGACAGAAATGTATGAGTTTGAGAGTAGCCTGAACTAAGTAGTTAGTTCTTAAGCAGTCAGGCTACATAAAGGGATCCTGTCTCAAACACAAAAAAGAAACAACAACAACAAAAATCTGTTTTTCATTACAGCACGACCTCATCACACTTTAGGGGAAAAAAATGGAAGTACATGACATAATAATAAATAAAGAGCCAGGCAGTGGTGGTGCATGCCTTTAATCCCAGCACTTGGGAGGCAGAGGCAGGCGGATTTCTGAGTTCGAGGCCAGCCTGGTCTACAGAGTGAGTTCCAGTACAGCCAGGACTACACAGAGAAACCCTGTCTCGAACCCCCCCCAAAAAATAATAATAAATAGTGATGTCTCCAAATTTAATAGCAGACCTGAATTACCAAAGTGGGGGAAATCTGTCTAATAAAAACTTCCCTTTACGGACAGAAAAGCTACTTGAACCAAATGTCTCGAGAGCATTTGAAGTTGGTCACAGTGTGTGGAGTGCTGTGCTATGTATGATAGGAGTCAGGGATACTCTGGTCTTTCTCCACTCAGTGCCAGCACCAGAACTGTTGAATTCTAACAACCAAAAATGCCCCCAACACAGTACAAAACATCCCCCAGGAGTAGACAGCAAAATTCTTTTCCTCTTCCTATGCTCAAAAGCACTGACTTTCATGATTCTAGAGATTCTCTTCAGGAAATGGAACTATAAATAATCCACTCGTGTTTCTATATTTTCTATGTCTTCCTTAATGAATGTATACTGAAGCCAGTGATTTTAATTTTTAAGGAGAAATCCCACTTATTAACGATACCTCACGTGGGCTGGTGGCTGCTGCTGTGTAACTCATGCAGCTTAAAAATAAAATCCAGGACCCTAAAATGACTGTCTACTCTGCAGGCACCTGCAGGCAACAGCTGTTCATCGTAGAAATAAACAGAAGGACCTTAGAAATGTTTGCACTGAGACCTGAGCCCCTGCAGAAAGAATTCAGCTTTCTCCAGCATGGCAAACCAGTGGGCTTACAAAGAATGGGAACAGGTAGACTAGGCCAAATATCCCTGCAATACACACATACTTGCACCCTCACACACCACACACACACACACACACACACACACACACACACACACACACACACCAGTGCTAAGACTGCCCTCACTATCCTTCCAACCAAGTGTTAGAATACAGCCCATAACTGCTGACATACAATTCACCATAATGAAAAACATTTGCACTGTACAAACAAGAAAGAGGAATGGATATGAACACTGTCCTTATTCGTAAGCATTGCTAGATATGGAGACTATTTTGTATTTGTTTTCAAAAACAGGACTGGGGAGGTGGCTCAGCAGGTAAGTGTTTGCCATGGGAGCCTGGCAAATGCCCTGCACCCATGTAAGGGCAGTAAAGGAAGAATGTACTCATAACGGTTGTCTTCTGACCTCTACAAGTGTTAGGTATGGCAAGGATGCTCCAAGGCACACACGCTTAGAACATTAAAAAGCTAAGTAGTAAAAGTTCTTAACACGCCCAATACTTCATCTTCTGGGGTGTTCAGTTGTCTGCTTTTGATAGTTTGAAATCTGTTTGAGAGCACTATACACATCAAGGAAGAAGAAAAAAAAAAAAACATTCTCCGTGCTGACCTCAACGCTGTCATCCCCACGAGAGCTAGCGCTCTGTCTCTCTCTGTCTCTCTCTGTCTCTCTGTCTCTCTGTCTCTCTGTCTCTCACTCTCTCGCTCTCTCTCGCGCTCTCTCTCGCACGCGCTCTCTCTCTCTCCCCACACACAACCAAAACTGGTTTCCATCATTAGGAGAGAAGCTCGGGCCTCTTCTGCTTACCCAGGGTGCTGCCAAAGGTTTACGTGTCTCCGGCTCTCGGGTAGAAGCTCTCTTTTGTTAAGTGGGGTAATACCCACGGCCGCTTCCAGAATAGCTATGTACTTCTTGTATCTCATCTTGTTTCTCCCGGTTCACAGTCCCATAAATTTTGGTCACTGTTCAACTAGAGCAACTAGATGCCATTGCTCCTTGCTTTCCTGTGCTCTGTGTCTCCTTAGTTGGGCCTGTCCAATCATCGAGGGCAGGGCTGAGGGGTGAGGGGAAGCCAAGCCAGGGAGGATGGAAAGAGGTCTTTCAGATGCCACGACATCAGTGTTAGGTAGAGCTAAAGAATCTGCAAAGAGCACTAACAGAAACGCTCTGCGGGGATGAGGGTGGCTTTAAACACAGCATCTAATGTACACTCCCCGATTAATCCGCACATAAATCTTTGAGGCCACTAATCCTTCACGTACTAATGGCGTATGCGAGGTGATTGATCTCAGGACCTGGTAGTAATTGGTCAAAAGCCTACTTGCCTTTAGATGTATTAAAATCAGAAACAGATTTGCTCTTTCTGCAAATCCCACCCCCTCGCCATCCCCGAAAAGCTGTACTTTAGCAGATGAGGAAGGAATTCCATCTGCCATGTTATAGCAACACACCTCTGCTATGAACAGCTTGCTCAGGCCAACAGCAAAGTCTAATTAATTGCAAACACTTGTTGTTGTTGTTTTTTTTTTTAACTGAATGACTATTTTTATCTTTTTCATTTAAAAAACTAACATATTTTAATTTGTAAATAAGGTGTCATCATGGTATTTTCAGACCTTTTATTTTGTGATTACTAGTTTGTTTTGAGGCAAGGTCTCACTAGGTAGCCCAGGCTGGCTTCAGACTCGTGGGGCTTCTTCCAGCTCAACTTCCTAAGTGATGGGATCACAGGTCTGAGTACCACATCTTGTCTATTCCTTCTAAGTATCTGTTTGAAATATCATAAAACCCAAGACGAGCGAGCCCTGTTCAAATGAAAATATCTGGACTAGAGATACTTAGAAACCACCTCTCCTCCTTTTTATAAGACTCCCCCTTTGAAGGACCCTTCCTCACTCTCTGCTCACGTGATAAAGTGGACCTTATGGCTTATGGGATACATGATCTGGACCTGAATCAGTCTTTTCTGAGATGAATATGACTTTAAAAGAGGAATGCCAAGACTAGAGAGACAGCTCAAGTGTTTAAGAGCACTTGTGGCTCTTGCAGGGGACCTGGGTTTGAATCTCAATACTTATACAGTGGCTCATGATTACAGTTCCAGGGATGTGGTTCCTTCTTGTAACCTCCATGAGTACCCAGCATGCGTGTGTGCAAGTGTGTGCAAGTGGTCCACATATACATATGATCAAAACACTCATACACTTAAAAGAAAATAAATAAATCTTTAAAAGGGGGGGGGGAGGGGCTGCCTTCTTGCATTGGAGTCAGTAAAAAAGCTGGCAGGGAGACTAGACTGTTAGCAGTCACACATCCTACTTCATAAAGGCAAGATGTTGAGAAAAAAATCAAAAGAAACGGCATCCTTTGGGCTTCTAGATTCAGCTATGTGTAAGACAACCGCCATCCCAGGAGATTCTGCCGTTAGACTTGCGTTAAAGCTAGCAAGCTGACTTTCAGGAGTCAAGAGTATCAGTCACCATTCTGAGAGTAGCACTAACATGACCCAGAGGTTAAAGAGAAAAAGAAGTAAAGGTGGGAGGAGCTTTGTTGGGGAGCAACTGAAGGGGGTGAAGTATGATAATTAGGGATGGATAGGGTCAAGATACAATGTATATATGCATAAAATTGCCAAAGAATAAATAAGAGTCAAAACGAGTGCTTATTTATTTATTTATTTATTCATAATATTTACCCTGAGAACATATATTATACACACACACACTCCCTGACAGGGTCTCACTATATAATTTTGGCTGTCCTGGAACTTGGAGATCAGGCTGGCCTCGAACTCACAGAAATCTTCATGCCTTCCAAGAGTTGGGATTAAAGATATGGGCCACCATGCCTTGTCCATTTTTCACATTTTTTAAAAAAAAAAAGATTTGTTTATTTTATATATATGAGTACACTGTAGCTGTCTTCAGACACACCAGAAGAAGGCATCAGATCCCATTACAGATGGCTGTGAACCACCATGTGGTTGCTGGGAATTGAACTCAGGACCTCTGGCAGAGCAGTCAGTGCTCTTAACCGCTGAGCCATCTCTCTAGCCTTACTTTTCCCATTTTTAACAGTCAGAAGGCTGAGGACATACAAGATATGATTTCTCCTAACAATTATAAAAGACCAAGTGTTCCCTTCACTCTGTCTGGTTAAGCAATTAACATCATCTGACCACATCACAGAAAATGGAGCAGAAAAACAAGAGACAACCCATTTGGTATTGAAATAGTTCATTTCCATAGCGTTCATGAATTTTACACCCACTGGCTGTTTTGCAAACAAGTAGCACCAGTTAGTCACAAGAATTCTTTTACAGGGTGAACTTGAACTTGGCAAGCTACAGCTGCCGCCCCTGGAAAAAGTTTCCATTCAGCCCTTATTTAACTACACAGGAAGATGTAATTACGTTTTCGCAACAGACTTTGTTCTAACAAATTGTGTTTCTAATGAGTGTGATAAAAATTACTATGTAACCCTCCCAAATAAGAGGCCTGAACTAACCACAGGGGGGGAAAAATCAAGTTGAACTTGTTACCCATGGAAGCTGTTTTACTACAGTGAAATGCCAAAATGGCTTATAAGTGGCATGTTGTCAAGTGTCATTTGCTTCTGGCATTTTTTTTTTTTTAAATCTCAACATTTAACCCAGAGCTCTTACAAAATTACTTTTTTTTTCTTTTCTTTCTTTTTTTTTTTTTTTTTTGGTTTTTCAAGACAGGGTTTCTCTGTGTAGCCCTGGCTGTCCTGGAACTCACTGTGTAGACCAGGCTGGCCTCGAACTCAGAGATCCTCCTGCCTCTGCCTCTCAAGTGCTGGGATTAAAGGCATGCACCATCACTGCCCAGCACAAAATGATTTTTTTTATCTACGATGACCTCACACAAAATTAAACTCGGATTTTTCATTAGGAAAATAATTATGCGTTAGAAAATACAGTAGGGAATTGACTTTGCTCTTACAAATTAGATTATTCAGCTTTCTGATGTATTTATTCATTTCTTATACTATTATCTTTGTGTGAATTCCTTTGCAATACAGGCAGTAATATAGAAAAACTTAATCTGGACAAAATACCCCTTCTGTATGTAATGTGTCCTTTAGCATTCTGAAGGTTCTTTAGAAATATGTATTCATGCAACTAATTCCCTATTTCCTTCGAGTTCTAGAAAGTCCTTTGTAAGAGAGAAAGGGGGAGGGGGTGTGTTTCTGTGTAGCCCTGGTTATCCTGGGCTCTGTAGACCAGACTAGCCTCAAACTCAGAGATGCCTATGGGTCCTCAGTGCTGGGATTAAAGGTGTCAGACTTTGAGTTCTAGAAATTCTTTCCACCTACAGCTTGTGCTTTAAAGTAACCTAAAGCAAGCAAACAAAAACCTTACTTGAAGCTCCAGTGCTTCAGAATGGCTGTTGTAACTGCACAGACAGTCACCAAGCTAGAGGTTGGGACTAACCAGTGTGTGTTTATTTACCTTTATTTAGCTGTGTGATGTTTTTACTTGTGAGTTCATTACATTACATTAATGGTTTTGTTTTGTTTTGTTTTTTAAGTTTTAGTTTGTATGTTCCTTTGTTTCTTGAAATAGGGTCATGCTATGTAGCCCAGGCTGACCTAGAATTCACTATGTAGCCCAGGCTAGCTTCCAAATCCAGATGATCCTCCTGCCTTAGCTTCACAAGTGCTGGGATTACAGGTATTAGCCAGTAGCTATTTAAAATTTAAAATATATCTCATCCCAAATAAGCTTTAAGATCAAGATGTTCAAGTTCTCTTTCCAGAAGCTTAAACCTGAATGTAAAGGCTGGAAAGATGGTTCAGCAATTGTGAGTCTCTGTGGCTCGTCTATAGGACATGAATTTGGTTCTCAGCACCCGTGTCGACCTGTAACACCAGTGGACCTAATGTCCTCCTCTGGCATCCAAGGGCAACTGCACACATGTGGCATGTACTCCCACACAGATACAAATATACACATAAGTAAAAATAAATTTTAAAAAACTAAATATACAAAATCCGCATATCAGCCAACAGACACGGGAGCATGGCTGAATGTATCCCCAACAGCTGGGAGGCAGAGGCAGCAGAGCCCCTGAAAGTTCTAGGCCTGTTCAGTCTACCCAGTAAGTGCCAGGCCAGGCTGAGCTACATGTCATGACCTCGTCTCAAAAGGGGAAAAAATCCCAGATCAGCCTGGCGCTCTTCTGGACTATTCCTTTTTTTACTGAAGAAGAGTGGGCATCCTTCTCCAGTGGGTACTTTAACCATGTCTATGCTTTCACAGCATAAAGTCGGAAATACCCCAAACATGTTTCCTGTTTCCCTGGGCATGGTCTGCTTTCAGGAGACTGGAAAAAAACCTAAACTCAAAGAAGAAAAGTCAGAGAGTTTTTAAAAAGGGGGAGGGATAAGCTAGGCCTCACAGGCTCAGCTCAGACTTGCCTCCTCCTTCCTCCAGACATGTCCTTAGAACATGTTCATTTCAGAGGTTCACATGTGGGCTTTCCCCGTTCACTCATTTCTTTCTTAGAGGAAAGAGAACATTTTCTCTAAGTTTGGTGTGGAAACACCATTATACACCCAGCTGCTCCTTGTGGTCCCAGTAACTCAGGAGGCGAGGCAGGAGGATCACTGGATCACTTGAGCCCAGGGGTTGGAGACCAGCCTGGGCAAGTGAACAGAAACTGTTTAAAGAAGACATGTATGGGTGGGGGGAGGAGCGGGGCGGGCAGGGAGATCCTTCAGATGGACTGGTTGAGATAGAATGTAGCAAGTTAAGAGCCAGAATTATAATAGACATTTACTTCCAACCGCTATGTCTGACCTATTGTCTTTGTAACTCCTAGAAGAAAACTTTGGGGATATATTGTTAAGCTTAGCAGAGCTCTGGCTTCCATCTGTTGGAATCCACCCACAGGACCCAAAGGTGTTTACTAAACACACTGGCTTATGACTTTCTTGTTTGATGACTATAAAAGCCCATGTAACACACTCTCTCTCTCTCTCTCTCTCTCTCTCTCTCTCTCTCTCTCTCTCTCTCTC
>JANHMN010000003.1:151107280-151119041 GCA_030674055.1 Rhabdomys pumilio
CTCTCTCTCTCTCTCTCTCTCTCTCTCTCTCTCTCTCTCTCTCTCTCAGTGGAATACATTATTCAAGACAACCCAAGTCTGGCCTCGTGTTCCCTGGCCTTGGTCATACTGGTTCCAAATAAACTATCTGTGGTGATTTGAATAAGCTTAGCCCAAGGAGTGGTATTATTAAGAGGCGTGGCCTTGCTGGGGGAAGTGTGTCACTGTGGGAGTAGGCTTTGAAACTCTCCTCCTGGAAGTCAGTCTTCTCCTAGAAGCCTTCAGATGAAGATGTAGAACTCTCTGCTCCTCCTGCACCATGCCTGCCTGGATGCTGCCCAAGCTCCTGTCTTGATGATAATAGACTGAACCTCTGAACCTGTAAGCCAGCCCCAATTAAATGTTGCCCCAGTAAGAGTTGCCTTGGTCATGGAGTCTATTCACAGCAGTAAAAGCCTAACTAAGACACTATCCTTTAGTCTCTTTGGAGGAAAAACTGTGTGTTTTTGTTGTTTGTTTGTTGTTTTTGTTGTTATAATTATTATAGCAACCTTATTATTATTATTATTATTATTATTATTATTATTATTATTATTATTGCAACCCATCAAGACCTGGTCTCAAAAACCAAACTTTCCTCAGTTAGACTTGGTTCATGCTTGTAATTCCAACACTCAGTGGCTGAGGTAAGAAGACCTCTAAGAGGTCTAGGCCAGCCTGGGATACAAACACCCTAACTCCAAAAGAGGTGGGGGGGTTAGGGAGGAGGGAGGAAGGGAGGAAGGGAGGGGGGGCATGGAGAGGAGGAAAACTGGCTGGGAATATAGCTCAGTTAGTAGAGCACTTGACTAGCATGCATAAAGTCCTGGGTTCAACTCCTGACATGGCACAAACTGGGTTTTGAGCACACATCTACAATCCTAGCAATCAGGAGGTGGAAGCAGAAGGATCAGAAGTTTCAGGTCATCCTTGGCTACACAGCCTGGGATACACGAGAGCATGCCCTCAGTTCTCATTCTCCAGCTGCCAAGAACAGGGTCCTCTTTATGCACTTCTCACCTGCAGCTACAACCTCCCCCAACATCAAGTAAAGACTCCAGAGAGCCGGGCTGGGCAATGGTGGCGCACGCCTTTAATCCCAGCACTTGGGAGGCAGAGGCAGGTGGATTTCTGAGTTCGAGGCCAGCCTGGTCTACAGAGTGAGTTCCAGGACAGCCAGGTCTATACAGAGAAACCCTGTCTCGAAAAAACCAACCCCCCCCCAAAAAAAAATCAGGGAAAGTGAAACCCAGGTTGTCTGGGAGTCCCAGGGTAGCAGAACCCACCAAGGAGAAAGTCATGTGCCTGCCATGGAGAATGGAGGTGCCCCCAGCTTGTGTCTGCCAGCCATAAGGAGCCCTTCCTGTGACCATTCCAGATTCAGAACCTCTGTACTAAATATTTTAAATCCAAAATGAATTTGTGAACCACTCAAGTGCTCTCATTTGGAAGAATTAGAAAGCTTCCAATACCTTACTTGAGAATCGGTGACAACTGGCAGACACAGTGTGCTTACCCTGTATCTACAGTGAGCCTAGAGTCGTGGGACTCAGGGATGGCTCTTGCCTGGGATCACAGGAGGGACTAGGCCTGACCCCAGATTCAGAACACCACAGGGGCTAGTTATAGGCAAGAAGTGCTTAGCCATTTACACTGGGAAAAATATAATTAGGAGCCTACACTCTCTGAATTGAAGGACAAAGACAGTCTGCCCCAAGTCCCAGTGGAGAAGGCACCAAAGTGAGGAGACACAGCCACCAGTGGCCGGAGGCTAAAGACTAAGCAAGGGGCTCTTTTTTTTTTTGCCTTCTCCATCTGATAACTTGAATTCAGCCTGCAGGGCCCACCCAGGAAAGAGGACTGACTCTAAATTATTCTCTGACCTCTACATGAAGGCTGTAGCACACACAACACACACACACACACACACAGAGAGAGAGAGAGAGAGAGAGAGAGAGACAGACAGACAGACAGACAGACAGACAGACAGACAGACAGAGACGGGTTTTGTTTTTGTTTGGCTGCAGACACAGCTAAGTTGGCACAGTGCTTACCGACCATGTGTGGAGCTCTGCATTCAAACCATATCACTTCATAAACCCAAGCACGAGAGAGGTAGGAGCAGGAGGGCCAGAAGGTCAGAGTCAAAGTCAGCTACAAAATGAGTTCCAGACCAGCCTAGAAAGAACGATATTCTTATGGATTGTCTACTTGAGCATTCTGAAAGGACCTGAAAAGGGGTGTGACGCAACACTCATCCTTGAATCTCCGATACATATCTCTTTTCTTAGAAACCAGCATATAAAATGACAGAGACTGATATTAAAGCTTTCTCCCTGATTAAGGCAGAAGAAAAGTTAAGACCCTTGAAATCTAGAAGGAGATGGCTGGGTTTGAATCCGGCTCAGAAGTAGACAATCTTTTCGAGTTCAAGGCCAGCCTGGTCTACGTAGCAAGTTTCAGGACTATATAACAGGGAGACCCTGTTTCAAAACACAGATAGACTGTGTTTGAGCCTGTGAACCGGGGCTAGGGCTTGGGCGACTCATGAATCCTGGCTGGGCTACTCAGAGCAAGGGCTCAGCAGATGACAGCCTCTGACAGACACAGCTTCTCCCTTGGCTAGCTGTCACTAAACCATCATTTAGTGAACATTTCCCTTGTGACAGTCACCAACATAAACGTTCTAGTTACACTCTCCTGTTTACTTCTCAAAATAGTCTCCGGAGGTGGCTATAAATGTCCCCATGTCTTTCAAGGAAGAAAGGCACTGGTGTAAATAAGAAACTCGAAAGAGGCCTCCCAGTTAACAGTGGAGATGTGATTTCTTCCCCAGTTAGTCTGATTAAAGCCTTCCAGTCCTCCTGACAGAAGCCTGTGTGCCCTGGGGACCCTGGAACAGACCTCTCGGAGAGATGTGATGGACACTGAACTTACCCATTTCCCTCTAGAACATAGGTCTCAGAGGTCAGAGACTGTGGTGCTCAACACTGTACACCCATTACCTGGCACTGTGCCTAGCCTAGCAACTATATAGGCAGCAATAAGAATTAGCACATTATGAATGAATGAATGAATGAATGAATGAGGACTGGAGAGATGGCTCAGCAGTAAAGAACACCGCCTGCTCTTCCAGAGGACCTGGGTTCCAGTCCCAGCACTCACGAGGCAGCTCACAAACCTCTGTAACTCCAGTTGCAGGAGATCCCGACACCTTCCTCTGGTCTCCTCAGGCACCACAAGGAGTACACAGGTATACATCCAGGCAAAACACTCATGCAATATTTTTTTCTTAATAAAAAGAATGAACTGGGTGTGATGACGTGGGCCCTTAATCTCAGCACTTATGAGGCAGAGGCAGGCAGATCTGTGAATTCGAGGCCAGCCAGGACTATACAGTGTCTTAAAAGAAAAGAGTGAATGAATGAATGAATGAATGAATGAATGAGTGAATGAATGAATTGCTGGGCATGGTGGCTCACAATTATAACCCCAGGATGTGGGGAGCCAAAGAGGAGAAACTGGCCTGCTTTCAAGCCAGCTTAGGCTACAGTTGTTTCAAAACAAACAAAAAAGCAATGGACCAACAGGACTTTCAACTGTGTTCCAGAGGGCATCACCATCATGATGTCTCCGTAGTGAGCAATCCAGGCTACCATGCCAGTCAAGATGAAGGTAGGACACGCTTGTTTCTGCCCTCTCCTGCAGCTCTGTATAAAGCCCCGTTACAAGTCCACCAAGGGCCCCACCAACAACTTCACTAGTTTCATTTCTATCTACACACACAAAAGCTAACGCCACAGACAGGCCTGTTGTCCTTCTGAAGATACCGCTTGCAAGAGTGGCCCTAAAAAAGCCGGGCGCAGTCCAGAACAACACTTTGGAACTCGGCTCTGGATGAATGAGGTATCATAAGTATGATGCTAGCTTGGCTCACACTGTAAGTTCAGGACATCCTGAGCTACCCAGAAAGATCCTGCCTCCACAATGGAGAAGGGGAGGAGGAAGGACTGCTCCCCAGGCCCAGAAGTTGCTCGCTGTCTCTACACTACTTATACAAATATGGGTTCTGCTCAATATCTGATTTCCTTTATGAAATTTGAATTTTGGGGTTTGGCACAGAGAGGCAATGCCCCAACAAAATCCCTGGTGCTCAGCCTCTAAGTCACAGGCTCTCAACCTCCCTAACGCTGTGGCCTTTTAACACAGTTCCTCAGGTTGTGGTGACCCCCAACCACAAAATTATTTTTATTGCTACTTCATAACTGTAATTTGGTTACTGTTATACATTGCGATGTTAATAACTGTGTTTTTCTTTTTTAATTTTTAAAATTTTATTTATTGTGTGAGTACTCTGCTGCATATACATCGGCATGCCAGAAGAGGACATCAGACTCCCTTATAGATGGTTGTGAGCCACCATGTGGTTGCTGGGAGTTGAACTCAGGTCCTCTGGAAGAGCAGTCAGTGCTCTTAATTGCTGAGCCATCTCTCCAGCTCCCTACCCCCGTTTTTTCCTTTTTTAATTTTTTTAAACTTTATAGCTGTGCTTTTCAATGGTCTTGGGCAACCCCATGAAAGAGTCATTCAACTCCAAAGGAGGCCTCGATCCACAGGTTGAGAAACGCAGCTCCAAGGATCTTCCCTGGTTGGTAATGTATCATACGTGTGATCACAACTGTTGTTGTGGGAATTAAACATGTCTGCTGCGACTCCCCTGGGTGCTCCAGTGGCACTGTAAGCTGGTTCTCTGGACTTTGCTCCATTCACTGTCCTCTGGCTGGTTTCAATGTATGGCTTATAACAAATTAGTCCCAAGTACAGCCATGTGCTGAGTCTGGTGAATCCTCCTGAACCTACCAAAGCTGGCTATGGCCTTAGCGACCACTCCACAGAAGGAAGCTTGTGAAATCCTTCTTGTCTGTTCCTGGCCATTAAGCAAGAGCCTCACACATCCTATGGGGAGCATGGGTATGTTAATTAATGCATAGAGGCCTGAGTAGGAGGGAGAACAAACTGGAATGTCTGAAGGATGCCACAGCTACTCAGGCCCTGCTCAGCAGCCAGACAAAGCCAGACTGTTATCAAGCACGGATATTAAATAACCACTCTCTGATGGCAGCAGGTTCCCCAGACAAAAGAGTGCTTAGGACAAACCAGTGCCTCTTCCCCAAACCTAAGAGAATCTTTTATATCTGCAACGTACTAAACATTCCTTTGAATTGGAATACACAAGCAAATGAGAGAATGTTGGCCTGGAAGTTGTGAACCTTGCTGGAAGGGAAGAGGCCTGATGGCTTTGAGTGATGGGCCACCACCCTGCTGGGAATTCTTTTCTGCAGCAAACCTTCTGACCTTCATAACGAGGACTGTCATAAACACTCATGTGTGTCAGCACCAGCTCTCAGAATCGGCTTATATCCAGTTATGCTAAGAACACTGGGCCCAGCACTGCACAAATCTTTAAAGCTATTAAGCTGTATGGGCAAGGAGGGGAGTGAGTTTTAGTGATGTAGACACTATGTGCACGAAGGAATCCCAGCATTCACCTTGGTTCTATGACAATTAGCAATGCTAGGCGAAAAAAGACTGGAGTCGATACTAAGTCCAGGGACTGTGGCCTGAAGGACAAAAGGTCCTTATATCATAAAAGACACACCCATCCTGAGACTGTAAGCTGCTCAGCTGGACCCTTGGCAAAGTGTGCCTTCCACCAAGATACCCCTAACCTGGCCCCTGATGGCAGCTCAGACCCTCCCATGAACCCAGTACCTCCCAGGTCCTCACTTTCCTTTTTTAAGGGGAGCTAGTAGGCCTTGACTGCTCTGGTTATGTCCCCACCCTCTGTCAGCTACCTCTCATCCCTCGGAAGCTCCTGCTTTCCTTCCAGTCCGCACTCCCCCCACTCCCTATAGTATCCGTGCAAGTCAAGTGTTAGCTCCTGGTTGTGCCCTAACCCCATCACATCCATGTCTCTACCAAACACTTGCATGCCAGGAGCCCAACCTTGCTCTAGCCTTCCCACCTCACATACTCCAGCCCTGCTGTCAAATACCCACAAACCACTGGCTTTCAGCCTAGAAGCTCCCCCTGCCTTGTCAGCACCATCTGCTCTGAGCAGGGCCTTGTTAGAGACATCCATTCTCAGACTCCCTCAGAGAGACTTCCAGCGGAAAGGTCAGAGGCCCATGTTTTACCCAGCTCTCCTGTGGTGCGGATATACACTAATGTTTGAGAATTCCTCGCACTACCCTCCACAGGCCAGCCAGCCACCATTGTCTCAAGCAGTGCTCAACAGGAAATAACTTTCTTGTACTAAATACAGCACATTTCTCTGTTTCTCTTGAGGCTCCTAGCATTCTCTCTTAATAGGAGTCTAAAACTTGACTTTGACAAACTAAGCCCCCATAAAACACAACGGGCAACTAAGAAATCCAATACTGACTTTTGATTAGACAACAAGAAGATAATTAATCTTCCACACAGCAGAGAAGAAATTCTGACAGGAAGCTTTGAAAATAACAAATATACAAACTCCTCTTCTGGGGGAACCTGATACTAGATATCCTTCAATAAATTGTATTAACAGGATTTTAAAGTATAACAGTGTATAGGTTATTTACTTTTGGTGTTGGCTTTGTTTTGTTTTGCTTGAGATAGAATCGCATCCTGGAGCCCAGGCTGGCCCTTGAACTTTCCATCCTCCGGCCTCACCCTTCCAAGGGCAGGGTTGGAACTATCCATCAGCAAACTCAGTTTTGGTGCTGAGGAAAAGCTCAAGGCCTTGAGCATGCTAGGCACACACGCTAGACACACATGCTAGGCACACACACTACCACTCAGCTCCAGCTCCAGCTTCACTGGATATTTTATTAAGTAGAATTGACAGGGGCTGGAGAAATGGCTTAGCCGTTAAGAGCACTGACTCTTCTTCCTGAGGTCCTGAGTTCAACTCCCAGCAATTCCATGATGGCTCACAACCATCTGTAATGAGATCCCACACCCCCTTCTGGTATGTCTGAAGATAGCTGCAGTGAACTCATATACATAAAAGAAATAAAATCCTAAAAAAAAAAAAAAAGTAAAATTGATGAATGCTAATCAGTAAGAACTTTTAAATAATCACCACTTATAATGTCATTAACATTTGGATGGGTGTCATGCTGGACATTAACTTGACACAAATTAAAGTCATTTGAGAGGACGGACTCTCGATTGAGCAAATGTCTCTATAAGACTGGGAAGTGGGCAAGCCTGTAGAACATTCTCTTAATTAGTAATTAATGGGGGAGGGCCAAGCCCATTGCGAGTGGTGCTATCCCTGGGCTGGTGGTCCTGGGTTGCATACTTGAGGAACAAATCAGTAAGCAGCACCCCTCCATGGCCTCTGCATCAGTTCCTGCCTCCAGGTTCCTGCCCTGTTTGAATTGCTGCCCTGCTTGATTCCTGTCTCGACCTCCTTTAATGGCAAACTGTGACATGGAAATGTAAGCTGAACATTTTTTTTTTCCCCCAACTTGCTTCTGGTCATCGTGTTTTGTCTCAGCAATAGTCACCCTAACTCGGACAGGAGCACATTGTTTTTATAGGCATGAAGTCAGCCCATAGAATCAGTCCTCGCTTACCTACGCAAATACACACTGCACAGATACTCTGTGCACTTTCTGATTTTTCAGTCAAACCGTTTGGAAGATCAGGAACTACATCAAATCCTGAAGCAAATCAAAAGCTAAAACAAAATAGATTCCAGAAGAACAAAAAGCTCAACTTACACTTCAACAGGGAATCTACTTCAAAGTAGATTTTCTTCTGTGTCTAATTTTCAAGGGGAAAACATGCCAAGAAAAACTGGTCCTAGAAACACACGTGTGGTGGACATATAATTTACTGGAGTACCTTGCCTAGATAGATATGCACAGAAAGCCTGGGGTTCAATCTCCAGCACCCCAGAATCCAGGCACGTACCCCATAAAACATGCCAGGAATCCCAGCACAGGGAAGTGGAGGCAGAAGGTCAGAAGGTCAAAGTCTTTCTTAGCTAAATATGAGTTAGAGGCCAATCTTTTAGCTACAGGAGTTTCTGTCTCAAAAACAATTCAATAAGTTGGGCACATGGAGGGAGAGGGGACTGAGCTCTGAGTTCAAGGCTAAACTGGTTCACATAGCAAGGTTCCAGGACAGCCAGGCTACATAAGAGAGTTACTCTAACCAGAAAAACAAAGAAACAAACAAACATTTTAAAAGATACTAAGTATCATCATCAGCTGTCAGAAAACTACAAATCAACACCACTCCCATGCCAAGTTAGATAGCTCAAATTAAAAACCCAGAACATGGTGGCAGGGGAGATGGCTCAGTCAACAAGCTTGTTGCACAGAAATGAGGGCCTGAGTTTGGATCCCCAGGACCCATACACAACCCCGGCAATGTAGTGTCTGTAACCGCAGGCCTGGGTGAGGCAGACGCAGGTAGATTGCGGACATCAAGTTTAGCTGAACCTCTGAGTTCCAGATATAGGAAAGACTCTATGAGAGAGAGAGAGAGAGAGAGAGAGAGAGAGAGGGAGAGGCCGGGGCAGGTGGATTTCTGAGTTCGAGGCCAGGCTGGTCTACAGAGCGAGTTCCAAGACCGCCAGGGCTACACAGAGAAACTCTGTCTCAAAACCCCTCCCCCCCCCAAAAAAAAAGAGAAAGAGAGTGAGAGAGAGAGAGCTATGGAGGGGCATTTGGAGAGATGGCGACTGAGGTTAAGAACACTTGCTATTCTTTCAGAGGACCCAGTTTCAGTTTCCAGCACCCACATGGCAGCTTGAAACCATATATAATTCCAGTTCCAAGGGATCCAACACCCTTTCCTGGCCTCCAAGGACACTGTATACGGAATGCCTTTACATCTTGGCAAAACACTCATAAAGTAGTGTTTACATAAAATAAAAATAAATGAATCTTTTTAAAAAGCAAGATAGAACGTACCAGAGGAAGACACCTGAACTCAACCCCAGCCCCATGTGCACACCACACACATACATATACACACAAAAATTACAGAAAATCATAGCAATTGAAGCGGATGAAGATGTGGCAAGCAGACCCAGCTTACATAGCTGATGCCTACAGAACGATGCAGCCGCTGTGGAAACCAGCTCAGCAGATCCCGATTTCAATAGATTGGCCACAGAGGTTCCACCTCTAGTAGAAGACCCAAGAAGAACAAGAATGTATGTTCATACAAAAACATCTACACGAATGCTCACAGTACTGTTAGTTATTCACACTAGCCAACACGTAGATGATTGGATATCAAAATAATGATCGTTAATCATCAACAGAAGGAAATCAAGTCGGGGTCAGGTATGTAACTCACTGGTAGAACACTGACTAGCATGGTAAGGCTCTCAGCTCCTTCTCCAACTCTGCCAAAAGGGAGAGACACAATGAATCTCGAAAACTGAGGTGGAAGTTAAAGAAGCCAACATGAAGGTCTACATGGTGTATAATCTCATTAATAAAAAATGCTTGATAGTCACGGGTGGTGGCTCCCGACTGTAAATGCAGGACTTGGGAGGCAGAGGCGGGAAGACTGCTAAAAATTCAAGGTCAGACTGGTTTACATAGTGAGACCCAGTCTCAAAAACAAACAGGACCACACAGTGGTGGCATATGCCTTTAATCCCAACACTGGGAAGGAGAGACAGGTGGATTTATGTGAGTTCAGGCCAGCTTAGTCTACAGATCAAGTTCTAGGACAGTCAGGCCTACACAGAGAATCCCTGTCTTAAAAAAAAAAAAATTAAAACAAATTATAAATTAGAAAATGCCTGAAATAGATCAATCTATGAACAGAAAGACTGTCCTGGCTAATTTTGTGTCAACTTGACACAAGCTAGAACCACTGGAAAGGAAGAAGCCTCAGTAGAAAAAAATGCCTCGATGAGGCTATAGGCCTGTGGGTATTTTCCTAAATAATGATTGATGGGGGAAGAACCCGCCCATTGTGGGTGGGGCCATCCTGGGTTGGTCCTGGGTTCTATAAGAAAGCCAGTAAGCAGCACCCACTCCAGGACCTCTACTTCAGCTCCTTCCTCCAGGTCTCTGCCCTGTTAAGTTTCTGTCCTTACTTCCTTCAGTGATGAACAGTGATATGGAAGTGTAAGCCAAATAAACGCTTTCCTCCCCAGCAAGCTTTTGATCATGGTGTTTCATCTCAGCAATAGAAACCCTAACTAAGACAGAGACCAATGATCACCCTTAGGGCATTTGGGGAGGGAAACTGAGTCATGCCAGGCAACAAGCAGAAGGTCTTAGAGAAAAAGTGTTCTTTTTAGGCAAACAAAATGTTCTAAAGTGGGGCTGGAGAGATGGCTCAGAGATTAAGAGCACAGGCTGCTCTCCCAGAGGTTCTGAGTTCAATTCACAGCATCCACGTGGAGGCTCACAACCATCTGTAATGAGATCTGGCGCCCTCTTCTGAGGTGCAGGCATACAAGCAAGCAGAACATTGTATACATAACAAATAAATACATCTTTGTTTGACAAAGTTCTAAGGCTGATCATCATGGTGACAGTCATACAACGAGTATGCACTGAATCATGCATTGTAACAGGTGAATTGGATAGTAAATAAAAATCACAATAAAATTACTTTTTTTGTTGCCGGGCGGTGGTGGCGCACGCCTTTAATCCCAGCACTTGGGAGACAGAGGCAGGCAGATTTCTGAGTTCGAGGCCAGCCTGGTCTACCGAGTGAGTTCCAGGACAGCCAGGGCTATACAGAGAAACGCTGTCTCGGAAAAAAAAAAAAATTGCTTTTTTGTGTTTCTTTTCTTTCAGCAGGGTCTCACTGTGTATGCTAGGTCCTGTGTAGACAAGGTTAGTCTCAAACTCAGAGATCTATCTGCCTGCCTTTTTGCTGGGATTAAAGGCAGATGCCATCATACCCAGCTTCATATTTTGTGGGGGAAAAAATTGCTTTTTAATTGGCTTAAATCTACGGAAAGAATTACAGACTTGTTAATGGAAAAGTGTTAGCTAAATTACAAAGTGGTAGGCAGCTGGGTGGCTTTTCCTATCCCCTTTGCATTATAAACTCCTCCCAACAGGGAGAAGACGCAGCTTTTGTTACCATTTTACAGTTTACAAGCACTTTTACACATAAGAGTTTTTTGAGGCCTCACCACAATCCTGAGAGGAGATAATTATTCCTCTTTTTTTTTTTTTTTTTTTTTTTTTTTTGAGACAGGGTTTCTCTGTGTAGCTCTGGCTGTCCTGGAACTCACTCTGTAGACCAGGCTGGCCTCGAACTCAGAAATCCACCTGCCTCTGCCTCCCAAGTGCTGGGATTAAAGGCGTGCGCCACCACCGCCCGGCCTATTCCTCTAATTTTACATACAAGCTTACAGCAACTCTGAGTTTGTGGTATATGCTCCTGTTGATTGCGCGGGAAGTCAAGTCAGCTCTGCTATGCAGACTTCTCCATCCTCTGATGGAGAGTGATGTACGTATACTCTCATAGATGGACCTGTGCCGCCGCATCTACGTGCTGCTAGACTGCATTTTAGAGTACCAGATAGTACGTTCAGGTTGGCACGCAAGAATAACATCATCCACCCGTGTCAGTAATAAAACTCTTCCAGAGTTGGCTTGTCAGGCGCTAGTCTGACTATACTAACACCACAGTCAAGCCAAGCACAAGCTGTCATCAGGCGTCTGAAGCACCAACAAAAGAACCTTCTCCTTTGGCATTT
>JANHMN010000003.1:151129203-151139203 GCA_030674055.1 Rhabdomys pumilio
GAGTGGAATACTGTGCAATGGGTTACTATTCAGTGATGTACTGTGCAGTGGGGTACTGTGCAGTGATGTACTGTGCACTGGGGGTTCTGTGCACTGGGGTACTGATCAGGGATGTAATATGCAATGAGGTACTGTAGAGTGGAATACTGTGCACTGGGGTACTGTGCCAGGATACTTGTTTCCCCTTTTTGATTTTGCTAACTGATGCCTTTGTGGTCTCAAACTATTCCATCTCCTCACTCTTTCACCAAACAACTATTCTTTTGTAATCTAAAGAATGGAGGGAAAACAATAGCAATAACAACAACAACAAGAAGATATCCAAGTTACCTCATCTATAATAGAAAAAAAACAGTTAAATTTCCACTGAGGAGACAAAGGCAAGCAAATTCTGTATCTATGAGTTTGAAGCCTGGGTGCTGATAATATTGTGTGTGTGTGTGTGTGTGTGTGTGTGTGTGTGTGTGTGTGTGTGTAGGTCAGAGGTCAGTCTGTGTCCTCCCACTACATATGCCTTGGGAATCAAACTCAGATCATCAGGCTTGGCAGCAAACACATAATGAGCTTCTTGTCAGCACAAGATAATTTTCTCTGTGGAATATCCAGAGATTTGCTTTGCTTCCAAAACGAGTGTTTGGTTAATAGAAGTTACAAGCCTAACACTTCCATTTCATTTAAGCCTTCACTGTACTTGGTTAGTATTGTCTTTCTAACTTATACAATGTTACTATGGCTGGGCAAGCCTTTGATCCCAGCACTTGGGAGGCAGAGGCAGGCGGATTTCTGAGTTCGAGGCCAGCCTGATCTACAGAGTGAGTTCCAGGACAGCCAGGACTACACAGAGAAACCCTGTCTCAAAAACCAAAAAACCAAAAAAAAAAAAAAAAAAAGTTACTATGTACTGAGGAATAATGGTACATGCCTGCACTCTCAGCACTGGGCAGGAAGCAGAGGCTGAAACAGAGAATCGGGGGTGCAAGGCCATCATTTGCTTCAAGGCCAGACTGAGTTACGTGAGACTCTGCCTCAACCATCCCCAAAGGTATTATATAATATGTGATGGATACAAAATCATACATCTAAGTATCGGAACATACTTAGCACCTCAGAGCACAGGGCACAAGAGCCCTCTGTCATCAAAGGCAACAGGGCTTTGTCCCCCAGATGGGCTTCCTGGCTTGGGTGCATAACATCTAAGTAAGCTTGGGAGGGTTCCAGGGGATCTGACACTCTCACAAGGACAAACATGCAGATAAGACACCAATGGACATAAAATAAAAATAAATAGATCGTTGAAAATTTGAAAAAATAACAATACCTAGTGCACATAAAATATCTGCAACCCTGCCTCTGCATTGAGAGCAACCGGGATTGAAAAGGTAGCATCGTCTAAACTAACTCCCCTTCCTTCAACAAATTTATGTGAGTGGCTCAAGTTCTTATAGTCAAGTGTACTTTTTTCTGCCAGATGAAGAAGCTTAGATAAGGGCATGTTGTTCAGGAGGAAAGGAGAAAAAGCTTTGGTTTTAAAATCCCACAGATCTGGGAGCAAGTCACAGTATCGTCACTTTCTAGTCACGTGAGTGGACCTACAGAAGCCTGTGTTCCCTTTAACAGGAGAGTAAAGGCAAGAGGATTACTGCAAGTTCAGGGCCAACCTCACCTACACTGTAACTGCTGATCCAAGGAAACCTGCATGGAAAAACCCTATCTCAACATAGCAGCTACAGAAGAAGATAGTATGACCTGCCTCATAGGTTTCTTAGTGCTGTAAACCCCATATGTATGTATTCATAGAGAAATAGCTGGAAAGGTACTATATTGGGATTATGATCAACTGCAGGCTTTCTTTCTGTCTTTTTTCTTTCTATATCATAAGATATATGAAGGCAGGCTGCCCATGTTTTTATTATAACTTTCTGATTGAAACAGTAGATGGGGTTTCCCTAGGTTTTTTTTTTTTTCTTCCTTGTCATCTTTGCCTGTGGCTTTGAACCCCATAGGTCTAAGATCATGTCTCGACCTAAGTCTGAGTCAGCCTGGGTACCAGTCAATGCATTTAGAGCCTAAGACTGGTCCTCATTTCGAGGAATTCTGCGAAGGAATTGTTTAGTTTTTGTTGTACTAGAGAGCCATCACGGGACCTTGTACATACCAGGCAACTAGACTACCACTGAGCTACACTGCAGCCCCTAGTCACTGTTAATGTGCCTGAATCTGGCAGCCCTCCTTCTCCATATCAGGTTTGGTTTTTTTTTTGAAGATGTATTTATTTATTTTATGTATATGAGTACATTGTAGCTATTTTCAGACACACCAGAAGAGGACATTGGATCCCATTACAGATGGTTGTAAGCCACCATGTGGTTGCTGGGAATTGAACTCAGGACCTCTGGAAGAGTAGTCAGTGCTCTTAACCACTGAGCCATCTCTCCAGCCCCATATCAGGTTTTTAACAACTCTGAGTTCCCCCATTCTTTTCTGCTATCCCTGTGACTAAGAATCAGCTCAGACTTTTCAGCAACTGACCTCCCCCCATCACCCCCCTCCCGTAGACAGAACTGGTTCCCAGCTGAACTTGAAATGTGTCCAAATGATCTCCCCCTTGAGGAAGAATTGCATGAACCAGAGGCTTTGGGGGTGCTGCAGGTGTCCTGTTCTTGTGCCTGGGAGGTGGTTACAGAGTCATTGGTTTCACAAAAATTAATTGAGCCTTGGGGCTGGAGAGATGGCTCAATGGTTAAGAGCACTTGCTGCTCTTGCAGAGGTCACAGTTCAGTTCCTAGCATCTATATAGTGACTCGTAACAGCCCTTAACTCCAAGTTCCAGGGATCTGACTCCCTGTTATGATCTTGGAAAGGCTGAGCCTTAATTAAATCTATGCATACACCAAACATGGTGGTGTATGCCTTTAACATCTGCACTTGAGAGGCAGAGGCAGAGACAGACAGATCTGATTTTGAGGCCAGCCTGATCTACATAGTGAGCTCCAGGCAAGCTAAGGCTGCACAGTGAGACCTTGTAGGTGCTGGGGATGTAGGTAGAGCACTGGTCTAGCATGAGTAAAACCTCAGTCAGATTCCTATCCCAACACCGCCAAACAACTTTTGTTGTTTTATACATTTTTCCATGTGTCACATCTCACAATTTAAAAAGTTAAAAAAAAAATAATACAGGATAAACTGTAAAGAGAGAGAGCAAGTAATGAGAAAACATTCTTTCCTGCCTTGGCTGCACGTAGTAATCCACAACCATCTGACCTGCTCTGCCCCTGAACAGGGGGAGACTTCCTCGTGCGCTTTGATTTTCATGAATCAGCACACGCCCTTCACATGGGACCAGCTGCAAATGTCCTGATCCTTAACCGGCCGAGGCCGGCATCCTGCCTGACCCGCTTGTGACCCTACTCAGCAGCTCAGTACAAGACTTCCACTGAACCTCTTAGTATATCTTGTGGGACTCAGGCTGTCTATCCCGGGCTCTTCCCCACAGTGACGTCACACCCAGCTTGAACTCCTTTGAAAGAGTTCTCCAGGTTAGACCTCTTCTGCCATCCTGAAAGAAGCCCCTAGCTGGCTGGCACTTAAGTTGCAAAACAACTCAATATATTTTTTTTTCTAGTGCTTCTCTAGATACTGTATTTCTTCCAACCTGGACTTCTCCCAGAAGGGCCATTGTCTGTTTTGATTTGTTTTTAAGATAATCTTCCTACCCCCTAATTGACCAATGAAAATCTTAATGTTACCCATGAAGGCCCACCTCTAAATCCACTCAGTTTATTGTTTCCTGCGATCCCACTGTGTGTGTTGGCTCACACCTACTCCATCGGTTCTGGTTCTCTCCATTGCCCTGGCTGTTTGCATCTCTGCTTGCTTGTCCTTGTCTTTGTCTTATAAGTTTCTTCTGTTATATAGGCACACATCCATGTATATATCCCAAACACACAAACCAAGCCTAAGCTCTTTACAGATACAGCCCAGAGCTGACAAAACAGCTCATAGCATAAGACTCCACGAATAGTATACGTTTCTTAGATGAATAAATCAGAATTAAGTATCAGTTTCTTGACTTGATATGGGATGATGCAATATTCCTGTGGATATCCTTATGTCCCTTCAGTACTTAAAGCCCTCAGTGAGAAACAAACAGACAAACAAATAAACAAAACCCTCACCTGGTTTCCACGACATTTTCCAAACCTCACTGTAGTAGCAATACATGGCACTGGCCAGTTGGAATCCCTGGAGACAGGTCAGAGGTTGCTCAGGGGGTGGCCTGTTTAGAAAGCGTGGTCCCCACCCTCTCCTCAGTAGAACAACCACAAATTCTGCCAGTCTTCCAGAAGAAGGAAAGTGTCCCAGATGGATCTAGCAACTGTCAGGCTGTTTTGGTCTGCAAAAGGTTATGTGGGAAACCAGGAGTTGACAAAACAAGTAGCTGAGTTAATTATCCTCACCTAACGGTTCCCAAAGCAACAACTCCCAGAGGATCCTTCGCAGCAAGATGCCTTCCGACTCACTTGGGAGGTATCAGTTGTCTGTAGCTGCCTGGCTGGATATGAGTCATAGGGCTTTGGCTTCTGGGAAGGATACAGGCAGCTAGCAAAAGCATATCAGTTCTTCTTACTTCCCTGTAGGTCCCAGTGGGGTACCCTAAGGCTCTCCACATAAGAGCCTTCTGCTACAGACACATCCATCATGTGTGGAAAGATGCTATGGTGGTTTGAATGAAAACAGTGCCATAAGGTGTGGCACTATTAGGAGGTGTGGCCTTGCTGAAGTAGGCATGGTTTTGTTGGAGGAGGTGTGTCACTGTGGGTGGGCTTTGAGGTCTCAGATGCTCAAGCCAGGCTCAGCTTGTCTTTCCGAGGCTCCAGATGCAGAACTCTCAGGTCCTTGTTCAGCACCGCGTCTGCCTGAGTGCTGTCATGCTTCCCACCATGATGATAATGGGCTAAACCTCTGAACTATAAGCCAGTCCCAGTTGAATGTTTTCTTTTATAAGAATTGCCATGGCCATGGTGTCTCTTCACAGCAATAGAAACCCTACCTAAGGCAGATGCCGATGCCAGAGAGGCCTGGCCTGAGAGGAAACAGCAGGAAAGCAGAGGTGGAGGATCCATTAAGGGAAATGTTTTAGAGCTTGCATTTGGGGTTTCAGATATTCAGGTTAAGGAGGTTCAGTGGGCAGTTACGTACCTGTGTTTACCAAATGAAGACTTGTTTCTTCAGGTAGCCAAGATCCAGAAGCAGAGACTAGGGAGAGAGGCTTTAATGTTAACAGTGCATCTGTGTCCCTTCAGCAGCTCCTGGTGACCGTTACACAGGTGCACGGCTTGTAGCAGAAAGGCTTCTATTCTACCCAACCCACCTTGTCTAGCTCCACTGAATCACAGCTACTCAGGATTGGCCACACAGTTGTTTGCTCTTTTGGAGTTACTTAGAGGTTGCTTTTTTTAATCTTCTATTTATTGTGTTGCAGTGTGGGGCGGGGGGAATCGACCCCGTGGCATGCTGAGTGAAGGTAACCACTGCGTCCCGGAGTTACATCTTCAGCTCTTAGAGAGAAAGGTTTGGTTTTGTTAAGACAGAGTTCTGGCAGGCCTGGGATTCACTGTGTAGACCAGGGTGGCCTCAAACTTGGAGTGAACTTCCTGGCTCTGCTTCCCTAGTTAAAGTTTTACACAAGTCCAGGATATTATCACTATAATTTCGAAATGTTAGTGTTTTAATCCCTGGAACTAAAAGTCTGATGCCCAAAAATATTTTGGCTGCAAAGTCTGACCTGCACTGATGTAAATCCATTCCTATCCTTACTTAGTCGATCAGTATTAAATAATTGCACAGTTTGATGGGCACATAGCCTGTATTTAATTATAGCCATGGTTCTCAACCTTCCTAATGCTGTGAGCCTTTAAGACACTTCATGCTGAGGTGACCTCCACACATAAAATTACTTTTGTTGCTACTTCATAACTGCAATTTTGCTACTGTTACAAATCATAAGTATCTGATATGCAGGATATCTGATATGCAACTCCTGTGAAAGGGTCATTTGATCCCCAAAGGGGTTGAGACTCTCAGGCTGAGAACCACTGAATTATAGAGTACTAGCCTAGTCTTTCCTGAAGGCATTCTATAGTATCATGCATCACCATACTTATGAAAAAGAAATAGCAATTCTACAAATTCATGGCTCAAGGGTTTTGGATAAATGACTAGGGATGTTGTTTGGTTGGTTCATCACTTACTAAGCATGAACAAAGTCCTGGGCTTGCTGTCAGCACCACACAAACCTTGTGGGGAAGCACACCCCTGCAATCTCAGTGCTTGGGAAGCAGAGGCAGAAAGATCCAGAGTTCAAGGTCATCCTCAGATACATACTAAGATCAAGACCAGGATGGAATACATGAAACCCTGTCTCAAAAACCAGTAAGAACAGCTAAAAGACTATGGGGCTGTAACAGGAGACCTTTAGGAAGTGAGCAGCTACAGGTGTGTGGGCCACACTCTAAATGGCATGTGGACCACTTTTCTTAGAGGAGGGTCTGGGTCCAAACACTTTACCGTGCATCAGTCCTTCCTCTAACGGCATACCCTATCAGCCTTGTAGAAACATTTCAAAATTATTATACTCCCAAGAAAACATGAACAGCATAAAGGGACACTGGCCTGCCTATATTTACAGGGGCTGTTCCTCCCTATGGGCGAAGCAATGCCATTTCCTCTCACCGGCTTTCCTATCAGTAAGAAAATAAGCATCCACCCAAAGCAAACATGCCCAAGTTTCTCTGCAAGCTTCCAGAGAAAGACAAGCAGAAGAGTGACTCCAAAGGCCGACACCATGGCATAACTTCTTTGTGAATCTCCTCACTTCCTTGGGACCTTTGAGACACAGAGCTGGTTCTGTGACTCCTGCGTGGCCTTACCATAGAAAGTCAATCTTTCAAATATCAGGCAGGTCAGAATATCAAGATTGAGGTTGTTTGTTTGTTTGTTTGTTTGTTTCTGAGCAGAACGTGGTGTTGGATACAAGGCACAGAACACCCAAAGGCTTCATGAATGACAACATTTGTTGACTGACTGGTCTTCAGGCATTTCTGTTTACCAAGTACAGATGTGCCCATTTCCCTCTTGCCCTCTGTACCCAGAAATAATGGAATGGGCTTAATAATGTATGAGTAACTGTCCTTATCAGAAGCAAAACATGTATGAGCAGGGTAAAGGGTGTATTCCAAAGCAAACTCATGAGTCAAGGCTCGTGTCTGATGGAAGAAAGGCACAAAGGGAACACATTTGGGTTGTTCCCCGTCTCATAAATTTTCCTTTATAACCACCATGTGCTCTTTGATGTTAAATCATAGGACAAACTGGAAAATCTTCTCCATTCTTGTGCTTAGCAATTGTGCGGTTGGTTTTTGTCAATGTGACACAAACCTAGACATATCTGGGAAGAGGGAATCTCAACTGAGAGATTGCCTCCATCAGATTGGCCTATAACCTGTGGAGGCATTTTCTTGATTAATGATTGGTGTGGGAGGGCCCAGCTCACTTTGAGGGATGTCATCCTAGGCAGGTGGTCCTGGGTTGTATAAGAAAGCACGCTGAGCAATCCAAGAGAAATAAGCCAGTAAGTAGCAGCCCTTTCTGTCTTCTGCTTCAGTTCCTGACTCCAGGTTCCTGCCTTGGCTTCCCTTAATGGACCATGACCTGGATACATAAGCCAAATGAATCCTTTCTTCTCTAACTTGCTTTTGGTCAGTATTTTATCACAGCAACAGAAACCTAACTAATACAGCAATGGATTGTCTCTTCCTGGACTGAGACTAGCCTGTTTGCTAAACTAAATACCTGCCCTATCCTCACCGATGCTCTGAAGAATGGTTTCAGCAACACAGAATGTGTGTACTCCCTCTTAGCTGGGCTATGTCAATTGTCTAGACTGCTTCCAGGGGCTAGACCAAATCTCCCTAATGATGTACAAGACTCGTTCTCTCATCTTCATCAGGCTTTGGCTCCCATGAGACCAGATGTTACCAGGAACTTCAAACATCCTATCAAAAAATACCACCTGAAAAAGTTATAGAGATGGCTGGCAGTGACGGCCACACACCAATGTGCGCAGACTCAATGCTACTGAATCGGACTCCAAAAGGTGGTTAATATGGTAAATCTCCTGTCAATTACATTCACTACCGTGTACCCAGCACACTTCATCTCATTTGTGTAACTGTTCTCCCTATCACTTCCCAGTATCAATGCTGGATATTGACAAGCTATTGATACCATTCCTACTCTGTTGATGATATATCTCCACAGGGAACAGTGAGCTCCAAGATGGCAACTGCTTTGTTTGTTTATTGTTGTGTCATGATGTCTACAACTGTACCTGACATATTACAGGCATGCCTAAAGAATTTTTGAATGAATGAATGAACGAATGAATGAAGAGCAGGAAAATTAGGTCTGAAATTATCATTTCCATGCCTACGTTCTCCCTTACTAATCCAGTTTCTTCTGAATGCTGACCCCAAAGTTATCAGGGTTATCTGTTAAAAACACAAACCTGTTCTTATTATTTTCCCAGGCCCTAAATTTTTTCATGTTCAGGGAAGATAAAAACAAAAACAAAACCCAACAAAATCCTGCACATGCTGTTTTTCAAAATAGAAAGAAAAATAAATGGTAAGGTGATTTCTCTAGGTTCCAAAGTCTCACATAAGAAGTGATAAAGATATTTTGTCATAAGCAAAATGAATCCATGAATACTACTAATAATAATTGAAAAATCCTCCAAACTAGCCGTGGCTTGTTATCATGGTAGAGATCCAAATTTAGCAGCCAGCATGACATCTTCATTTCTCTGAACATGACAGTCGCATGCAGCAGTTAATAAGGCTGTGTAACTGAAAAGCACATCCCCATAGTCCTCCTACAAGGAGCAAGGACAGAAGGACATAATCTTCTCCAGAACTCTTGCAGAACCAGGACTACGATACGATGGGTCAGACCACCATAGACTAAGATCACCTTCTTAGCAGGCATCCGTTTCCTCCTTTGCTTCCTTCCCTGTGCGACATCAAAGTTTCTGTCAGTCTGGAAGTCCTGAAGTTCCGCAGAGATTGGAGGCGACAGAATGGCACGTGTGTCACACGATCAGCCTGACTAAGTCTCTCTACCCATCACCTCTGTTCTCCTTCATTACCATGTTAGGACTGGGCAGCCCAAGTTATTGGGACTACAGAACTTTGGTTTCAGCCTTCAAACTTCAGTAAATACTAGAAGCATGCTCCAATGGAGCCTCTCTGTCTACCTCTCATCCCTCATATACTTTCCCTGCTTCATATTCCCCGCCTTCTGCTTACCTGTAGCCAGAGGGTCTGTTTATTACATCCAGTCACAGCTGGGAATAGTAGCGCGTGCTTACAATCCCAGCACTCCAGAGGCTGAGACAATGGTATTGCTGTATGTAAGAAGTCAGTCTGGGGTACATGATGAGACCCTGCCTCAAAACAAAGTTCAGCTACTAGGTGGGAACCTTTCAGAATATACTGAACAATAAACAAACCCAGAATGCAGCCCAGCAGAAAACAAAAAGACAAACACACACGCACGCGCACACGCACGCGCACACGCACAGCTTATACGGGTGTGCTACTGTGGGCCCAGAGTTTCCACTGCTGATATCAGGCTCTCAAAGCTGCTAACAAGCACCGACTCCTCACTGGGGCTCACAAGATGACTGAAATCAGCGCCAAAGCCTGGTGTGTCTGCCCTCGTTTTGTGTCTGTTTTCTGTACTTGGGGTCATCTGCTTAGTCCTGCACACAGACATCTGAAACACCCAGAGGAGTGTGTGCACGTGTGGAATCTAACCCACCTTACTCTCTTGAAGCGAAAGGCATAAAGATCAGAGTCACTAAGGTGAGTCTTTACAATGTCCTGCCCTAGACACCCAAGAGGCACCAAAAATTCTCCAGTCATTGTCCCAACCTTCAGTC
>JANHMN010000003.1:151144203-151156391 GCA_030674055.1 Rhabdomys pumilio
CGCTGCACAATTCTTTTTTTGTTTTTTTTAATTTTATGTGTATGAATGTTTTTGCTTGAGTATTTTTATGTTCATCATTCCAATGCCTAGTGCCTGAGGAGGTCAGAAAAAAGTGTCAGATCCTCTGGAGCTGGAGCTACATATGTTTTTGAGCCACCATGTGGATGTTGGAAACCAAACCCAGGTCCTCAGCTATTGAGGTTTGGTCTGTTACTATGTATTGCATTGCTAAATTCTGTATCCCAAGGTCTAGCTGCCTCAAGAGGAGCGAATTCTCATGTATACCAGCTTTTGTTGTGCAAACCTTGCTCCTTAATATCAAACTACTGGTTGAATAAAGATGCCTACAACCAGTTAACTGGGCAGAAGAGAGGTGGGTGGGGCTTCGATTCCTCATCTTCGAGATCTGCGGCATAGACCAATAGGGAGGAAGAAAGGAGGTGCACGGGCAGGTGGATGGTGAGCATACGGCCACAAGGGCCAGCCAGTTAGAGTAGGAGCAGCCCAAACAAAATATGGCAAATGATATCTTGGGATTGTTGACAGGGAAGTAGACAAAATAACATAGAGGGTTGATATCTGCCCAGCCCTAGTGATTTAAGGCTTATTATAAATATAAAGGTTTTGTGTCTTCTATTTTGGGGACTAAATGATCTAAGGTGGGATAGAAACCCCCAATATTATTTACCACAACAGTCTGCAAAAGCAGCTAGCAAGAACTCAAAACCACTAAGCCATCTCCCTGCTACGAGTGCTTTTTGTGTCGTGCAGGAACATAAGGAGGGGGTGGAGCCAGCCTTCTCCAGCCTTAGCACTCAGGTGATCAGCAAGTACTGGCTGGGACCAAGAGGAGGCAGATTGGAGGCTGTTTTTGTGAAACCTGATGGATTGTGGGTGGACTGGCAAGACAAGGTCCAGCAGGATGAGGTGGTCACACTTTAGATGGCCTATGCAGTAACTGGTGGCATCATGTACATCTCATTATCGTTACTGTCATGTGTGAAAAGTGGCATCTTGAACTGTGCAATGCAAAGTCTAGGCAGCTTTGCAACACATTTTTAACTTTTGCTAAGCATGGTGGAACACCTGCAGTCTAAGTAAGCATTTGGGAGGCAGAGGCAGGAGGATTGCTTGAAACTCTCTGGCCTTTATAGCAAGTCTCAAAACAAATGATAATTCTAAGTTTAAATTGATTTGCTTCGAGACAGGGTTTCTCTCTGTGTATGTAGCCCTGGCTGTCCTGGAACTCACTCTGTAGACCAGGCTGGCCTGGAACTCAGAAATCCACCTGCCTCTGCTTCCCAAGTGCTGGGATCAAAGGTGTGCGCCACCACTGCCCGGCACTTCTGTTGTTTTTTAACCTTAGAGATTTTAGGGTCTCTTTCTCTTAGGACTTATTTAAGCAAACAGTGTTGGTGTTAGAGAGCTCTAGTCTTAAGTCTGGTTGCCTTAGCTGGCCCTGGGGGTTGGGAGAAGGGAAAGTGTTTAGGCCATCCAGTGACTTTCAGATTCTCCCGGAGGGAATGTGGTGACTGCTTCCCACTTCCTCCTTGGCTCATGGGGCCTTTGGAACTTCTGTCACTGGGTCAGGTTCTGTGTGTCATACTCTGTCCTCCAAGGGAAACCCTGTTTTACCTATCTCAAAAGCACTAGAGAGGCATGCTCAGTGGCTGAGGGTCCTTGGCAGAGTTGGTTGCAGTTTCCTAGTGGCTTCTACCTTTCACAAGCAAACTGCCAGTGGGAAAAGCTAGCTGTTTTGAAATTGGATGAATAAAGATGGCATCATCAACAGCTGCTGGGTGATGGTTACTTAAGGGCTCTGACAGAGCCTGAGGAGGCTGGGGGTGGGTGGACCTTTCCTAGCTCAGAGGCACACCTTACCAGCTGGCTTTTAAATTCACAGCAGGACCTGTTTTCTGTGTATCTCTCCACAGGCAGCTGACACTTAAGTGTGTGATCTTGTAAGGGGGAATAGAAGGTGTTTATTTGTTCAAACAAGTCTTGGGAATCAGATGAAGACAACTGATTTCTGAGAACCAGGAGGCTGGATTTAAGAAATGTTTATAAAATTTTCACAAGCCAAGTAGCACACATGCTAGAACCAGCCAACTGACTGCTGGAATTCTGTTACTTACACAGCACCTGTAAATCATCAAGCCTTAAGTTTGGGCTCCTTAGTTACGAAACACAGCATTCTGACTTAAAACACCTGTAGCAGATGTGACTTCAACTCAGGGCCTGACCTAATGGAGAATTTCTAATTGTTCATTTCTTCCCTGTTTTTACACACTGAATGCTATAGGTTCTAAATTTCTTAGCCTCTTCTAGATATGCCAAATGCTAACCATAAATAAATAAATAAATTGGGAACACTTAAACATTTGTAAAAAAAATAAGTGAACAAAATCCTTTGGAACACAGAAATTCCATGTTTAGTTCAATGATGGAGTCAAGCAATTCTGCAACAAAGAATTTTCTTTTTAGAGGTTTATTTATGTGTATCCGTGTCTTGTTTGTTTTTGTATATGTATGCGTTTGTGTGGTGTATGCGTGTGCACATGCCAGTGTGTTTGTGTTCATGCCTGGTGCCAAAAGAGGGTGTTGTATCCCAAGAACTGAAGTAACAGAGGTTTATGAGCTACCTGCTAAGCTATCCTGCCACCTTTTTTTTTTTTTTTTTGGTTTTTCAAGACAGGGTTTCTCTGTATAGCCTTGGCTGTCCTGGAACTCACTCTGTAGACCAAGCTGGCCTCGAACTCAGAAATCCACCTGCCTCTGCCTCCCAAGTGCTGGGATTAAAGATGTGCGCCACCACCGCCCGGCAGCCTTCATTATTCTGACTTGTTACATAGACTAAACTGACTTCAAAACTCAGAGATCCACCTGCCTCTGCATCTGCCTCTGTTTTATATAAATATATAAAAATGTGTGAAAAAAATAAAAAAATAAATATATTAAAAATATATAAATATATGCCTATTGTGTAACAGTTTCCTTTGAGATTAAAACATTCCATTATGTAAGGAAGGTCCCTAAGCAGGAAGGTAAAAAACTCAAAATAGCTTCCAGAAGTCCCGGAAAGTGACCAGATTCACCAGGCCCCTCCCTGCCAGAGTAAGCAATAAAAACTGAGAATCTCTCTCAGATAAGATGCAAAAAACAGTCTGAGACCAGACCTGCTATTCGGGAGGAACAGAAACCAGCTGAGCTTCCCAGAAGAGGTTTAGACTGGAGTCTCCTGGAGAGAACACTTTCCAACCTTTTTTGAGCAGCCTGCAGGCTCTGCAGCATGGTCTGGGTTTCCCTGCTTATGTGAGCTGTCACCCATGCTACAGTGGGCCTTGGGGATGCAACTGTCTTTGAGTCATTTCTGTTCCCATAATAACCCCATATTCCTGTAAGTAACCCCAATAAAATTCATTGGTTCACCAAGTTGGACTTTGGTGATATCTATACTTTGGTCTACCATGAGTTTCATATCTGGGGTTATATCTCCTTAAAAAATTTTTGTCACATAACACTGCCACATATATGGGGGTACTTGCAGATGCCAGAAGACATCTGATCCTCTGGAGCTAGTTACAGGCAGTTGAGATTTGCTATACATGGGTGCTGGGAATTGAAGACCCTGGTCCTCTGTCATATCACCAAGTACCCTTAACTGCCAAGCCATCTCTGCAGCCCCACAAATGAATTATTTTATTTTCAAGACAGGGTTTCTCTGTGTTTCTTGGCTATCCTGGAACTCTGTAGACCAGGGTGGCCTGGAACTCAAAGATCTGCCGAATGCTGGGATTAAAGGCACACATCACCCCCTTCCAGCTTCAAATACATTTTTTTTTTTTTGCAGACTTTTTTTTTTTTTTTTTTTTTTGGCTTTTTCGAGACAGGGTTTCTCTGTATAGCCCTGGCTGTCCTGGAACTCACTCTGTAGATCAGGCTGGCCTCGAACTCAGAAATCCGCCTGTCTCTGCCTCCCAAGTGCTGGGATTAAAGGCAGGCGCCACCCAGCAGACATTTTTTTTTTAAAGAGATAAAAATAACATCAGGTGGGCTTCCAAAGGCCAAGGAAGACCATAGAGACTCCAGTGGACTGCAAAGGCCTGGCATAAACTAAGTTCTGTGCTTACAGTGGCCTCTTAGGCCTGAGTCTTCTCTTAGATAGGAAGGAGTTCTGGGGAGGCAATGTCGCCATTGGGTATGGGTGTCTTTCTCAACATTCTAATAAACAGTTCAATAATTCTATCTGTGTACATTCTATTTCTTCATTGACATGAGCAGGGGAGATGGAACACTGGAATCTGCATTTTGTCTCTAGCAGTAGCAGGCTTAGAAGTAAGTCTGGACTGAAAGAATAGCTCAGAGGTAGGTTTGCCTAGAATGTGTGACACCCTAAGTTAAGTTCCTGGTACTGAAGAAAAACAATATCAACAGTAGAATAAGTACCTGTACACATTCCATGCCCTTAATGAAGGTTTGATGTCTACTCCATAGCATTACTAGTTAAGCTTAAACCTGTTGAGATTTGGTCAGTTGCTAAGTACTATAATGCTCAATTCTGTACCCAAAGGTCTCGGGTAGGAGTGAATTCTCTCCTTTCCAGGCTTTTGTTGTGCAAACCTTGCTCCTTGATTTAAAGCCATTGGTTAGATAAAATTGGCTATAGCCAATTGGAGGGTTTGGAGGTAGGTGGGTTTGGAGTGACCTGGTTTGGGATTGGGGAAGACAGAGGAGCGAAGAGAGACCAGGAGTGAGAAGGACTACAGGAGAGAGGAGGAAGCCACCGTGAGGGGAGCTGGACCATGAGCGCGGACAAACAGCAAGTACCTGAGGGTACAACCGCTGGGGAAGTAGTCAGCCCAGCAGTCAGAAGAGTCAATTAGGGGTTACCTCACTAATTGTCAAAGCCAAATAAAATAGCCATAGTCTGAGTCTTAATTATTTGTAAGGTAGTCAGGGATAAGCTTAGATTGGATCTACTGCACACACCAAGGATGCTTGACACTTATTTATGTGTGTACATGTGGAGGTGAGAGGCTCATGACAGAATGATGGGGGTCTTTCTGAATCTGAGGCTCATGGCCAAGGAACTCCAGAGTTACCTGTCTGACCACCTCTGCTCAGAGTTGACAAGAGCGTGCTGATATGCCCCATTTTGTTGGGCGCTGACTCCTAGCAGAAAGTGGCTATCATCTTCGCAGCCATCTCAAACCAGATACCCTGACAACAGACTTGTTTTCAGCAGCCTACAACAGCTGAACACACTCTGATAAACATCTTGTTTATCCCACATATCTTGCTTTGTTGTTTAGTGCCCCCAGCTGTAAGGCACACGGCGCACGTGGTGTCCACGCCTACAAGGCATGTGGCAAAGCATATAAATACCCCAGATTTCCTTTCAATAAAAGAGACTTGATCAGAACTCTGTCTTATCTCCATTCTTTGAATCTCTTCCCCTCCATACCACTCTCTCTCTCTTGCTAGACCCTGACCCGAGGACCGGAGCAGCAGTGTGGGCCTCAACACCATTTTTTTACCCAAGTGCTAGGAGTCTAAACTTAGTTCCTCATCCTTTTGTGGCAACCACTTTACCAACACGGCCATCTCTCCAGTCCCTCCAAGGAATGTCTTATGCACACACAGTCATGAAGTTCTTTTGAAAAGTGGGAGACAGGATCTCCTGTGCATAGCCCAAGCTGACCTTGAACTTGCTATATGCTTAAATTTCTGATTTTCCTGCCTCTACCCCCCACAAGGGATGGGATTCCAGGCATGTGCCACCAGGCCACTTATGCAGTGCTGTGGAGTTGAACTCAGGACTTAGTACACATCAGGCAAGCACTCTACCAACCTAACTTAATCCCAGCCGAAAAGCTGCCGACATTTCTGAGAAGCTCCATAGCTTTGTGCCATCTTCCTCTCTCTGGTACACAGATGCTTCAGTTTGTAAAGGATACGTCTGTGCCAAGAATTCAACAGGATACGATTTCCTGTTGCTTTGACCTTAGAGGATGGAAGGTAGTGAGTTACCTTGGCAACCCTGGATCCCCACAAATTTCATCCTTACAGACACTGTGTTTTCTTTAGAGGTGGTTACAGGGTTTAAACTGGGGCAGGTGTAATGTGAGAAGATATCTTGCAAAGTGATTATTTAATGAAAACATCAAACTTATTAAACTTAGCTTTAACACATGCACATCTCTCTCTCTCTCTCTCTCTCTCTCTCTCTCTCTCTCTCTCACACACACACACACACACACACACACACACAGAAGCTAGGAATATAGTTCAATGACAAAACATTTACTGAGCACGCTAAGGTCCAGTGTTCAATCCCCAGCACCACAGAAAACAAAACTAGAATAAATGACGCAAAATAGCTTTCTAACGTTTAGACTGAGCATGTAGCAACCTTGTCTGTGGTGACTGGACTATGGAGTGAGGGAATGTTCTCTGGTCTTAGGCTTGTGCTGTGGGGTTTATTTTCAGTTTGCTTCCAGAATATGAGTTTTATCTTTTGGTTTTTTTTTTTTTTTTTTTTTGAGACAGGGTCTGGCTGGCCTAGAACTCACTATGTAGACTAGGCTGGCTTCAAATTCAAGAGATCATTCTGCCTCTGCCTCTGAGTGCTGGGATTAAAGATGTTTGCTACCATGCTCGGCTAGGAGTCAGATAGGGTCTTGCTATATGGCTCAGGCTTGAGTTTGTGATGCTCCTGTCTCAGCCATGTAGCCTGAGCAGTTCTTGGTGGGTGGCATCATTTATATCAAATCATAGTTACTGTCATCTTTGGATAACAGTATTTTGAACTGTGCAGTGGAAAACCCTGGCAGCCGTATATTACAATTTTAACTCTTATCAGGCATGGTGGCACACCTGTAATTCTAGCACTCTGAGACGAAGGCAGGAGACTTATTTTAAATTCCAAGTCAGTCTGGGCTACATATCAATGTCTCAAAAACAAATGACCAAACAAAATCTCAGGTCCAAACTTCCATGCTTCTGTTTACCTCTGAGCCCTGGAGTTCAAAGTGCCAGGACTACAGAAGAGCAGCGCCATGCCTGGTGTTCAGAATGACTTGACTCACCCAACAGGGTGGTCATAGCCTCCCTTAATTTAAATGTGACCTCTGCTGCCTTGAAACCCAGTCAGAGAAATATGTAAAGTGAAAGTTAAGAAGTCCAAAAACTGGTCCACGAGGAACCTGTAACAGCAGACTCCTTAACAGCATGAGGAGCCCATACAGCAGCACAGGGCACATTCTGAAGGGCTGAGAAGTGTCAAGTGAATAAAGGTCCCGTTTCACTGTTTCAAGCGGGGGTGGTGTGGTGTGTGTGTGTGTGTGTGCACGCGCGCGTGTGTCTTTCATTAGAAGACAAAGGGACACCCACAGGCATGTCCACACATGGTCCTATTTATTATCTCTCTAGCACTGACTTACCCTTCTCAAAAATTTCCACCAGACTAAAAAAAAAAATATTTCTGAAGAAGGAAATATCTTAAATACCCACTTAGCCTGTTTACACTGTTCCATTGTTTTGTCTATGATGTAATGTGTTCAGTTCACCCGGCATAGCCTCCGCTCTACATTTGCATAAGACTTGCCACTGACAAATCTTGCAGCCCTTTGTAGTGTGGGGATGGAACTTAGGGCCTTTCGCCTGCACCACAAACTTTCCACCACTGGGCTAGATTCCCCGCTCCCGATTTTCCTTCAGTTAGAAACTAACAGAACCGGAGCTTCCAGTACAAAGTGCAGCCTGTAACACTTGAAGCAGTGTGATGGGGCACTGGGCTCAGCAGAGAGAGAGCAGCCAGCTCACTAGGAATTTATCTGAAATTCGAACAGAACAGTAGCAAGAACAATACCATTACTGCAGGCCTTAAAAAAAAAAATCTGTCCATCACCCATTCTTCCACCTACCCAGTGGGAACAAGGAGAGCTTTGTGGACTGCCTGATAGGGCCACTCCACTGGATGTCAGGTGTCAACTGAATTCTACCCTCTCACTGAGTAGATTGGAAATGCAGGACCAGGGCTCTCTGTGCCAGGATAGGTGTCGCTCACATGGATACCCGAGACCTCAGTTCTGTGACACTGTTTAATTCTTTGGGTTATGGTAGGGACTTTTGTTTGTCCTCCTTGCCTATAGTCATCGCTGCATTTATTTAGCATGTGTGATTTTGTGTGCATGTACACGTCTGTACTGGTGCATATATGCACATATATGCAGGACAGGTCGACTGAAGCCAGCCAAGTATCCTTCTTGGAAATAGTGTTCCTCAGAGACCCCAGGCTTACTGGTAAGGCCTCATCTCCACTTCCCCAGTGCTGGGATTACAAACTAGCACCAACATGCCTGGGGTTTTTTAACGTGGATACCTCAGATCAAACTTGAGTCTTCATGTTTGTGTGGACTAAGTGATCTCTCCAGCTCAATTTTCATTTTTTTTTTTCCCTTAGACGGGGTTTCTCTGTGTAATAGCCCTGGCTATCCTGGAACTAGCTTTATAGATGAGGTTAGCCTCAAACTCAGAAGATCCGCACGCCTCTGCCATCTGAGTGTTGAGATTAAAGGCATGCGCCACCCTGCCTGGTTCAATTTTCACATTTTTAAGACATCTGAGGTCTATGTTTTAGCTGCTGACTGTGTAATGACCCTCATCTATGAAGGCACAGAGGTCCTGGGTACCCAGTGTAGGTCACAAAGCACAAAAGGGTGTTTTGAGATGTATTCTGTGACACTTTGCTGCTCAAGGCTCAGAAGTGTACATACCTGGAGTCTTGGAGACATTTAGAAGCTACTCCTTAGAGTATCTTTTCAGAGACAATGGGAGAGTGGGGACGACTCATTTCTTCCTCTGAGCCCTTTTCTTTTCAGCAGGTTGTTAGCACACATGGTGTATGTAAGACATTCGTTTTTTTTGTTTGTTTGTTTGTTTGTTTTTTTGAGACAAGGTTTCTCTGTGTAGCCCTGGCTGTCCTGGAATTCACTCTGTAGACCTGGTCTTGACCTGGTCCTGAATCTGGTTCAGGCTGGTCTTGAACTCAGAAATCCGCCTGCCTCTGCCTCCTGAGTGCTGGTGTAAAACATTCTGAGGCTGTTATGTCATGGATATACACATTGTGTAAGACATTCTAAGAGACCAGGGGTCTCATGTTGGGGAGGAAATGACACAATCCTAACAAATCTCTGTAGAAATGAAGAGCCAGATCCGGGGGCAGGGTGGGAGGTAACAAACTTTTTTTCACAGAGCTGTCACACACAGTGTGACTATCTTCAGAAGCAGGTATGGGAAATGAGACATTCAGCTACAGAAGGAGGCTGGGGTCTTCACCTGACAGTTTTTAATGTCTTTGAACCTGGCTGGCAGTCAAGTGTCTTTCCCAGAATAGGCCAATGAAGACAAGTCCAGTTTGGTGTTTAAAGCTTTAGTCAGCTCCCTAGCCAGCAGCTCATGCAGAGACACACCGTCATGGGAATACACCCAATTCTTCCCAGTCCAGTCATAGCGCTTGGGGCCACTGCAAGACAAAATAAATTCATGATAAGACAATGAGGATCCCTCTAGGAGAGCCACTGTGTTTGGACTAAATCAATCTGTGCATCCAAGTATGTATCTACGTACGTACAGATCATTTTTGTTTTGCTTTTCTTTTTTTTTTTTTTTTTTTTTTTTGGTTTTTCGAGACAGGGTTTCTCTGTGTAGCCCTGGCTGTCCTGGAACTCAGTCTGTAGACCAGGCTGGCCTCGAACTCAGAAATCCGCCTGCCTCTGCCTCCCAAGTGCTGGGATTAAAGGCGTGCGCCACAACCGCCTGGCTTTGTTTTGCTTTTCAAGATAGGATTTCCCTGTATATCCCTGGCTGTCCTAGAACTCAATCTGTAGACTAGGTGGTCTTGAACTCAGAGTTCCACCTGTCTCTGCTTCTTGAGTGCTGGAACTAAAGGCCCCTCCACACTGTCCAGGGCTCTGAGCCCAGATTCTGGGGCCCAGGTGTCCCCCACAGTTCTTTACTAACTCATCCTATGGCAAGGGGGCCAGGAAGTACTGTCTCCACAGGACCTCAGAGGTTTTCTTCTGAAATAAGAAATTATAATCACGGCCCTGTGAAAGATGTTCTGGATAAATATGAAGTTACTTCCAGGGTGATGGAGAGAGGGCTCAGTGGTTAAGGATGCTTGCTGCTCTTCTGGAGGACTGGTCCGTTTGGTTTCTTGCACCACCCATGGGCTGCTTACAACTGCTTGTGACTACAGCTCCAGGGAATCTGACTCCCTCTTCTGGCTACTGTAGGCATGGACACTTATCCACAGCTACATCTATGGACACATAAATAAAAATAAGTACCCCCTTTATGAAAGTAATGGTGAAGAAGGGTTACTTAGGGAGAGCCCCCCAAGCCCCTCATATAAATTACAGTTTTTAAAATAGATAATCTTTTTAAAATTGTTTTTATTTTGTTTTGATATACGAGCACTCTGTCTGAATGTATACCTGCAGACTACAGAAGGGAACAAGATCCCTTTATAGATGGTCACGAGGCACCATGTGGTTGCTGGGAATTGAACTCAGGACCTCTGGAAGTGCAGTCAGTGTTCTTAATTACTGAGCCATCTCTCCAGCACTTAAATTCTAGGTTTTAAATGTATTTGTTTTATATGCACTGGTGCTTTGCATGCATATTTATCTGTGTGAGGGTGTAAGATTCCCCTGGAACTGGAATTACAGACAGTTGTGAGCTGCTGTGTGGGTGCTGAGAATTGAACCTGGGTCCTCTGGAAAAGCAGTCAGTGAGTGTTTTTAACTACTGAGCCATCTCTCCAGCACAGGTTTTAAAAGAGTTTGCTTGGAGTTTCTTGTAAGTGACTTAATTACCCTGTGGTGAATGTGGGCCGCCTGACACAGATGCCAGGATCTAAACTCTAGCCCTCGTGCTAGAGCAGAAGGGGCTCTTAAGCCATCTCTCCAGGCTCCTTGGTAACAGTTTTGTTTGCTGTGTGTTTGTTGTGGTGCTGGGAATCCAACCCAGGGCCTTCTCTCACATGCTAGGCAAGTTCTTTGCCACTGAGCCACACCTGGGCACTTTTTAATTTTTTTAAACTGCCAATATCATTAGGCTTTCAGAGATTTCCACACTGGTTCTAGCTGAGATTCCCGCTTTGCCTTTAAAATGTCTTCCTCAGTACTGCCGGTGAGCCTGCCTCAGCAAGGTTAGTGTGAAGGCTCCCTGTGGGCATCTCTCAGTCATTCCCAGATCACTGAGGCCTTGGCTGAAAGCTCATCAGTAGGTCCTTAGTTCTGAGACAGGGGCTGACTGCAGTGAGCCCTGCTGTTCCTTCAACTGCAGGCATTGCCACGGGGCAGGCGTGAGGCTGGGGGCCCTGGGGCTGCTGCTAAAAACCACTGTCCCATTGTGACAGAGTCTGAGCCCAACTCTGCGGGAGAATTACTGAGACCTTCGAAACAGGCCAGGAGTTAAAGTTTAACTTACTTTGAGGACAAAGTGCAAGTCTTCTCAGATACTACAATATAAAAAATTCCTTCTTCTCTTTCTCCCGCCTTCCTTCCATTTGGGAGTTGAATGCAGGGCTTATAGATTACTGGATAAGCACTCTACCAGAGATATACCCCCAGTCTTCAAAGTACTTTTTATTTATTTATTTATTTTTATTTATTTATGTGAGTACACTGTCAAACTCTCTTCAGACACACCAGAAGAGAGCATCGGATTCCATTACAGATGGTTGTGAGACACTAAGTAGTTGCTGGGAATTGAACTCAGGACCTCCAGAGCAGTCAGTGCTCTTAAATGCTTACTGAGCCATCTCTCTAGCTCCTCAAAGTAGCTTTTTAATTAATTAATTAATTAATATTATTTTTAATCACTGGCACGTGCCACTGTACCTAACAAAAGTAGCTTATGTATAGCCCTGGCTGGAGTAGAACTCACTATACGGACCAGACTGGCTTATTTGCTTTTGTTGATAGTGTCTTACATGATATCCCAGACTAGCCTTTGAACTGGCTATGTAGCAAGGCAGGCCTGAAAATTACTGCCTCTACTTCCTGAGTGCTGAGACTATAGATATGTAACACTGTGCCTGGCAAAAGTAACCTTTTCAAAGGCAAGCCAGTGATTTTTTTTTTTTTTTTTTTTTTTTTTTTTTTTTTTTTTTTTTTTTT